>CM060691.1:67375606-67793106 GCA_030686995.1 Artemisia argyi | reverse complement strand
AGAATAAACAAGCAACAATTAATAAGCTATGGTAGACATATAAAGGCAAGGGCACTTAATCTTCCTAAGGCAACTATCTTAGATCAAAGGCAAAGGTAACTAGTGTGTCAAAAATCTAGTGATGAAACAAGAAGACAATATTATGAGTGATTTTGTCCTAGTGTGTGCCTATATGCAACAAATGTGGAGTTGTGATTGTTTCGACTCCTAAATGCAATGAAAAAAAAAATTCTTAAGAAACAATCCAAAATCTCCTTGATTCGATTTTTGCTCGATCATGAATGTCAAAGATATATATTAGATTGAATACTTTGACAATTTATGTGAGAGTTTATGCATGATTTCGGAAAGAAGGTTTTTAGCATTTGTCAACAATGAAAGGAAAATGATGTTCATGAAATTCCTAGATGTGAGAATAGTAAAAAAAAAAATTGATTGGGTTTTTACAAAATAGTATATGTAAAGGAAATAATATTTCCCAATCTTTAATTTTGTGCGAAATAGGAATCCTAGACTCAGAAATGGAGAAGTGGAAGAAAAGTAAATTTTATGCAGATTTAAAAAAAAAAAAAAAAAAAATTGTCTAAATGCAATAGTGTTTTTAGTCAACTTGTTCCATCATTCCTAATCCTAAACGCAAGTGGTTGAATAATTCACGCTTAAGGGGGTTTAGTGAATATATCCGCAATGTTATCTTCCGATGCAACTTTTTCTATAGATATGTTTCCTTTTTTTACATTATCCCTAAGGAAGTGGGTGGCGTATTTCTATATGTTTAGTCCTAGAGTGTTGCACCGGATTTTTACTTAAATCTATCGCACCTTTGTTATTGCACATAATGGGAACATTTTCTAACCTAATGCCATAGTCTATAAGAACTTGTTTCATCCATAGTGCTTGTTGACATGCCTTTCCAGCGCTTACATATTCGGCTTCGGTGGTAGAAATAGCAAGAGCGGTTTGCTTCTTCGAAAACCAAGATGTTAGACAACATCCTATAAACGTGCAAATACCGCTAGTGCTTTTTCTATCTACGTAGTCTCCCGCATGATCCGAATCCGCATAAACGATGGTTTCTATGCCGGATCCCTTAGGATACCATAATCCTAAGTGTATAGTGCCTTTAATGTATCGGAAGATACGCTTAACCGCTTCTAGGTGAGAGGTTTTGGGATCCTCTTGAAAACGGGGCACAAAGGCAAACACTAAACATGATATCGGGTCTACTTGCCGTCAAGTATAGTAAACTACCTATCATTCCTCTATACTTGGTGTTGTCTACGGACTCACCATCATCATCCTTTGTGAGCTTCACTTTCGTAGACATGGGAGTTTTCATAGGTTTTGAGTCCTTCTAGGACAAATTTCTTAAGCATTTCCTTAATGTGCTTAGATTGGTTTAAAGAATATTCCATCTTCTAATTGTTTTATTTGTAATCCTAGGAAGAAGTTAAGTTCACCCATCATACTCATCTCAAACTCATCATGCATGATTTTGGCAAATTCATCACACATGTCTTGACAAGTTGATCCAAATATAATGTCATCAACATATATTTGGACAATGATGAGATTTGGGTCTTTCCTTTTAGTGAAAAGAGTGTTATCTACCATTCCTATGGAATAATCATGTTTAATAAGGAAGACTTTTAATCGATCATACCAAGCCTTGGGAGCTTGTTTGAGTCCATACAAAGCTTTCTTTAACTTATAAACATAATCAGGTTTTGCGAAGTCAATGAATCCTGGAGGTTGTGCCACATATACCTCCTCATTGATAAAACCGTTAAGGAATGCACTTTTCACGTCTATTTGGAATAACTTAAAATCTAGGGCGCATGCGTAGGCAAGTAGTATCCTAATAGATTCTAGTCTAGCTACGGGGGCATAAGTTTCGTCATAATCAATTCCTTCTTGTTGATTATAACCTTGGGCAACTAACCTAGCTTTATTCCTAGTAACTATTCCATTTTCATATAACTTATTCCTATATACCCATTTAGTTCTATGATGGTCATATTCATTGGATTTGAGACTAATTCCCAAACATCATTTGCCTTAAATTGATTTAGTTCTTCTTGCATAGCTATAACCCAACTTTCATCTTTTAAAGCTTCATTAATATTCTTAGGTTCTATTGCTGAGAGGAAACAAAAGAAATTATTTTTATCTTGGGCTTGTGACCTAAGGGTTCTTTGGTTAATATGTCATATTATATTATCTAGTGGATGTGATCTAGATTCTTTAACATTTACAATTTCGTTATTTTCTAAGTTAATGTCTTCATTATCATTTCCTATGGGTTTTGTTTTACTAATCTCAATAGCTTCGTCTTCGACTAAGTGATCATCTTCTAAAGGTAAAGTTTTAGGAGGTGGTGGTGTTTCATCAAATGTTACATTTAGTGATTCTTCTACTTTCATGGAGTGTTTGTTAAGTATTATATATGCTTTACTATTTTGTGAGTATCCTAAAAATATTCCTTCATATGATTTTGGATCAAACTTAGTGAGGTAATCCTTAGTGTTTAGAATATAACATTTACTTCCAAATACCCTAAAGTAGCTTAAGTTTAGTTTTCTACCTCTTAGTAACTCATATGGAGTTTTCCCTAAAATTCTCCTAATTGATATCCTATTAATAATATATGTCGATGTATCTACAGCGTGACACCAAAATTTTTGTGGGATGAATTGTTCATTTAACATTGTTCTACTCATTTCTTGTAGTGACCTATTTTTTCTTTCTACTACGCCATTTGATTGAGGAGTACGAGGAGTGGAGAAGTTGTGAGATATTCCATTTAAATCACAATATTTTCCGAATTGTACTTCATTGTCAAATTCCCCTACCATGGTCCGTCCTAATGGCTACTATTGTGCATCCTAATTTATTTTGAATCATTTTACTAAATATTTTGAATTTTTCAAAGGCTTGAGTCTTGTCACTTAAAAACATTGTCCACGTGTATCGTGAGTAGTCATCTACTATTACTAAGGTATATTTGTTTCCTCCATAGCTCCGCACAGCGGATGGACAAAAAAGATCCATATTTAATAGTTCTAGGCACCTAGTAGTGGATACTATATTCTTAGCTTTGTGACTAGCATGAACTTGTTTTCCAATTTTACATGCATCACAAAAATGCTTGTCATATTTTAGATTAGGCATGTTTCTAACTAGTTCTTTAGAGGCCAAAGATTGTATTTGTTGCATGTTAGCATGTCCTAATCTCCTATGCCACAATGTGGAGTTTTCGTCTAGGGACGTTAGGCATATCCTATCCTCAGGTTTGTTTCCTAGTTTCATAACATATATGCCTCCTTTCCTAATTCCTCTACCTATAATTTTTTCATTCTTAACTATTTCCCTATCCTCTTCGGTAAAGGTAACTCTACATTTATTATCGCATATTTGTCCTATACTAAGCAAGTTATATGTTAAATTATCTACATGCTCTACATTTTCAATAGTAAGTGAGTCTTGAGAAATCGTACCTTTGCCAATGATTTTTCCACGTAAATCACTACTGAAAATAACATTATCTCTATTGTATGCCTTGTATGTAGAAAATAGCTTGCGGTTCCCCGTCATGTGCCTCGAACATCCGCTATCCTTGATCCATTCGTCAGGCTCCAAGTCAATTCCTAAACATATTTCATCGGTTCCTTTTGCCATAAAACACTTTTCATCTCTTGGTTTTTCCATTTCTTCTTTGTCACTATCACTCCATGTTCCACTAACAAAGGCGCCTTGATTTTCATAACCCGACGGCTTTAGACATTCGCCAATGAGATATTTGGACTTCCACATCTAAAGCACTTTCTTTTCCCGTAGTTATCACTTCTATTTCTTTGGAACGGTTTTCTTTCGTCTCGTGGTGATCTAATGAATCTTCCTCGTCTCTTGAAGAATTTCTTGATTTCTCTTACGGCCATTGCATATTCTTCGTCTTCACTCTCGTCACTTGAATCATCATCGTCACTAGGTTCCTTTTTGGCTTTTAGAGTAATGGATTTGGTTTGTTCTTTCTTGACTTTGACCGTTTCCGAATCTCTTCTTATAATTTCTTCATGAACCTTCAAGTTGCCAATAAGTTCATCTAGTGATAACGTCATCAAATTCTTTGATTCTTCAATTGCCGTGACCTTAGCTCGCCATTTCGGATGCA
This sequence comes from Artemisia argyi, assembly GCA_030686995.1. Taxonomy (NCBI): domain Eukaryota; kingdom Viridiplantae; phylum Streptophyta; class Magnoliopsida; order Asterales; family Asteraceae; genus Artemisia; species Artemisia argyi. The sequence goes on along the minus strand of CM060691.1, from coordinate 67,788,935 downwards.
ATGCCCTAAGAAATTTCCTAACACAATTTTTACTAGAAAATGTCTCATCAAGTGCTTTTAAACTTGTGATAATATTGTTAAATTTAGCAAAAGCATTATCAATTGATTCCTCTTCCGAAATCGTAAATTGTTCATATTGTTGTACAAGAAGATCCATTTTGTTATCTTTAACTTGACTATTACCTTGGTGAGTAATTAGTAAAGAATCCCAAATTTCTTTTGCGGTTTTACACATAAAAATTCTTTCATATTCTTTGCTTGGTAATGCATTATAAATAACCATTTTAGCCTCATTATTTTTTGCTAGTTTCTTTTTCAAATCATCATTTTGTTTTTCAAAAGATACAATTTCATCCATTTTAGTTTCAACATTATATTGAATAGGGGAAAGTCACCAAAGGTAATGACATGCCAAAGATCAAGATCTTTTGATTTCACATAAGTTTCGAATATATTTTTCCAATATAAAAATTCATCACTTTCAAATAGTGGTGGTCTTTGCATAGATTGCCCTTCTAAATATTTTAAAGATTCCATAGATCGTTACAAGTTTTAAAATACAATATATTTTAAAAAATCTTGCTAGACGTGGCTCTTGATACCAATTGTGGAAAACTAGAAGGGGGGGGGGGGGTTGAATAGTTTTACGTCTTTTTAATTTGTTACAAAAGATTGTTCGAAAGTTTTCTTTGTTTTCAAAATTTTAGATTCAATACTATGTGATATCAAGTCTTGCACAATATGAACAACAATATATATGTACGATAAAGCAATAATAATGTAAGTAAAGAAATAAATGAGAGATGGAAAGATCGAACCGCGAGACAAGAGATTTATAGTGGTTCAGCTACAAGGTCACCTTCCTTGCCCTACTCCACTCCCCGAGCACCTAACTCGAGAGTTTTCTTCACTATGTCAACAAGCTCCCCTATGGCGGAGAAAACCTTACACACCAATTTACACACCACAACTACGTCACAACTTATTCACACCTTCTACACTACTTCTTCACACCTAGTCACTACTTAATCACAACACTACTTCACACCTATCTACTTCACACCAATCTTCTTCAAAACTATCTTCTTCACACCAATCTTCTTTACATCAATTTTCTTCACACCAATCTACTTTCTAACTCTTCACCTTCACAACTAACTACTAACCAATTACACTATATATATATATATACTACCTCCGTCCCAAAATTATAGTCCCCTTTTGACTTTTTTGGTCTTTCTTTCTCAACTTTGACTTTAAATATTTTTGTTTGTGTTATACAATACTTAATAAAAATTATAGCAATGAAAAATACATTTAAAACTCAATCCATTCATATATTTTGCATCAAGTATTATGTAATATAAACAAAAATATTTAAGGTCAAAGTTAAAAAATAAAGACCGAAAAAGTCAAACGGGGACTATAATTTTGGGACGAAGGGAGTATATATATATATATATATATATATATATATATATATATATATATATATATATAAAGACCGAAAAAGTCAAACGGGGACTATAATTTTGGGACTGAGGGAGTATATATATATATATATATATATATATATATATATATATATATATATATATATATATATATATATATCTAACTAAACTATCTTCTATCAAATATTCACAATTAATTACACAAAGAGATAGAAACAATGGATTATGCTCTAACAACTTAGATGTGGTGATCACAACAAGTTGTAATACTTCCTGTCTTGAAGGATAGAAATATTCTTCTCTTGCACTTGAGTGGATGATGTTTGGATTACTTTGAAACAAAGATTTATGAATGTATGATCAAAGGATTAAGAGAATGAAAATGGAGATCTAGAACAGAAAGTTTAGGAGTGCAAAAGGTGGGGAAAAATTCCAGATTTAAGGTGGTATTTATAGGCAAAAATTTCTGACAATGGAGCTTGCCGGTCCCATTAATTTTAAGGGGACCACCCCTTATAATTAAGGGGGCCGTCCAGCTGTAACGGTCAGAAATTTTGTTTTTTAGTGGGGAAAGTTTATTTGGTGAAAAACTAATTGATTTTGGTTAAAAATCTGAATTCATATATTTTGTATGATTAAAACATTTTTCTTTATTACCAAAAGTGTTTTTCAAAAATATATAATATGTTTATATAATTTAAATAAACTTTGTAATAATTAATTAAATACCTCTTTGATCATAGATTGCAATAAACACTTTGTTTATTCATACCTTAAGTGATTTGGATGTAAAGAGAATGTTAATCACTAAATACTTGTTTATATCATAAATTTTAGTTCATTGACTTTATGTTTTGTAATAATTAAAACATAGAGATATTGATAATAAGTTAATAATGTTTTTAGGCATTATTTATGTCAACAAAAAACATTACAATAATAAAAACAACTTTAATCGACTCGTAACAAAACCTTACCAACGGTCGACTTTAGGCGACTGGTACCAACGGTCGGCTAAGTCGACTGGTAACAAATCCGTACCAACGGTCCACTTTAGAGACCAGTACCAACGATCAACTTTAGTCGACTGATAACAAAGCCGTACGAACAATCAATTAACAAACAAACAATAAACAACGACTAACTACTTTTTTTTTTCTTTTTTTTTTCATCAATAAAACAACAAGAAACTGAAGTGAAGTTCTAAATAAATTTGCCGCAACAAATATATTTTCCACCAATTCACTCTCATCCCAAGTACATATATTTTAACTGAGCATCTCAATCGTTGACCTCGTATTCGTTATGATGAGCAGCTTCATAACTCCTTCCTTTGTTTAATATGTATGCATGCTCGCCAAGATGAAGAATAATAATATTATTGTGATGAACACCTTCACAATTGCTACGTCTTCGAATATATGGAATATTTGTCTAATGAGAATGGTTTAATAGCTTTTGTCTTTACCAATGATTATTTAGAAAAAGCAGCGGAAGTTTTGTTGAATGACGATTAGAAGAAAATAGGGTTTGGTGGCTAGGGTTTGACGGGGTGGCCTAGGTTTGAAGAACAGACCCGCTCAGATACCATGTTAGATAATGTAATTTCCCGTGGGTGATACGTTATATATATATATATATATATATATATATATATATATATATATATATATATATATATATATATATATATATATATATATATATATATATATGTGCAATACATAATGAAACTCTAATGGACCCAACCTCACATATCGGACTTGAGCCTTATTTATCGTCTAATAGTCATATGGTTATGTGGCAAGCTCATTTGCTCTGCACTTCGCAGCAACGCGGGGTTGAAATCCTCATTTAGAACATAAGCTAAGTTTTGAGTTTCGGTGGTGGATATAAGCTAAAGTTTTTGTTTGTAAAATAGATCTTCTTTCCATAAGCTAAATTTCTAGACTTACTTTCCATCTTGATTAGTCTTGTTAAGTGTTAACGTTGTTCCATTGAGCTTTTAATAAGTCTTGGTATCGTTTTGTGTGGGTTGTGCGTATATGCAACCTTGTACCTTACTAGTATATAAAATAAATAAAAATAGTAAGAAGCTACTCATTAGTGTAACTGTATTTAAATATTCCAACTAAACATAACTCTAAAAACTTCAGCAACCACCCTACCACATTATTCTATGTATAGTTAAGGGTGTGTCTTTAGTTTTCCAAATCAGTTATACACTATCAGATTAATTAGGTTTTGGACTTCATATATATTTATTAACTGGCAGTCAATCATATCTAACGTGTAGTGTTCATGTACATATAAGGTCTATATTTTGATTAAAACAAATTATGGATAAAGTAATTATTAGAAAGAAAAAAGAATCAAGTCTCAATGGAGGATTGGTAATTTTCTTTTTGATAAATTATGTCAAGCGACATTTGGCATATTTTGGTAAAAAACAAAATGACCGAAGCCTGGACCGGTGGAGATATATTTGGCTTATTTTGGTAATTTTTCTTTGATAAATTATTTCAAGTGCGGAGATATTTGGCTTATTTTGGTAATTTTTCTTTGATAAATTATTTCAAGTATGACATTTCGTGTTATGAAACCTATTTAAAGAAAAGATCATTGCAACAAACTAGAATATATATAGATTAATTAATGTTAAGTAAACTTATGTGTATAGCCCTTTACCCAAAAAGTAAACTTCCGTGTATCCTACCACCTTTATTTTTCTATTATCTATACTTTATCCTATTAAGTTATCAAGTGATTTAATATATTGATAATTGCAAAAATGTCATTCGCGCCTAATTGATTTGTTTTTTTGCCTTAGCTCAGAAAGTTTTGAAACTACCTATTCGGCAATCGGAGAACTTTTTTAGCCAAAGAGGGGACGTCAAGTGTCCGATGTTTTGAGCAACTTGTGTATTTTTTGGGTAACTTGGGTATTTTTTGATCAACTCGGGACACTTGGCATCCTATGATTTGGTACACTAAAGTTGCCGGGTTGCCCAGTGGCTACTTTCGAAACTTTCTAATCTAAAGGCAGAAAAGCAAATTAATTTGGCGCAAACGGTATTTTTAAATTATCTTTTAATATAAGAGTTTTGTTACATCCACAAAATAATAATAATAATAATAATAATAATAATAATAATAATAATAATAATAATAATAATAATAACTAGAGGAGTGGGAGCCCAGTTAGTTTCTCGGCTTCCCACTAACTTCTTGTAAAATCATATGAGTTTATAATAAAGTGATGGTTTATAATAAAAAAATAAATAATAATAATAATAATAATAATAATAATAATAATAATAATAATAATAATAATAATAATAATAATAATAATAATAATAATTAATCCACAAAATGTGATGTTATGTTTTGATTTCTATATTTTGATACAAATTTTTTTCTTCTCTTTAATTAAGCCAATTACACATGGACAACATATTTTATGTATGTTTTGTTGTTTTAACAAAGCTATTTAATGGTTTTGCTAAACAATGGCCATTGTGCAATAATTAAGACACATTAAATAAATTTTTTTTTCTATATTTAAAGTAATTATACATTTAATAGTCCAAATTTCTTTTTATATTCATATTAATTATTGCCTTAAGCATTGTCAAGTGGATATTATTTAGCAAATCCCAATTAATAATAGCGCAATTCTTATTGAACATCGGAATGTTTATAAAAACTAAACAGCCTTTGCATATGAACCTATTCAAAGTACCACAAAGAATTTTTTTAAACTTCAGAGGAAGTTATTTCGCATTTCTGACAACTCATAGATGACAAGTGAAACCACCACCGCAACAAGCTCTATCAGCCGAATCAGGCCTTCAAGCTCCGGAAATTTCATAACAATTCTTAATATTGATGGCGGAGGAATAAGAGGTATCATACCCGGAGTCCTTCTCCAATCCCTCGAATCAGAACTTCAGGTATAACTTCTGCAAATATACATACATACATTTCTAAAACAACGGAATGTGGCTGCTAAAAAGATATATTATTTGATCATTTGTGACTCAAGATTATCACCATAAACAATTTACAGACCCTACTTTTTCCCATTATATTGCTTATGTCTTTTAACTAGATTTTAAAGGGCATGAATGTTTTTTCTTGAAATCATGCATATTTCACGCAACTAGTGGATGAAAATGACAAGTAGCGCATGATATGTACACCGCGCTTTGAAGTAAAACCGTACATGATATCATATTGAGATAATAAATTTATTGCTTTAAGTAGATATGGATTAATGAAGTGGTATATACATGCAGAATTTAGATGGTGCAGATGCGAGGCTAGCAGATTACTTTGACGTTATTTCTGGAACTAGTACAGGGGGTCTTGTTACGGTCATGCTAACCACTCCAAACGCATATAACAGACCCTTGTACACGGCAAAAGACATCGTTCCGTTTTATCTTAAAAATTGTCCCAAGATTTTCCCACAAGTTGGGTAAGTTGTACTCCATGTTTACTATCAAAGAAGGTGTACGAATTTAAGAAACCATATATAACATGTAAGATAGTTGAGTTATCACATGAGATCATCACACCATAAATTTGGAATTACACTTAGATTTTAACCTAATGTGTTTTTTCTTCATTTGTTTTTTTGTTGCCAAAACAGAGGACCCTTTGCAGGGTTTATTAAGTTTATCAAGACATTGGTTGGGCCTAAATACAATGGAAAGTTCCTTAAGAAGCTTGTAACGGGTATACTAGGAACCACAAAGTTGAGCCAGACATTGACTAACGTTGTAATTCCTAGTTTTGATATTAAGAATATGCAACCCACAATCTTTAGCTCATTTCAGGTATGCATTTTTCTTCTAGATTATTTATATTGAATCCATAATTGAATTTAATTATTCATTGATACATATATTTTCCCTTATATATAAATTCACAAAGTGTTATATAATACAAACAAAAATATTTCGCTGATTCTTGGATTTGAATCCATAAACGAACTTTTCAATGATATAAATTTCATCAAGTGTTATATAATAGAAACAAAAATATTTACGGTCAAATTCGGGCCCGCGGACAATTAAAATGGGACGGAGGGAGTATTTATTTGTAAATTAATTATTATTTCCTGAAACTGATTGTGGTTCACCATTTTATTAAGATTTTACTATAAAAATTACTTAAATTATTTAATTGTAGATTATGTTTGGAACGGTGATGATACAAAGTTGATATCAATTAAACTAAGATTCATTAATAATTTGTTAATTGAAGGTTCCAAGGGAGCCAAGCTTGGATGTGCAATTATCAAATATTTGCATTGGTACATCGGCGGCACCTACATACCTCCCTGCCCACTTTTTTCAGAATGGTGATCGAGAGTTTAACCTTATTGATGGTGGTGTTGCAGCTAATAACCCGGTAATCATATTTTTCAACTCTTCAGCAATGAGTACAATTACCTAGCTACAAGCAAAAGAGTAAATTTTTTTAATGGAATCCGCTCTTTGCACAAGTACAAATCCAAGAATCAGCGAAATACTGTTTCTGCACAAAGTGCAGCCTGATCTTCATGGAAAAATTGTGTGGTCTATTACTTTTAATAGCACCAAGAAGTGTTTTTATGAAGAGGTTAACTGGTCAAAATGGCTAATCTTTCTCTATAAGTCGTGTCGGGTGAGGAATTGGTTTGACCTTAAACAATACATGCATATTTTCTAAAATGCAATTTATATATACCCCTTATACCTATTTATTTTAAAAATGTGTCTCAAATAAAACAAAATAAGTTAAGTAAGAAAATTCCAGATATAAAATTTCTCATGCACAAACATTACAAGAAATTAATCTGAATAGTTTTCAAAAGGGATTTAGAACAATGAAATGACCACCTTAAAAGAGATCGATTTGGTTTGTTGGAGCGGAAAACGAATCACTCTAAAAAACATGTTTTACTAGTGTGGAGGTTGAAACATGATAACCCACAATGGTGTATAAGGGATTGTGATTCTTCATTTAAACCCTACACGAAGCAACTTTGAAGCTAGTCTTCAGGCATATAGCTCATCTGGTTTCAGAGGAGATGACTTTTGCATGTTAATTGTGATGTTCCATAAAGCGGGCGCAAATATAATTCTCCCGGGCGGCCCACTAGTTATCATTATTCTACAATGCTAATTTGCATGCATATATATGCTAGAGTGAAATCATAAGCTTACAACTCCTGTGCATTAAGAAAATCCTTTTCACGTACAATTCTCAAGTCTTGGTGCATATGGAACAACTTATCATGCACAAATTGAACTGACTCTCTTCATGCTCCAAATACAACTACTAATTAACAATGTAACAATAAATACATAAACTGAAAGCCGTTCAAGAAAAAAAGATACATAAACGTACTGAAACTTAATCTTATTGTGTCTCGATCAATTGGCAGTCTTTGGTTGCGATAGGGGAAGTGACAAGGCAAGTTATGAAAGAAGATCCGAATTTCCCTGAAATTACGCCTATGGATTTAAGACGGTATCTCATGATATCTCTGGGGACGGGCACACAGAAGCAACAACCTCGATTTGACGCAAAAATGGCTGCAAAATGGGGAGTTGTCGAGTGGTTACTCAATCAAGGTACGGCTCCTTTGATAGATGCATTCACTCAAGCGAGTTCCCATTTGATAGCTTTTCACAATGACGTCGTATTTGAAGCCCTCAATTCTACTAATAATTATCTTCGCATTCAGGTACCCTTCCCCTATCTCGGACATGTAGTAATCAGTTGCACCTACATAGACATAATTTAAATAACATCTATGAATTGAGTAGCAAATTAATGGGATATTTATACTTCATAAAAACGTGTATAACCAGAAAACCGCAATATATACTCAGAAACATGATAATTCTTTTTTATCTATTTCTAGTAACCAATCACTTACCTCAGATAAACCATCTAAAGTTTGTGTCTACCTCCTTCCTTGTATAAAATAGGACGATACATTGACTGGTGACTTGGCTTCAGTGGACATAGCAACCACCGAAAATTTAAACAACTTAGTGAAAGTAGGAGAAGGTTTACTCGATGGCCCGGTTTCTCGAGTGAATTCCGATAGTGGTGTCGTTGAACCAATCCCAGACGGTGGCACAAACCGTGATGCACTGAAAAAGTACTACCAAGTTACCATTTTACTCTTGCTACATAACTTTGATAAAAATCCTGTTTAATAATATAGTAAGGCACAGCTATTTAATGCATGTTTTTTTAATGTAGTTTGGCAATAAAACTCTCGGAAGAACGGAAACTCAGGGAGACAAATGCTACGAGTGGGGAAGTCGTTCAGTGAAGCGTTGTTTTTAGTTATATGATTATTCATCTTAAAGGTTGTAATAAATATTTCACTGCTTGTTCTTGTGTGCTTAAATGAAGTAGCAAATTTCAGTTTCTATTCTATATTTGCTTTTATGATTTTAACTGCGAAAAGTTATCAGAACATGTTAGTAACAGACCACTTGTTAGAAATTGGGGTTAGGGCTGTGATGACAATGGATATCTTCTTAAATCATGTATGTTCACTTTTCGTATAAAGTATTTCGACCTTATAAATGCCTAGGTATCACGAAATCCTTATCTGGATAATTTAAGAAAAACACTTAGTTTTATAGGTATAATAATACTAAGCATAAACAAAGAGAAATTGTATGTGTTTTTTGTATGTTAGAATGAGACAATGTATATTTGGTTAAAAACCAACAGTCACAACTGTTATCAAACAGGCACAACGTTTGGGGAAAAGGAGGGGGCAAACGGGTTAGACATTTGGAGCACAAAATATACCGTTTGAATACCTGAAGATATTATACACATAAGTTTCCCCCATACCCCAACGAGGGCCCTCCCACACCCCCCTCATGCGCGGACCCCCGCCTACTCACCTAGAGCGGGACCCCAGCAAGGGGCTCTGCCCCTTAACCCTTGCGTCTTTGTCGGGGTGGAAACATATTAGCTCAAACGAGTGTGCACACACTTCCCTAACTCTTATCCGAGTATAATATGAAATCCCATTAATATCATAGTAAATCCCGATTACCTAAAATAGTCGATGACACTAAAATCACCAACAAATCCCCCCCCCCCCCCCCCCCCCCCCAATTTTAGTGTAATTCTTGACTTACTAAAAAATATATAAGAATATATATAAGCATATAAAACAAAAATAACGAAACAAACAAATGCATAAATGAAAATGTCTTGCGATTGAATATTCATCTTAGTACGATAAACATTTCAAATACTCGAGAATCGGGGTGTTGTAACGATTGGACCCGTCAACCCATTTGAATACCTGAAGATATTATACACATAAGTTTCTACAACACTCTATTGTTTATACTTGACACTATTACAAGCCATGTGTCCTTATCCATTAATGAACATATAGGAAGCCAAGTCTAAGCTTCTTGAAGCGGCAAAACATCATGGTCACATAGGTGGTCCTTTTAGTCTTGCACCTGCATTTGCAATTTTTCAAAAGAACCATTAAGAAGATATACTTCAACCTAACCATCACTTGAAAATCTGAACACATACCTTGGGAAGATAAACAAATGTGTTCCAATCTCTAAATATGAGCTTTTCACATTAAATTCAGCTTCTAACGTTGTATATAGAAGGGAATTGGGTATCTCATAGCTAGTAGATTTAGATGGACTTTAATCCCATCCCAATCAGTGACTTAATCACTAAGTCCCTGGCTAATCCCTTCGTCAAGTGATCAGCTAGATTATGTTGCGACCGAACAAACTTTATGAATATCAAACCATTCATGATTAGCTCCCTAATCATACTATGTCTAACACCAAAAAGTGTCTAGACTTGCCATTGTATATTTGACTATAAGCTTTAGCCAAGGTGGCAGCACTATCACAATGGATAGAAATTGGTGCTATCGGTTTCGGCTATATTGGAATCTCATATATCAAGTTTCTTAGCCATTATGCTTCTTTACCAGCAGCAACCAATGCTACAAACTCAGATTCCATCATAGAACTAGTGATGCATGTTTGCTTCTTGGAAGCCCATGAAATGGCACCTCCCCTAAGCAAGAATACCCATCCACTAGTAGAAGATGAATCTTCAACATGATTTATCCAACTAGCATCTAAATAACCTTCTAACTCTGAAGGATATCCTACATATGATAAACCATGATTCATAGTACCTTTCAAGTACTTGAATACCCTTGTTATTGCTTGAAAATGATGTCTACTAGGATTACTAGTAAACCTACTCAATCTACCAACTGAATAAGCAATATCAGGTCTAGTGCTTTGTCATAGCATACATCAAACAACCAATGGCATAAGCTGAGCCACCGGTTTACCTGTACTTGGCATAAGCTTCTCCACTGGATCCATGGGAGTACTCACTGGAGAACAATCTTCGCGATTGAATTTCTTGAGTACTTTGTCAATATAGTTCAAAAATTAATTCAAGTCAATTATAGTTTATAAATATCTCTAAGGAAATACAAAGGAAATATATATTCCCGAGTCCCAAACGAAGGTTGAATGGAATTATTGGTTCGAGTCGTGATTTGTGTAGTGAATAGTGAAAATATGAGATTTTTGATTTTTAAACTACAAATATGAAATATAAAATAAAAAAAACAACTTATAAAGAAAGTAAAACAATATATGGAACACAAAATAGCTAAAACGTAAAGAAACTTAAAAATGCGCGCATAAAAGCAAATAAACGAGCCTAAGAGTGAAATCTAAGAAATACTAAACCTATATACTCAAATCTATTTTTCTTAAGTCCTAATTCATAAAGAAAATTTTAGAAAAAAGAAAAATAGTTTTTTGATTTTTATTTTTATTTATTATGATTTAAATACTAAATTATACTAATTAAATGCTAAAAATAGTAAAATGATTTGGAAAATTATGAAAATTTTTGTGAAACTACTTTATGCTATAACAATCCTAGGAAAAATAATAATAAGGTCCCAACTTATTGGAATAAGTTGGGAATAAGCTAATAAGTTCTCTGGGCTTATAGGGAAAAAGGGTTAAGTGAATTTCTGTTGCAAGACTAATGAGAAAAGTCCCAAGGGCGCGTATGGGTTCTGTGTATTTGTGTGAGGTTTATGTGTGCAAGAGGTCAAGGGTTCGAGTCCCATTAGCCTCTTTATATATATATATATATATATATATATATATATATATATATTAATTTTTGATTCTTTTTATAAACTAAATAAGCACTTGTAAATGAACAACTTTTACAAAAACAATTTTTTAGAAATCAAAATTAATCTAGATATTAGCAGTTTTATGAAACAGATTTGAAAAAATGACGCAAAACTGTATATACAAGCAGTTTCGGGATGTATCACTAAAGCAAGTTCGAGAATGTACACTACAACTACACTCAGTAGAACAAAAGCATTAAAAATGAATGCTATAAACGACAAGGCTAATGTTCCTCACTTTTTCGAGTCATGTTTGAGCAATAGGGTATTTGTGTTGACTTATAAATCCTATCCATGAGACGCTCAAAACTAATGTCACAAGTTAATACCATGAAATTTTTTTTAATTGGTGCTAAAATTACCTAAAAAGATTAAGTTTCATAAAATTGCAAATTATTTTGAAGACAAGATAAATAAAAATGCCAAAAGAATTTCTAACACTTCTAAAACCCTCCCTAAACTTAAAATAAACGTTGTCCCCAATGTTCTAATAAGTACCCATAAATATATTAAATGCAAAAGAAACTAGTACTCCCCTGGTTTGCTTGTCATGAACAAAGAATGGTGACATAGGTTAAATCTTCATCTAAGAATCGTCAAGAGACCATCCTCATCCAAGTAACATATGTAGTTAAAGATGAAGACAACTATACTCAAACAAAAAATCGGATGGGAGATTACATATGCATTGACTCTTATAACATGGAAACAAAACTAAAAATAAAGCAAACACAGATAGAATATTTGTATAATGAAATGAAAATAACCTACAGGAAATTTTGGACTTTAAAAATGGAAATTTTCAAAAATAATTATTCAAAATAAATAAAAATCTGTAATACATAACGTAAAGTACACAAGTTACTTATTTACACATCAACATCTCTCGATGACTCAAGTCGACATCACTTCAGGTATGTGCAAACACACCATACCAACTTAGTTAAAGTGATCAAAGAATTTATTTTTCAAAACATCACATTTTCATGTCACAAAATATTTTTACAAAAGTATTTTTGTATAATTAAAAGAAATGTTTTATTAAGAAATTGAATTCAAATTTCAAATCTGAAACAACCATATTTCCTGCTAAAAACCGACAAGAATTTTTCACCAGATAAATTTTCAGCACGTCAGGACAAAAATGAGAGCGTCTGTCGGGACAGTCCCTTAAAGTGGCCGGCGGTCCCTTATTGATAGAGGACCGTCTGGTATTTACGGGACCCTCTGTCTCTCTCCTGACGTCTATAAATACTGAACTGTTTCACACAGAAAATCTGATCCTCTTTGCACAAAACTTTTTGGTTTCTTTGTTTCGTCTTCTTTGATCATTATAACTCTTTGGTGTGTGTTTATAAGTGATCCCGTCATCCACTACATCATGTGCAATAGAAGAACACTCGAAGTCATCAAGAATCGAGATGTTATAAGAGTCCACACACAAACGTAACAATTGTTACAATTCTATTCACCCTTGTATTTTATTATTGTAAATATTTCCGACTTGTGTGTGAGTTGAGGATGGAGTTGTTAGATTAGACTTGGACGAAGATGAAGATCCAAGAGGTGTTGTAACTAGATTAGTTCTTGTATTTGTTGGGAGGAGAGTGATGTCCTAGTGTGTGGGTTAGGACTTAGTTGAGTCATTGTATGAAGGCTTGGATCGGGTGATGATCCAAGTGTGTCATTGTGTGAAGGCTTGGATCAGGTGATGATCCAAGTGTGTCTTTGTGTGAAGGCTTGAATTAGGTGAAGAGCCAAGTATGTCTTAGTGTGAAGGCTTGAATCGGGTGAAGGTTCGAGTGAACGGGAGTGCTCGTTCGTGTGAAGGCTTGGATCGTGTGTCGATCTAAGTGGGACAAGAGTGCTTGTTCGTGTGGCTACGTAGGCCTTAGTGTAGATTGGTTCTAGCTAGGATTAGGACTCGACATTCTGCTTAGTGTCGTTAAACTTGGTGTAAGTATGTGTACGGTTTGTTCCACCATAAAGGAGCGTGTTGATTAGTGAAGTAACTCTCGAGTGTGGTACTCGGGGAGTGGAGTAGGACGAAGAGGTGCTTCGTGCTGAACCACTATAAATCATCATGTACGGTTTGCGTTTTCTCTTCCCATCTCTTTACTTTCTATACTTGCATTATATTTAGGTTTGTGTGGTTTGTTGTGTGTATGCTTGTGACATTAACTAGTTAACTAAAAAACGCAAACATAAGAAAACTTAATCACTCGTAATAAACTGCCCACTGGTGGCGGTCCTTTATATAGGGACGGTCCCTAACCATTTAAGGGACCGTCTGTGTATATAAAGGACCATCCACAGTGCATCTGAAACAAGCTAAATACTTTTGCATCTCGTGTGTTGCTTATGTTTATGTGATTGCTTGTGTACTTGCAATTGAGTGATATATATATTTGTTATGATTGACATAACTACTATTCATATTTAGTCACACTTGATCGGGAATTTGATACGAAATATTTTTAAGTTTTAAAGAGGAACGTATTCACCCCCCTCTCTACGTTTCTACAATTGGTATCAGAGCCACATCACTCTAATTTTCAAAACAAATAGTTTTTATAATAGAGTACGGTCCACGTATCAAATTTTTCATTAAGAGTAATTAAAATATGAAAAGTGTTTAGTTGCTAAACTTGTGCTTTGTTGTTTAATTCGTACTAGCTTTGTTGGTTAAATGCACTTCGTATACTAGCTTGAAGGAAATGAATTTTTACACGAAAAATGCATTTTTGCTTACTGGGGGCGGTCCTTTATCTCTGGGCGGTCCTTTATCACTAAGGGATCGTCGGGTATTTAAGGGACCTCCACCATAATAGTGTCAAACTTTGAAAATTCATATAAAATCAACCGTAAGTCCGTAGGAGTCGTGTCACCCACCATTTTAAAGGTAATTGAATGTAATTTCATATAGAAATACTTGCAAGGATCGATTCCAAACTTAATTAAGTCGTAAATGCAAAATACTACATTTTAATCAAAACCGTATGTCACGTTTTAACGTAAAACTTGCATTTTACTCTTACTTTCGAGTCGGACACTTCTAGTAAATGAATCTTTAAAAAAGTTGAGTCTTCCTCCTTTCAAAATATCAATCTTAACTAATCTTTTAAATGGGGAGGAAACTATTTTGGTTTAAAACAAAATCAAGCTATGTATACATTATTGTATCTAACATACAAAATGATTACGAATATCTTTGTGTGTGTTATGCTAAATGATTATTTGTTTTTTATTGCTTGCTTATGTTAAAATATTTTAGTAAATCACTTAGATGAATAGACTAAGTTGATTTATCATGTTTGTCGAAAACAATTGTCTTACACAATTATGTTTCCAAAGGTTCAAGTGTTAAAATATGACACCTTAAAATATTTAACACTTCTTCAACATGAGTTCTAAAACATTACATACACTTATCTTGGTTGGTCATAGGTTTTCTAATCAAGAGCATGATTTATAATAATACATTAGTAATTAAGTAAAATATATTTTTGAACCTTGCATATAATTGAACACACACTAATTGTTTCAAACATGTAGTCATAATTTTTTTTTTTCATAAGTTGTGTATTGTATAAAATTTGTTAGGATAATTATTTTTATACTTATGAAATGTCAAAAACTACACATATTATACGTCATAATAAATAGTTTTTGCACACAAAAATAAATGACAATCTTTAATCATTAAGTTAACATGTCATTATTATTAACCTCACACATACAAAAAGTATTAAATTTGATTGAGCACATTCCATAAATATTTACTTATTTTATTTATTAAAAAGAGTAGCTGTGAGGGTCAAGAAAGATTTGAACATATATCCATTCATTATTCAAATTATGATTGATATAACTATCGAATCTAATTGATAAGGTTTTGATTGTGGACATGAAATTGGAGTCATTATTTTTCTAGCTTCAAGATATAACAAAACATATCATCTTGAACCTACATACTCAATCACATTCAATTGGTATGAAAATAATGACGTCCTTATCAAGACAAAAAGAATATGCATCGGATCACAACTCACACTTTTGTTGATGATGTCATATTGAGTCTTCTTGTCCAAAGGTTGTGTTCTAAATATTAAACTAATATGTTTAAACGATGCTTAAAATACACAACGAAGTAGGATTGACGACTTGGATGTTTCATCCGAAATGTTCAAGCAATTTACGTTGCAACACAATTGGTAAATGTGTCATTTCCGAAAAACCAAACACGAGAAAACAAACAACATATGTGGACTTTGCTCATAAATGACTCAACACTCAAAATGACATGCATTTCTCATATCAAATGATTGACAAAGGATAATGTGGAAAACTAAAAGGGGGCTAAATAGTTTTACGTCGTTTTTGAATTTATAAAAACTTTGCTTTCAAAATCTTCGATTCTAGTTTTATGTGAGATCAATACTTACACACTTATGAATACTAATATCTATGAACGTAAGCAATAACAATATAGATAAGTAAATAAAGAGATTGAGATGGAAAGATCGCACCACAAGACAAATGATTTATAGTGGTTATGCTACGAAGCTCCTCTTCTCCCTACTCCTCTCCCTGAGCACCTAACTCGAGAGTTTTCTTCACTATGTCAACAAGTTCCCTTATGGCGGAGAAACCTTACACACCTTTTCTTACACTGTTTAACGACACCAAGCAAAATGTCGAGTTCTAATAATAGCTAGAACCAATATCACGACTCTTCACGACTTGTCACAACTTCTATACGACTTGTACACAGCACTACTACTACACATCTTCAAACTACTTCACTACTTCTTCTTCAAAACACTACTTCTACTTCACTACTTCTCTTCACTACTAAAACACCTAGATCTACCTATTATAAACTCTCTACACCTTTACAAATAATTTACACAACTACAAGACTATATACACAAATCTACAATACTTCTTAACTTGATGTTGAAGGAGTATTTTTCTCTTGCAATTTGAGTGGTGAGGGATTGAATCACTTGAAACAAAGACATATAATCTTATGATCAAAGGATTTAGAAGTGTGTTTGGAAAGGATTGGGACTGAAAATTTTCATGCAAAAGGCGAGGAAAAATTGCAGAAATGAACCAGTATTTATAGGCAAACAATTCTTGCCACAGGAGCGTGCCGACCCCCTTAAATGGTGGCCGACCCCATTAATTATTAAGGGGGCCGCCCTTATAATTAAGTGGTCCGCCCTCTTGTAATGGCCAGACATATTGTCTTATACCGGTGAAAGTTTATTTGGTGAAAATTAACTGATTCTGGTTAAAAACTTAAATTCATATATTTATTATGAATTAAACATTTTCCTTTGATTACCAAAAGTGTTTTTTTAAAAATAAAAAATGTTTATAACATGTTATAAGATTTGTAGTGTCTAAATAAACATCACTTTGATCATAAAATGTATTAGACATTTGTTTATTCATACCTTAAGTGATTTAGTTGGATGGAATGATATTTGTAACTAAATACTTGTTTATGTAATGATTTTACGTTTAATGATTTTACATTTTGTTATCGTCAAAATATAGGGATGTCGAGAAATACTAATAACGTTTTTATGCATTATTTATATCAACAATCTCCTCCTTTTTAATGATTACAAAATCTAAACTCATTAAATTAAAAATTAAGATATATACAAGTATTTAGTGAGTTTATATCATTTCTCCCCCTTTTTGTTAGCATCAAAAAGGTTATCCCGACGAATGTAGAACTCCCCCTTGACGTATACTCCCCCTTGTTTTAAGGTCATAAGAGAAATCGAGATATGGAATGCTTGAAAAATTATTTATAGTACAAGCAATATATATGTGATGCATGGAACAAATATATAATAAAAGAAGTAATAAGAATGCATGAAAACAAAAAGACACAAGAAGCATTCATTAATTATTTAAATAGATTATGTTGAAAACATAATCAATAGTACATAAGCATACATATATGCTTTTCTAGCATACTACAATAGATAATATTAACTTACCAACTTGAGGTCTCTAAGACTTTCTTGGAGATGGGGAGCAGGGTGGTTGGATTTAGTGGAGTTAGATTTTTGTGGGAATGTTGTTTGAAGAGTTTGGAGTGTTTGGTGGTGGTGAGTTTGGAGCAGAAGGGTTGGAGTGTTGTGTTTGTGATGGCAGTGGAGAAGACCTTGTGAGGAGATACTCAATCCAAGTGAAGTGTTCATTGATTGCAATGGTTTGTTTTTGGATAAAAATGTAACAAGGAGAATTGTTAACATGATTCTCAAGTTGGATCAAGTTGTTGGGTGGTAAGGAGTGGGTGGAGGAAGGTTGTTGATCCAAATTGCATTGAGCAAGGTGTAAAGCAAGAAGAGCGCTAAGCTCATGAGCTTCTTTGAGCTCCTCAATGAACTTTTTATGTTCGGAGGAAGGTGATGATGGTGGAGTTGGATTGTGACTAGGGATTGAGGTTTGGACATGGAACATAGGATTCATGTTTGGATGAGAGTGATGGTTGTTGTTTTGAGATTGAGTATGTTCCTCAAAAGGATCATTTGGTAGAAGTGAGTGAGATGGATGTGGAATTTTGTAGGAAAGGGAAATTGTGAGGTTGTCTTGTTGAGGTAAAAGAGAGGTTTCATTTGGGTGAGTTTGATGTTTAGGTGTTGGTTGGTTTGAAACAACATCATTGATTGAGGTGGACTATTGACATGTATCAAGCTTTCTTCTACACACGGGTTTGACGGAGATCTTTGCACTCTTGAAGGCTTGGATCTTGGGTTGTTGGGAGATACCATGATGGGTTGAGAAATGATTTCTGATGAAGAGAGGTATTTATAGTGTGATGATTATGTGTTTATGGAAGGATAATATGTGGTGGATTTGCTAGACAAAATGTGTTTGTGAATTTAGGTAAGTGGAGAATCAAAATAGGGTGAAATGGGCTAAAAAGCAGAAAGCAAACAGTGAACCTCGACCTTCAGGTGGTCGGCCCTCTTAAACATAGGCCGGCCCCTTTAATTTTAAGGGGGTCGCTCTTTATAATTAAGGGGGCCGCCCAGGGCCTGGTTCACAGATTGCCAAAAAAGGGTTTTTGGCAAAAATTCTTCAGAAAGATGTTTGTTTTGAGGTTTGGTTTTAGGCAAGTCCAACTCTTTAGGCAACTATGCATGTATTATCATAATGAAATATGCATGAAAAGTATATATGTAGGCAAATAAGCATATAGTATAATCACAACTAAGCATGAATGCAAAAACAATAAAGTAATAGAGCAAATAAGCAAGTCATTCTTCCTAAAACAACTATCTTAGTTTAAGGGCAAAGGCAACTAGTGAGTGAGAAACTAGTGATGGAACAAATGTGACAATGTGATTCTTGACTTTGTTCTAGTGTGTGCCTATATGCAACAAATGTGGAGATGTGATTGCTTCGACTCCTAATGCAAAGTTGAAGATATCCTAAGAAGCAATCCAAATTCTCCTAGATTTAGCTTTGCTCAACCCATGAATGTCAAAGGTATATATTAGATTATATACTTTGACAATTCATATGAGATTTCATGCATGATTTTAAAGAGTGTTTTTAGCATTATTCAACAATGCAAGAGAAATGATTTTTATGTGTTTCCTAGAAGTGAGAATAGTTTAAATAAAATAGATTGGGTTTTATAGAAATGTTTATGCGATGTAGTTTCCCAATCTTCAATTTTGTACGAAATAGAATCCTAGACTCAGATACAAGGAAGAGAGAAAAAGAAAAAAAAATGCAATAAGTGGTGACGTATTTCTATATGTTTAGTCCTAGAGTGTTGAACGAGATTCTTACTTAAATCTATAGCACCTTTATTGTCACACATTATAGGAATATTTTCTAACCTAACGCCATAGTCTACGAGAGCTTGTTTCATCCATAGTGCTTGTTGACATGCATTTTCAGCGCTTACATATTTGGCTTCGGTAGTCGAAATAGCAAGAGCAATTTGCTTCTTGGAAAACCAAGATGTTAGGAAACATCCCATGAACGTGCAAATACCGCTAGTGCTCTTTCGATCCACGTAGTCTCCCGCATGATCCGAATCCACATAGACAATGGTTTCTATGCCGGATCCCTTAGGATACCATAATCCTAAGTGTATAGTGCCTTTAATGTATATGAAGATACGCTTAACCGCTTCTAGGTGAGAGGTTTTGGGATCCTCTTGAAAGCGGGCACAAAGGCAAACACTAAACATGATATCGGGTCTACTTGCCGTTAAGTATAGTAAAATACGTATCATTCCTCTATACTTAGTATTATCTACGGACTCACCTTCTTCATCTCTTGTGAGTTTCACTTTCATAGACATGGGTGTCTTAAGTGGCTTAGAGTCTTCTAGTCCAAATTTCTTAAGCATTTTCTTAATATAATTAGATTGATTAAAAATATTCTGTCTTCTAATTGTTTTATTTGTAATCCTAAGAAGAAATTTAGTTCTCCCATCATACTCATCTCAAACTCATCATGCATGATTTTGGCAAATTCATCGCACATTTCTTGACAAGTCGATCCAAATATAATATCATCGACATATATTTGAACAATGATGAGATTTGGGCTTTTCTTTTTATTGAAGAGAGTGTTATCTACCATTCTCATGGAATAATCATGTTTAATAAGAAATGCTTTTAATCGATCGTACCAAGCCTTGGGGGCTTGTTTGAGTCCATATAAAGCCTTCTTGAGTTTATAGACATAATTAGGTTATGTGAAGTCAATGAATCCCGGAGGTTGTGCCACATAAACCTCCTCATTGATAAAACCGTTGAGGAATGCACTCTTCACATCCATTTGGTATAACTTAAAGTCTAGGGCACAAGCGTAAGCTAGGAGTATTCTAATAGATTCTAGTCTAGCTGCCGGAGCATAGGTCTCGTCATAATCAATTCCTTCTTGTTTATTATAACCTTGGGTGACTAATCTAGCTTTATTCCTAGTTACTATTCCATTCTCATCTAATTTATTCCTAAATACCCATTTGGTTCCTATTATGGTTACATTCCTAGGATTTGGGACTAGTTCCCAAACATCATTTGTTTTAAATTGATTTAATTCTTCTTGCATAGCCATAATCCAACTTTCATCCTTTAAGGCTTCATTTACATTTCTAGGTTCTATTGTTGACACAATGCAAAAGAAGTTACTTTTGTCTTGGGCTTGTGATCTAAGGGTTCTTTGATTCAAACTACCTATGATGTTACCTAATGGATGTGATTTTGATTCCTTAATATTTACAATCTCATTTTCTTATAATGTTTCTACTAGGGGTGTGCACGGTTCGGTTTGGGTCAGTTTTTGGCTAAAACCGACCCAAACCGGGTGATGATCCAAGTGTGTCTTAGTGCGAAGGCTTGGATCGGGTGATGATCCAAGTGTGTCTTAGTGTGAAGGCTTGGATCGGGTGATGATCCAAGTGTGTCTTAGTGTGAAGGCTTGGATCGGGTGATGATCCAAGTGTGTCTTTGCGTGAAGGCTTGGATTGGGTGAAGATCCAAGTGTGTCTTAGTGTGAAGGCTTGAATCGGTTGAAGGTTCAAGTGAACGGGAGTGCTCGTTCGTATGAAGGATTGGATCATGTGTCGATCTAAGTGGGACAAGAGTGCTTGTTCGTGTGGCCACATGGGCCTTGGTGTAGATTGGTTCTAGCTAGGGTTAGGACTCGACATTCCGCTTAGTTTCGTTAAACTTGGTGTAAGCTTGTGTACGGTTTGTTCCACGATAAAGGAGTGTGTTGATTAGTGAAGTAACTCTCGAGTGTGGTACTCGGGGAGTGAAATAGGACGAAGAGGTGCTTCGTGCCTAACCACTATAAATCATCGTGTCCGGTTTGCATTTTCTCTTCCCATCTCTTTACTTTCTATACTTGCATTATATTTAGGTTTGTGTGGTTTATTGTGTGCATGCTTGTGACATTAACTAGCTAACTCAAAAACGCAAACATAAGAAAACTTAATCAGTCGTAATAAACTGCCCACTGGCGGCGTTCCTTTATATAGGGACGGTCCCCAAACATTTAAGGGACCGTCTGTGTATATAAAGGACCATCCACAGTGCATTTGAAACAAGCTAAATACTTTTGCATCTCGTGTGTTGCTTATGTATATGTGATTGCTTGTGTACTTGCAATTGAGTGATATATATTTGTTATGAGAGACATAACTACTATTCATATTTAGTCACACTTGATCGGGAATTTGATACGAAATATTTTTAAGTTTTAGAGAGGAACGTATTCATCCCCCCCTACGTTTCTACTGATAACTTGACATATATGTTAGTCCCCGCCGTTTAGTATTTAGATATCTCAAACGGATACATCGAAAGACGCTAGCAACACTCTTCGAATACTCTAGAACGGATGCATCAATGATGCTAACAATGTTTAAAATGGATGCATCACTGACGCTAGCAACGTTTTTTGAATACTCTTAGAATGGATGCAAGCTAAGATGCTAACATAACGCTTTTGATATTATATTTGAACTTGTCGTTCCTAAATCCGGATGCTTATTGGCTAACGATGGACAAAGGTGAGTAGTTGGAGTACACATAAAGTATCACTCCACTACTGTAGACCCTTAGAACCATATGAACCACCATGAAGAACAATTGGCAAGTTAGATAAGATCTTGCGAAGGGCTCTAAAAATACAACGTGCATTCTTATTGATGAAGAAGTGTAGATAAGGCATGTGCCTAAGAGATTTTATTTGTGAATATCAATTGGCTTTAGACTCAATTTATCAATTTTGGTTTAGTGAGAGAAGGCTGGAGTAGAGTGCCACCTCTTCAATATTAACACATCTCGGGGGTGAGAGGATGGATTGATTACGTGTGTATCTCCGTGAGAAATGAAACAAGTATATGTTTATAGAAACCTGAGTGGCTAGGGGGTTGTAGAGCGCGTCACTGGGTTCATGACGTCTTGTCTTTAATACTGGTATCATCTTTGCGATAACCGATAACAAATGTATTGATCAGGTTTATGTTCATATATTTAGGGAGGCGTCATTTCTTTTCACCTGATGAGGAAAAAAATGATCCGTTTTTAGGGGGTCATTTAAGCCCAGAATTGAATTTATTTGATCAAATATTACCCTAAATCGTTCCTTTTGTGATTTTAGGTACTTTGGGAGTGAAATCTGGAAAAGGAAGCAATTCGGACGTTTTTGGAGCATAAAAGTGAAGAAAACGCCAAAGACTTAATTTTCCATGCTGGGAACAGTGTGTGACGGCGTCAAGAGGAAGAATTTGACGACGTCAAGAGTAAATATCATGACGACCCAGTACAAACATGAAGGCGTCACAAGTAGAGCGTCAAGAGTTAAATGCGTGACGGCTTGCAAAATTGGACTACATGACGACGTCAAATGTAGATCAAGGCAGTCCGAGGATTATTTTGGCGGCGAGATGAGGACGTCACCCATTTGTTCTTGACGCCATCAACCTCTAATATCTATATATAGTTTTCTAATTTTCATTCATTAAAAGGAACAAGTTTGGAGAAACCCTAAGGCCGAACCTTGTACGAATTTTACAGCTTTTCAAGGGTTTTCAACCCTTGAATCCTTACATGTGCTATTGAGATAAGTATTTTCTTAATTCAATCAATATGTCTATGTGTTGGTTGTCTATATCTTGTGCTTGTCTTGATTTCAACATGCTAGGATAGATTTATCTTGTGTTTGCTTAGATTTAATGAAACCTAGATGTTGATTATGTGTTGATTACTTGTTTATGGTTGTATTGGATGAATGATTTCAATGTTAGGCTTAAGAAACTGGCAGATCTCCATTGTGCAACATGCTTGAACGTCTTAGGAAACCTGAACCGATGTGTACTAGGTTTTATTGGTTGTATTTAATGCATGAGTAAATTCTAATGATCCCATGTTAGGAGCTTCTTACAGGCTCGACATAGGAGTGAAGTAGGCATTCATAGGATTGGGGAAGTAAGTACGCCACCCCATGAATGGTATTAAGGAATACAATCCGTCATCCAGGCAACTATAACAAGTAATTAATGTGTAAAAGATATCTAGGGAGTAGTGAAATCTAAGTAAACACATTTCTCCCACTTATTGCTCACAACCTTAGTTTAAATTAGTTTATTTTCATTTTTAGTATTTTATTTTGATTGCATCTTAGTATTGGGTTAGTTGACTAGCAACTAATTCCGCTCAAAATCCTTCAAACCCGAGATTTTAATTTCTTTCTAAAAAATATAAAAATACAAAAAGAATCATCCCTCATCTCTAGAACTAGTATTTAGGTTTTCTAATCCTAGCGACACTATTCCTAGTTGAACGATCAATCCCCCGGTACTTGTCACTATACTATACTACAACGATCAGGTACATTGCCTGGTGGGGGTTGTAAGCTTCTCAAGATCCCTTGAGAGGTAAAGCCTGGTGCAATCCTTACGCTACCTAGTTTTTGGCGCCGCTGCCCGGGGAATAGTTATTGTCTAGGTTAGAATCTCTTTTTATTAGGTCTACTTGCTAGATTCCTTTCTAGTAAGATTTTATTTTTATTTTTTAGTTTTCTTAAGTCTATCTTATTTCTTTGTTTCCTTTGTTTGTAAATTATCTCAATGGATAACAATAACATTGATCGTTTGATTCCTGTTATTCGTGTTTTTCGTCGTAGGATTTTCCAAATGCCCGCCCCAATCCCTTTAGCGGAGAATGAGAACCCACCTAACCTCTCGCCCAACCACCACTTTGACAATAATTCTGAGTTAGAGGAGTCTGATCATGATGATGACCGTAGGGCTAGTCCTTTTTACTATTCAGACTCCGACGAGGATCTTGATGATGGTGATGTGATTAATGAGAATAGGACGGAAGAGGAAATAAACCCTCTTAGGTATGTCGACCCTAGAACAAGGATTGAGTGTGATAGTTCATTCAATAGGCAATTTCCTTGTAAGATCGGATTTAGGAGCTTTAACGCCTATCTTAACTCATCTCTCCCAATGAACATAATCTCGCGTAATGAATATAATAAAATCATGGTAGATGAGTTAGAATTCAAAGGGGAAAATATTATTGCTAGGGCAATACCATTGCATGTGTTTGTAGGAAGTTTGGTTTATCTTGTTGAGTTCATGGTTATGGAGAGTCTAGGAGAATTTATTGATGATAAGTTAACCCAAGTTTTGTTTGGAAAACCCTTCAAAAGGTTGACCATCCTTGATGAAAAATTTATAGAAGGGTTAATTACATTCTCGGATGGGGATGAAGATTTTGTCTACCAAATGCCCCGTGCACACCCTAGGTTCAAGGATTTTTCCATGGAAAAGTGTAGTAGGTATCCGCCCATAGAAATCCTAAGTGAGAACGATAAGAGAAAAGGGCTTAAATATACTCATGAAAAGAATAAAAGATACTATCGCGGATGTTTAGAGTTAGGAGATGATTATAAGAAAGATGAGGCGACTATTAGATGGCTCACGCTTGGTTATGTGAGCATAAGTGATACACGCTAACCCATGGCCTTGAGTCTAGCTACAAGACTCGTAAATAAAGAAAAGCGTTTCTTGGGAGGCAACCCATGATTTTGTGTGATTTTTATTTTGTTTGTTTGTTATTTGCTTCCGTATGCATGCTTTATTTTTATTGTTGGTAGACCATGTTTCTAAACTAAAAAGTGGAAATACTTTACTTTGTTGTTTTGGCCTAGTCTTAACTTCACCCAAAGGTATTTTTGCAAAAGATAAGTGTAAGGGGAAACCCCAAATATGTTTTTAAGAAACAAACCGATCATGATTCTCCACAATATTAAGTGAACATGTATATTCGTATTTGTTAGAGTCAAATGCTTGTATAGAGTCATAATGAAGTTTTGTAGGATTTTCCAGGAAGTAGGACCAAGTTTTTCCAGAAATTTTCCGGAAACTTAACACAAGAATTTCTGCAGGTCACTTCTGACGGCGTCATGAGCTTGCTCTTGACGGCGTCACGTGTAAAAACCTGGAAATTTTACCAGTTTTGTTTTTCTAACGGAATCTTAAGGTTTTTGTTGAATTATTAAGTTTTATAATCTCCAGGAAATTTGCAAACTTCATTCCACAAGCATTATATCTTATTTTGTTTTCTAGGATTTAGTAACTTATGTAGATTGCCGCCGATTTTATGCGAGGTTGCCTTGTCTGTTTTCTCAGGATTTACAGGTTATGTATGACAAGAAGATGATTTATTTTTCTGGAAGGGAAGCTTTGATTGTTCATTTTCTTGGATGAAGATCTAACCTGGCCACCTTATTATCCATACCGAGCGAATCAGGGGAGTATTTGATTTCTTTCTTTTTACTTTTTCACTTTTACATTCTTTACTTGAACATTGGGGACAATGTTCATCCTAAGTGTAAGGGGAGGGTAAAATGATGATACCTTACAGATACACTTTCGCTTGATTTTGTTTGTTTGATGGTAGATGTGTAATAAAACTATGAGAAATACTTGTTAGTGCGATTTTAGCGCCAAATTTAAAATTTTTTACAAAATTTAGGAGTGAAACTTTAGCCATAGCAAGCGTCTCATGGATAGGAGATTGTATGACTATCACAAAACCGTACTATTCATAAAAATTTTCCACCTAAATATGTGAGGTTCGCCTTTAGATTTGATAGGAAAAGCATTTACTATTAGTGCTTATGAGTGTACCGGTAGCATTTAGATTCTAGAACTTGCGTTAGTGATGCATCCCGAGACCGCTAGTGAGACTACATTCGTGTAGTAGGATTTACTACATGATAAGAGGCATTAGGATCACCCTTGTGTTAAACCCGTATCATAATTACTTGGTCATTTAAGTCATATTACTTGGCTAGTTAAGTCAACTAATTTTTCCCACACCTTAGCGTTGTACTCATTTTTAGTACACGATACCCCTAGTACAGCCCTCCGAGCCTATCTTTTCGTTTCTAACTTCAAGCATTTTACTTAAAGGAAGAATTTGTTACACCCCACTTAAATGTACACCCAAATCGCCTTAGCCTTCCGTGTATGCACTCATCTTTAGTGCATTATTGTTATTTGTTAAACCCTAAGTTAATTATCTAATTGATTACATGGTTGCTAAGTCGAGTCATATCCTTGTATATATTGTTTTGGGACGATTGGGACTCGTGGGTAAAGTACTTATTTCATGGAGTAATGGGGAAGAACATCATATATTACCCCCGTATGTGCGTTAATCTTAAAAGTACTCCAAGTGTTTTGATTTTCTTAATTCGAGTCACTAGATTAGTTTATTGTAAAGTATGTAAAAATTCAAGTGTAAGGGGAATTTTCATTCCCTATGATGTATTATTTTGGATGGTAGGGTAAGAGTGTATGAAAAAAAAAAATGAAAAAAATCAAGAAAAAAGAAAAAAAAATAGAAAAAGAAAAGAGAAAAAACATACGGATTACCATCCCATTTCATTCTATGTTTGTTTTATGTTTTTGTTATTTTTCATTTATTAGCTTAAGTCGAGTCTACTCTTGGCTTAGCAACGCCATATTGTACATGTAATTGACCAAGATTGTTAACTCGCCACCAGTAAAGACTGCCTATATCCAACAAAACCGTGTATTTCATATCCCTACACCTAACGTTACAACCCTTTAAAAGACCTCCTTGATAGTTTATCCTAGGTGCTTACGCCATGTGGTGGAGGTTTGATCCTTTCCCAAGCCTATGGTAATCTATTTTGCTATGACAGGTAGTGAGAGATATCTTCCGTTTCCATATTGTAATTTATACTTTATTACACCCGAGAGATGTGAGTATCTAAACACTATTTGTGAGGTGCTAGTATATGACCTCCGTGCTTGTCTTTGGTCTTTAGTGGAACGATTATTTGTTGTAATTACTTTTATATTAGTGTTAAATGACCCTTAACTTGTATTTTGAGTAGAATAAAAGCGCATTTGCTTGAGGACAAGCAAATCTCAAGTGTAAGGGTATATGATGAGGTGAAAAATGATCCATTTTTAGGGGGTCATTTAAGCCCGGAATTGAATTTATTTGATCAAATATTACCCTAAATCGTTCCTTTTGTGATTTTAGGTACTTTGGGAGTGAAATCTGGAAAAGGAAGCAATTCGGACGTTTTTGGAGCATAAAAGTGAAGAAAACGCCAAAGACTTAATTTTCCATGCTGGGAACAATGTGTGACGGCGTCAAGAGGAAGAATTTGACGACGTCAAGAGTAAATATCATGACGACCCAGTACAAACATGAAGGCGTCACAAGTAGAGCATCAAGAGTTAAATGCGTGACGGCCTGCAAAAGTGGACTACATGATGGCGTCAAATGTAGATCAAGGCAGTCCGAGGATTATTTTGGCGGCGAGATGATGGCGTCACCCATTTGTTCTTGACGCCGTCAGCCTCTAATATCTATATATAGTTTTCTAATTTTCATTCATTAAAAGGAACAAGTTTGGAGAAACCCTAAGGCCGAACCTTGTACGAATTTTACAGCTTTTCAAGGGTTTTCAACCCTTGAATCCTTACATGTGCTATTGAGATAAGTATTTTCTTAATTCAATCAATATGTCTATGTGTTGGTTGTCTATATCTTGTGCTTGTCTTGATTTCAACATGCTAGGCTAGATTTATCTTGTGTTTGCTTAGATATAATGAAACCTAGATGTTGATTATGTGTTGATTACTTGTTTATGGTTGTATTGGATGAATGATTTCAATGTTAGGCTTAAGAAAACTTGCAGATCTCCATTGTGCAACATGCTTGAACGTCTTAGGAAACATGAACCGATGTGTACTAGGTTTTATTGGTTGTATTTAATGCATGAGTAAATTCTAATGATCCCATGTTAGGAGCTTCTTGCAGGCTCGACATAGGAGTGAAGTAGGCATTCATAGGATTGGGGAAGTAAGTACGCCACCCCATGAATGGTATTAAGGAATACAATCCGTCATCCACGCAACTATAACAAGTAATTAACGTGTAAAAGATATCTAGGGAGTACTGAAATCTAAGTAAACACATTTCTCCTACTTATTGCTCACAACCTTAGTTTAAATTAGTTTATTTTCATTTTTAGTATTTTATTTTGATTGCATCTTAGTATTGGGTTATTTGACTAGCAACTAATTCCGCCCAAAATCCTTCAAACCCGAGATTTTAATTTGCTTTCTAAAAAATATAAAAATACAAAAAAGAATCATCCCTCATCTCTAGAACTAGTATTTAGGTTTTCTAATCCTAGCGACACTATTCCTAGCTGAACGATCAATCCCCCGGTACTTGTCACTATACTATACTACAACGATCAGGTACACTGCTTGGTGGGGGTTGTAAGCTTCTCAAGATCCCTTGAGAGGTAAAGCCTGGTGCAATCCTTACGCTACCATCACCATTTCACAACTTTCATTTTTCCCTCTTCAACCCCTTCTTTCTCAATTATTATTTACTCCTTTTTTTCATACCTATGACTTCTACTCTAACTAGTGGAATGTCCCTGGGTAGGTCCTTCCGGCTCTTGCTGGACCATGAGATAAAACTTAAGTCACTTAAACTCCTTATAACTCCTCCGTTATCTCGGTGGTTTAGGAAATAGATTTCGTGTAATATCTCGGCCATAAATCAATTTGATAATCAATCAAAGTATTTAAGAAAAATCTTGTTTGATAACACTTTAAAAGTTTTTGCTTTTGAAGATGTACTCCCCTACACATGTGCAATGATAGCTTTAAAAATTAAAAGAATTTAGCACATGTCGGAGCAAGTATACACATTTGAAATTAGTGAATCATTCTAAATCGACAAAACTTCACGAGACACGTTTATGTCACTGGAGAAAGGGATCCATCATCATATTTTAGGTGACAAATAGCCCTAATAACCAACTTGAAATAATTACTCGTCACTGTACAAGTCTATTATGAATGATCGCTTTTGAGTCGAGCATAGCTTTGATGATTCACAAATGATCTAATGCGGATAATTATAAACACACTGAGTTTTACAATCCTCCTAGTCAGAGTACCTAACCGTTGTAGTGTATTATAGGTAAGACACAGGGGATTGATCGTTTTCTAGGGGAATAGTGAGGTAGTCTCGAAGTGGGAGGAGGATCCTCTAAAGTCGAAAAACAACTTTAGTGAAGTTGGGAAGTGTGAGTCATTGTATTTGATCCAATGGCTCAAATCAAAAGAAGTTCTTTTGATTTGAGCCATTGGATTAAATCCAATGGCTCACACTTCCCCAACTTCACTAAATTTACTTTAGAGGATCCTCCTCCCTCGAAGTGTATCTTTTTATTTGAGCCATTAGATCGAATCCAATGACTCACACTTCCCCAACTTCACTAAAGTTACTTTAGAGGATCCTACTCCCTCGAAGTGTACGACGAATTAAGTGTAAGGGTTGAAAGAAGATTATTTTTGCTCTTTTATGTTTTAATGAAAGTAAGTAAAAATCTCGGATTTTAGTAGAGTTGGTTTTTAAAGCTAATAATTAAACTAAATTACACTAAACTAAATATATATGTCGAAAAGTAAATTGGTGAACTTCGTATAAGAGAAAAGTGTATTTAGTTAGAACCTCATTACTCCCTAGTTATCTTTTATTGATTAGTCGGATTGTCACATCCTTTTTTAATTAGAGCCTTGTATTCCTTAATATCAATCGAGGATCGGTTATTCTCTAACTCATATGAATTCAGTCTAAATGGGCGGCACTTAAGAATGTCGTGCCCATCTTTCGGGATGCAACTGTGAATTCACGCGTTAAATACAATGAACATCAAGGTAATAATAATTAAATGTTTAATCAGATGTTCAAGCTAGTATAATTTGACCTAGCCAGTTTCCTACTCCTAACTCAAAAACAAGTAATTAAACAATAGATGACACACAATAATCAATAACTGGGTTTCATGCAATCCAAAGCAATTACTAATAGATCTAGCTGTTGAACTATAAGACCTTGATAGATCTTCTTGAGCACTCTAGAATCGTTAGTTATGTTAATGTAATCAAAAACACACTAATAGACAATCTCTGTAACTTGTATTTTAAAGCGGAAACAAACACAAGTGTAATACTAAGAACTCTTGATCCTCTATGGATCTTTTAATAATAATGAAAGTGTTTTCTAAAACGTCATTCAATACATAATCGTGTGTTCCTTTTATACACAAGGAACCTTAAACCGTTTCCCAAGAAACGTATATTCTAAAACTTCTAAAAGATATGCATTATCACTTCCTAAATAAACTCATGCATATCCAAACTATAATACATAAAATACGGAAATACTATATCCGCAGAAACTAATAATGCTGAAACTAGTCTTCAGCAGATACACTGCTTCAGCAGGAACCAGCTCTTCAGCAGTAACCTTCAGCAGTAACAGTCAACAGAATTCTTACTTAACAGAATTCCCAACAATCCTCCCCTAATCTTGAATTTGACCTGGTTAAGTTCAAGATTCTTGATAGATCTTCGAAATAACATACCAAGAGGATTGTAATAATACAGCACCAGCAAAGAATCATCATCAGCAGAATCTCTATGATCAGCAAATATTTGAAAGTTCCATTCTTTGCAGCAACAAATGACTAAATGTACATCAAAACAAATGAGTTTCATACTATTCTCATCACTTCCAGGTGTGTTAACTCCTGTGAGAGGTGAATCATTGAAAATAATGGATTTGATGTCTCTTTACCAATAGCCATCACTACTGGAGTAGCCAAGTGTTCTAAGGTACACTGATAACCACATGATTTTTAGCAAATCATCAGCTATAAACGGATTTGAGATGTCTTTACCTGTAGCCGTTTGCTCAGGACTAGCCAATTATTTTGATGAAAATCATCTTGGTTAACTGATTACCAAATATGGTTTTCCACTGCCTTTACCACAAGCCATATACATGTGGGCTAGCCAATTATTTGGAATCCATAAAGCAAAAATCCATGGTCAATTGACAACCATTTCAACTACTCAGCAACAAAGCATGGGTGAGTTGATAACCCTATGGTTTTGAGCAAACCATTATAGCTATCAACAGATTTGATGTGTCTTTACCAAAGCTGTACCCTTTGGACTAGCCAACTTTTTGATGAAATAGTCAACATTAGGTAAGTTGATGACCAAAAACACCAAACCTGCAGATAATAGACACAATACTATACAACAAAAATGTTAGTTGTTTTTTTTTTTTTTTTTTTTTTTTTTTTTTTTTTTTTTTTTAATACTAAAATAAGAAAAATAAATATAAAACATTATACCCTTAAACAGAAGCTGCTCTGGAAGTCATAATCCTTTGTTTGAAGACTTTCACCAAAGATTCAGCAAACAATCTTGCATTCCCAACTGGATCAGGAGGAATCTCCAACTTTTGTTGTAGCATTTTCTCTATCAGAGACACTTTCAGAGGATATCTTTTGCCAATATCCATAACAAGCCTTAGACCAGTTGTAGTTTCCAAAACATGAACATAAGGCATAGGATAGAACTTCCAACTCTGAACTTTCCATCTCTGATTGTTCTTCCATATGTCATAGCTAGCACCAGTGGGAGTAGAAGAATCAAACAACACTCTAAGATCACCCAACAAATACAATCCAGACCCTGTAGGAGTATGATTTGCATAATACTTGTGAACCAACTCATTTAGAGTGACTAAATCCTGATGATAAACAAGATGTAGAATCTCTTGAAGAAATGTAAAAGATATAGAAGTTTTATCCAATCTGTAAATGTTATTAACTTGGCCATTTTTAGTTAACTCCCAGTGAACCAAAACATCTCTAGTTGCCTCAGGCCAATCATCAGGGGATCCTTCTCTTATAAATGAAGCATCAGAAGCATTCACATTGATTAGGCTTTGTGTGGAATGTGAAGTTCTGACTTTAGCCATCCTCTTTGCTCTTCTTCCAGGAACATACATAGCAGCATGAGGTAGAGAAGATGCATCAGGAACTTCAGCTTCAGCAGATTCACCTTCTGCAGCATCAGTTTCCACTGATGGATTATTCATTTGGTCATTAGTAGAATCCTGAGAAGATTCAAGTGCAGCAGATGCATATTGTTAATCCAGAGCCTTCCTCATCTGTTTGTCTCTAGCAGCTTGAAGTTCAGCTTCTCTTACCTTAAGCTCATGAAATCTTGCAAGTTTAACTTTTTGTTCCTCATCTAACTTCTTAGCAGCCTCTTCACCCAATCTTTCCTCCTCCAGTTGTCTTCTGGTTCTCTTTCTAGATGGAGGATCTTCTGCTATCACTTGAGCTTTACCTTTATCCATATAAGATGAAGCAGCAACATGTGGTACATCAGCAGAAGTATCAGGTAAAGATACCTTTTCAGCAGCAACAGGAATATCCACATAAGGAATATTCTTAGAAGCACCCATTCCGGCTTTGTCATTTCTAGCCTTAATCTTGTTATATATCTCAACCAGTTTGTCAAATGGAAGTGCCCACACTTGTTTCTTAGTCCAAGCAGTATTATATAATGAACTGCTTTGACTTCTCACATAAGTTCTCATATAATCCCTCTGCTGTGCTTGAGTCATATCTTTATCTCTTTTAGCTTTGGCTTTTAACTCATCTGCTACCTTCTTCCTCATCTTCATAATTTTCACAATTTCAGCAGGCCAGTCTTGTTTCTCCACCCTTTTACCAAGAATTTCTGTAGCTAAATCAGGAGTAGCAAGCACTTGTTGTCCAATATGCTGCCAATCTGACTCATCAAACTCTTGAACAGCAGCATCCAATTCTCTTTGTCTTTCAATAGGCAAAGTAGAAACATATCTTTGAGTGGCAGATTGGTATGCTGCATCAAACTTGGCTTGCTGTGCCTCAGCTATATCAGCACTCTTCTTATAATCTTCCCATTCTTGGAAGAGTTTTTCTTGTGCAGCTCTGTCTTCAGCTGTAACAAGCTCATCCTCAGCCACATCTGTTCCTTTAGCAAGATCATCATGAGGAACATTCAAATCTTCCATAGGTTCATCATGTAATTCTTGAACCTCTCTATCAGGAGAAACTTGTTGATTCCCAGATGAATTATGAACAGGGGAATTCAAATACTCTTTCCCTGCTACATAGAATGCTTCTCCTGATGTATTACCTTTATCAGCAGATTTATCAGCAGCAACACCACTTGGTGATTGTTTCTCCTGAGGTATATCAATAGCTTCAGCCATGAGCACATCATCATCACCACTAGACACTTTGGAAGATTCAGCAGCTTTCCTTGCCAAATACTGTCTTGTACTTCTTCTTCTGCTGAATAGAATTTGTGGTTTAGATTTAGGTACTTCAGCCGCTTTAGAAGGAACAACATTAGACTGTCGAGCAACTTCAGCTAGAATTTCAAGAGAATCCAAATTTGCCTCCTGAAGTAGTTCAGTAGCATCCAGTCCATTCTTACTTTGCTTCTGCTGATTTAGCTGTGCCACCAAATCTTGAACCTTACTTTTCAACCTTTCAATTTCATTACCAAGAGTAGTCTTGGTATCAGCAAGCTCTTTTTGGAGATCATCAGTCATTTTCATGTACCTGCAGAGTGAATCATATACAAAAGTGAGAGTAATAGGGTCCTCTGCTCTATCAGCTGATTGCTCAGTGGTAAGAAGAGCTTCATTGAACCCAGCAGGAGAAACAGGCTCATGTACAACATTAGGAAAGCCTTCATTAATTGGCTCTCTCATAGATCTGGGTATAGGTAGTCTAGTGAACTCAGGTTCAAGAGGCTGAAAGTTATCTTCAAACTCATGAATTTGCTCAGCTGGAGCATCCTGAGATGGTGAAATGGTAGGACTAGGTGACATATGTATAGGGGTAGGTGGTGGTAAGTCAGTAGAAATAGGTAATGGTTCAGCAGTTGTAGCTGGCTCTTCCTCCATTACCACTGAAGGATTACCATCAACAGCAACACCAGAAGATGATGGATTACCATCATCAACAGTATTATGAGCAAGCACATTACCAACATCATCACCCTCAACTACATTATCATTGCCATGTGGCAACATAGCTTCTAACATAGGGTGATGTTCCCCAGTATAATTTGTTTTTATTGAGGCAAACAACTTAGAACCAAGACTTTTAATAGGCACATGGGTTCTATCTTCAGTGGTTATGTCTAAAATTATTTGTAAGAATCTAGGGTACATTAAAAACTTATGTTGTTGTTTATCAATATTTTCCAGCATATTATCAAAAATAAACCTAGAAAAATTATAAGTTAGACCCTTAGAAAGACAAACAATACCACAACCCAATTGTAGAGAGAATTGGTTCCATCCACCACACTTGTTGCTAATACATTGGAGCAGCAAATGCACCAAATACCTCCACTTAGGACAAAATTGATTCTTGTGCCACTTAGATGTATCAGTACTTTGATATACAGCTTCCCTTAGCCCAGCAAGAATCTCTGCAGTGTTGGAATGGTACACACCATTCTCATCATCCAACTGAAGCTTTGTCCTAATCAAACCTTCTGTCACCATATACTCTACACCATCAATCTCAGCTACAATCTCTGTGTCAGATCTCTTAGTAGCAGATGCCCAAAATTGCTTCACCAATGATTCACAAATCAGATTAGGACTATGTGTCAAAGCATAATGAATCTTTGACCTTTGTAGAAACTCCACCATTAAATCAAATTCTTCATGTCCCTTAGCCTTTTTCAGAATAGCATACTTGTTATGATCTCCTTTCAATTCAAGTTGTGCCATTGGAATAAACTTGCGTGAGACGGTTATGAATTACACAGAGAATAATGGGTTTAATTGGAGTGATAAGCGAATAATTTTGTTTAGGAAGAGATATGCAAAGTGGGTTATATTTGGAAGTTCCCCAATCGTGGTCAAAATTATCGGAACTAATTATTGACCGAGTCTGACGTGTAATTCAAAAACTTCCAATTTCAAAATTACCCTTCAGCAGAAATGAAAGTCAAATCTGCTGAGGAATGGTCAACATCAGAAGAAACCAAGCAAATGTAAAAATATCTTCGGTGAATATCTTGATTTTACTGTGCCACCCAACTCGCATTATGATGAGGCGAAAAATGATCCGTTTTTAGGGGGTCATTTAAGCCCGAATCCGAATTTATTTGATCAAATATTGCCCTAAATCGTTCCTTTTGTGATTTTAGGTACTTTGGGAATGAAATCTGGAAAAGGAAGCAATTCGGACGTTTTTGGAGCATAAAAGTGAAGAAAACGCCAAAGTCTTAATTTTCCTTGCAGGGAACAGTAGGTGACGGCGTCAAGAGTAGTTCCCTGACGGCGTCAAGAGTAAAATTCCATGACGATCCAGAAGAGATTTGACGGCGTCATGAAGGTAGGGCGTCAAGAGTAAAAGTCATGACGGCCTGGAAATGATTTGTACTTGACGGCGTCAAATGTAGATCTAGGCAGTCCGAGAATTGTTTTGGCGGCGAGGTGACGGCATCACCTAATTGGTCTTGACGCCGTCAGACCGCTTTTCCTATATATAGTTTTCTAATTTTTCACATTTAAGAGAGAGAAGTTTTGGGAGAAACCCTAAGTACGATTTTGGTGTAACTTTACAGGTTTTTCAAGGGTTCCAACCCCTTGATACCTTGCATGTTTAATCAAGATAAGTGTTCTTCTAATTCAATCAATATGTCTATGTGTTGGTTGTCTATATCATGTTCTTGTCTTAATTCCATCATGCTAGGCTAGATCTATCTTGTGTTTGTTTAGATCTAATGAAACCTAGATATTGATTATGTGTTGATTACTTGTTTATTCTTGTCTTGGATGAATGATTTATATGTTAGGCTTAAGAAAACTGGCAGATCTCCAATTGGTAACATGCTTGAACGTCTTAAGAAACATGAACCAACGCGCACTAGGTCTTTATTGGTTGTATTTAATGCATGAGCCACTGTTTACAATCCCTATAGTTGTGCTAGGCATGGTGTAGGAGGAGATAAGAGCTCATAGAATTGGGGAGTTATGTGTGCCACCCCATGAATGGTATTAAGGAATACGATCCGTTATCCATGCAATTATAACAAGTAATTAACGTGTAAAAGATATCTAGGGAGTAGTGAAATCTAAGTAAACACATTTTCTCCAATTACTGCTCTCAACCTTACTATAAATTAGTTTATTTTCATTTCTAGTATTTTATTTTGATTGCATCTTAGTATTGGGTTAGTTGATTAGCAACTAATTCCGCCCAAATCCTTCAAACCCGAGATTTTAAATTGCTTTCCATAAAATATAAAAACACAAAAATAATCATCCCTCACCTTTAGAACTAGTATTTAGGCTTTCTAATCCTAGCGACACTATTCCTAAGCTGAACGATCGATCCCCCGGTACTTGTCACTATACTATACTACAACGATCAGGTACACTGCCTGGTGGGGGTTGTAAGCTTCTCGAGATCCCTCGAGAGGTAAAGCCTGTTGCGATTCCCACACATCAAGTTTTTGGCGCCGTTACCGGGGAATAGTGATTGTCTAGGTTAGAATTTCTTTGTATTAGGTCTACTTGCTAGATTCCTTTCTAGTAAGATTTTATTTTTATTTTTTATTTTTTAGGTCTTCTTTAGTCTATCTTATTTTCTTTGTGCTTTTGTTCGTAACTCTTTACCATCCGACATCATGGAAGGTGGTAACATCTTTGAACCCGTCATCCCACCACAACAAAACCCACCATTAGAACCCCTTAGGCCCCGAACCTTAGGAGAGTATTCCCAACCTAGCCACCAAGGCTACCGAAACACCATTGAGCTCACCGGAGCCAATGTGACCCCCTTGCGATCCGACACCATCCGGTTGGTGCAAAGCGGATGTGCATTCCATGGACATCGTTCCGAAGATCCAAACCAAGATCTTAAGGACTTTCTCAAAATCGTAGATTCCATAGACCTAGGTGTTGAAACTAGAGAGACTACCCATTTACGCCTATTCCAATTCTCTCTACGGGATCAAGCTAGTCAATGGCTTGAACGTTTACCCGTGGGATCCATCACCACATGGGATGATCTCACCACTCGTTTCCTTGCTCAATTTTTCCCACCGGGGAGAACTACTAAGCTTAGAAATGACATCTTGATGTTCCAACAACGTCAAAATGAATCTCTTTATGAAGCATGGACTCGTTTCAAGGACTTACTCCAAAAAGTCCCTCATCATGGCATAGATCTTTGGCTCCAAGTCCAAATCTTTTATGACCATATCGACATCTCCACGAGGTGAGCCATTGACCAATCGGCCGGTGGTAAGCTACGTGATCTTAGTGCGGAACAATCATGGGAACTCATAGAAGATCTTGCTCTCTATGACAACGAAAGTTGGAATGATCCCCGTGATTTGAACAAAACGGTCAAGGCAATATCTTTGCCGTCGAACAATTCTAGCACTCCCGACCGTAGGATCATGGAACTTGAGGACCAAGTCAAGTTTCTCATGAAATCTTACGAAGCTCCTAAGCCTTCAAGCCAAGTGAACAAAATCACTTCTTTATGCGAATTATGTAGTGGTCCCCATGACACTCATGATTGTGTAGAACTCCCCGAAACAGCTTTTGCGGACTACGCATCCACGCGTACCGACGAAGCGGGAGATAAGTGGTACACTTTCAAGCCCGAGCCAAACACTTACGGTGATTCATACAACCCCTCATTGAAAAATCACCCAAACCTTAGGTGGAAACAAAATCAACCCAATTCGTCCAACCCACCAAATCGTTACCAACCAAACTGTCCACCATCCAACCGTACTTTCAACAACAATCCTTCTAACAACTATGGTAGTACCAACAATCTTGAAGGATTGATGTCAAAGTTCATGGCATCTCAAGAAGCTCGCATAGCTAGGTTTGAAACCGAATTCAACCAACAACAAACGGAGATGACCAACAAGATTGACAACTTGTTGAAAGCCCTCAACAACCAAGCGTTAATCACACCTAGGAAGGACACTAGGGACACCAATAGTGGAATCCAAATTAAGGATCCCTCATCATCCAAACATGTCCACTTTGTCAATGTTGTCACCATTAAGCAGATAGATAAGGAGATAGAGAAGAGTGACAAGGATGAAGTTAGAGTAGAAGCAGAGATTAAGGATGAGAGTAGGGAAGTTAAGGTTAACAAGGAAGAGGAATTAGAGGAGGTAGAGCCTATAGAAAAATACTTTGATAAGTTACCCACCGAGGAAGAATGGGAGTACCATAAGTATTTATTCGATAGTCCCGAGAGACCATATATCTTCGGCACACCCCTTATCAAAATGGGAGACCCCTCTAACATTAACATCCCATGCAATATCGGGCACATGCATATATGGAAAGCTTACATCGACCCTAGATCCCCCGTTAACATCATGACTAGGACTTATTACAATTGGGTAATGAAGAAGCAACTTAACTTTAGGATGATGCCCAACAAGAATCTGATAAGTAATTTTGCGGGAAGGGTGAAGGGATTACATGTGATTATAGGGAATCTTACCTATGAAATCGATTTTATGATAGTGGAAGACATTCGTCTGGTGATAGATGCTTGCCTAAGCCAAATAATATTCGGAAAACCATTTGTTGAGGCCACTAGGATGAGTTATGATCCGACTTTAGGGATAGTTAGATTTAAGGAAGAGAACGATGAGGTTGCCTATCAAATGCCCTACAAGATTGAGCAATACCGCCTTCTCTCTAATTTCGAAAAAGAACACAAGCAAGCAGCTTATTATAGGAATGAGGAGGATAGACGTAGAGGAGTAGAATATGTAAAGAATAGGATGCTTGGTTTCTATAAAGAATGCTTACAACTAGGTCCGGAATACAAAACTGGTTTAGAAGACGACCTAGAGAATGGAACCAATGATGAAGTCACGTAGTAACCCATGACCTTGAGTCTAGCTACAAGACTCGTAAATAAAGAAAAGCGCTTCTTGGGAGGCAACCCATGTTTTGTGTGATGTTATCTTTGTTTGTTTGTTATTTGCTTCCGTATGCATGTTTTATTTTTATTGTTGGTAGATCATGTTTCTAAACTAAATAGTGGAAATACTTTACTTTGTTGTTTTGGCCTAGTCTTAACTCCACCTAAAAGTATTTTTGCAAAAGATAAGTGTAAGGGGAAACCCCAAATATGTTTTTAAGAAACAAACCGATCATGATTCTCCACAATATTAAATGAACATGTATATTCGTATTTGTTAGAGTCAAATGCTTGTATTGAGTCATAATGAAGTTTTGCAGGATTTTCCAGGAAGTAGGACCAAGTTTTTCCAGAAATTTTCCGGAAACTTAACATAAGAATTTCTGTAGGTCAATTCTGACGGCGTCAGGAATAAAAATCTGGAAATTTTACCAGTTTTGTTTTTCTAACGGAGTCTTATGGTTTTTGTGAATTATTAAGTTTTATAATCTCCAGGAGATCTGCAAACTTCATTCCACAAGCATTATATCTTATCTTGTTTTCTAGGATTTACTAACTTATATAGGATGCCGCTGATTTTACGCGAGATTGTCTTGTCTATTTTGTCAGGTTTTACAGGTTATGTATGACAAGAAGATGATTTATATTCTGGAAGGGAAGCTTTGATTGTTCATTTTCTTGGAGGAAGATTTAACCTGGCCATCCTATTATCCATACCGAGCGAATCAGGGGAGTATTTGATTTCATTCTCTTTACTTTTTCACTTTTACATTCTTTACTTGAACATTGGGGACAATGTTCATCTTAAGTGTAAGGGGAGGGTAAAAAGATGATACCTTACATATGCACTTTCGCTTGAGTTTGTTTTGTTTAATGGTAGATGTGTAATAAAACTATGAGAAATACTTGTTAGTGCAATTTTAGCGCCAAATTTAAAATTTTTTACAACATTTAGGAGTGAAACTTTAGCCATAGCAAGCGTCTCATGGATAGGAGATTGTATGACTAGAACATAACCGTATATTCAGAAAAATTTTCCACCCAAATATGTGAGGTTCGCCTTTAGATTTGATAGGAAAAACATTTACTATTAGTGCTTATGAGTGTACCGGTAGTATTTAGATTGTAGAACTTGCGTTAGTGATGCATCCCGAGACCGCTAGTGAGACTACATTCGTGTAGTAGGATTTACTACATGATAAGAGGCATTAGGATCACCCTTGTGTTAAACCCGTATTATAATTACTTGACCATTTAAGTCATATTACTTGGCTAGTTAAGTCAACTAATTTTTCCCACACCCTTAGCGTTGTACTCATTTTTAGTACACGATACCCCTAGTACACCCCTCCGAGCCTATCTTTTCGTTTCTAACTTTAAGCATCTTACTTAAAGGAAGAATTTGTTACACCCCACTTAAATGTACAACCAAATCGCCTTAGCCTTCCGTGTATGCGCTCATTTTTAGTGCATTATTGTTATTTGTTAAACCCTAAGTTAACTATCTAATTGATTACATGGTTGCTAAGTCGAGTCATATCCTTGTACATATTGTTTTGGGACGATTGGGACTCATGGGTAAGTACTTATTTTATGGAGTAATGGGGAAGAACATCATTTATTACCCCCATATATACGTTAATCTTAAAAGTGCTCCAAGTGTTTTGATTTTCTTAATTCGAGTCATTAGATTAGTTGATTGTAAAGTATGTAAAGATTCAAGTGTAAGGGGAATGTTCATTCCCTTTGATGTATTATTTCGGATGGTAGGGTAAGAGTGTAAAAAAAAAAAAAAAAAAAAAAAAAAAAAAAAAAAAAAAAAAAAAAATCAAGAAAAAGAATAAAAAATAGAAAAAAGGAAAAAGAAAAAAAAAACATACGGACTACCATCCCGTTTCATTCTATGTTTATTTTATGTTTTTGTTATTAGCATAAGTCGAGTCTAGTCTTGGCTTAGCAACGCCATATTGTACATGTAATTAACCAAGATTGTTAACTCGCCACCAGTAAAACTTCCTTTATCAACAAAACCGTGTATTTCATATCCCTACACCTAACGTTACAACCCTTTAAAAGACCTCTTTGATAGTTTATCCTAGGTGCTTACGCCATGTGGTGGAGGTTTGATCC
Organism: Artemisia argyi; assembly: GCA_030686995.1. NCBI lineage: Eukaryota > Viridiplantae > Streptophyta > Magnoliopsida > Asterales > Asteraceae > Artemisia > Artemisia argyi. The sequence continues at coordinate 67,747,163 of CM060691.1, read as the reverse complement.
TTTCCGAAGCCTATGGTAATCTATTTTGCTATGACAGGTAGTGAGAGATATCTTCCATTTCCATATTGTAATTTACACTTTATTACACCCGAGAGATGTGAGTATCTAAACACTATTTTGTGAGGTGCTTGTGTATGACCTCCGTGCTTGTCTATTGGTCTTTAGTGGAACGATTATTTGTTGTAATTACTTTTATATTAGTGTTAAATGACCCCTAACTTGTATTTTGACTAGAATAAAAGCGCATTTGCTTGAGGACAAGCAAATCTCAAGTGTAAGGGTATATGATGAGGCGAAAAATGATCCGTTTTTAGGGGGTCATTTAAGCCCGAATCCGAATTTATTTGATCAAATATTGCTCTAAATTGTTCCTTTTGTGATTTTAGGTACTTTGGGAGTGAAATCTGGAAAAGGAAGCAATTAGGACGTTTTTGGAGCATAAAAGTGTAGAAAACGCCAAAGTCTTAATTTTCCTTGCTGGGAACAGTAGGTGACGGTGTCAAGAGTAGTTCCCTGACGGCGTCATGAGTAAAATTCCATGATGATCCAGAAGAGATTTGACGGCCTCATGAAGGTAGGGCGTCAAGAGTAAAAGTCGTGACGGCCTGGAAATGATTTGTACTTGACGGCGTCAAATGTAGATCTAGGCAGTCCGAGGATTGTTTTGGCGGCGAGGTGACGGCGTCACCTAATTGGTCTTGACGCCGTCAGACCCCTTTTCCTATATATAGTTTTCTATTTTTTCACATTTAAGAAAGAGAAGTTTTGGGAGAAACCCTAAGTACGATTTTGGTGTAACTTTACAGGTTTTTCAAGGGTTCCAACCCCTTGATACCTTGCATGTTTAATCAAGATAAGTGTTCTTCTAATTCAATCAATATGTCTATGTGTTGGTTGTCTATATCATGTTCTTGTCTTAATTCCATCATGCTAGGCTAGATCTATCTTGTGTTTGCTTAGATCTAATGAAACCTAGATATTGATTATGTGTTGATTACTTGTTTATTCTTGTCTTGGATGAATGATTTATATGTTAGGCTTAAGAAAACTGGCAGATCTCCAATTGGTAACATGCTTGAACGTCTTAAGAAACATGAACCAACGCGCACTAGGTCTTTATTGGTTGTATTTAATGCATGAGCCACTGTTTACAATCCCTATAGTTGTGCTGGGCATGGTGTAGGAGGAGATAAGAGCTCATAGAATTGGGGAGTTATGTGTGCCACCCCATGAATGGTATTAAGGAATACGATCCGTCATCCATGCAATTATAACAAGTAATTAACATGTAAAAGATATCTAGGGAGTAGTGAAATCTAAGTAAACACATTTTCTCCAATTACTGCTCACAACCTTAGTATAAATTAGTTTATTTTCATTTCTAGTATTTTATTTTGATTGCATCTTAGTATTGGGTTAGTTGATTAGAAACTAATTCTGCCCAAATCCTTCAAACCCGAGATTTTAAATTGCTTTCCATAAAATATAAAAACACAAAAATAATCATCCCTCACCTTTAGAACTAGTATTTAGGCTTTCTAATCCTAGCGACACTATTCCTAAGCTGAACGATCAATCCCCCGGTACTTGTCACTATACTATACTACAATGATCAGGTACACTGCCTGGTGGGGGTTGTAAGCTTCTCGAGATCCCTCGAGAGGTAAAGCCTGTTGCGATTCCCACGAATCACATTAATTATCAAAACGCCTAAACTTGGCTTATTTCATCACCCCCAAATAACACATCTCAGTCATCAATTTACCCCAAATCATCTCTCAAACCCTAATTTCCCAATTAAACCCAATTCATCACCAAAACCATGTCATCAAACCCAGAAACTGCAGATCAGAATTCCTCTTCTTCATCATCAGAAGAAGATTTACCACCATATCCTTGGGAGCTTGATGATTCCGAATATGAAAGAGAAATGGAAAGACGATGGGATGCACCTTAAAGACAATGGAATGCACATAGGAAGGGTGAACCAAGCCATGTACCCATTCCTGCTGAGAGAGAACTTGTCTCTCCCCTCATCTGTACCTCTGATGAAGACTCTTCAGAGGAGGAAAATGAAGATCCAACCTTTCTTCCTCCTTCCACACCAGAGAGATCCCAACCAAGATCAAGTAAGAGAGATCCATCTCTTCCAACATCACAAAATTTGGTGTTGGATCTTCCTGCTCCAGGACTTGGTCTTCCTCATCAAGAACATATTGGACAGAGCAAGAAGGCAGAGATTGTACGTAATGGAAAGGAGAAGCTGAAGTAGATGATTGCGGAATGTTTCCATGGACCAAAGTTCTTGAGTGTTTTCTTGACTTTGGTACTTGAGCATCTTCACAGTCTTCCTTTTATTCTTTTTCCATTTTCATCTTCAGCTTCATCATTGTACTTGTCATAGCCTCAAGTATTTTGTAATACGTGATAGAAGCTAGTAGTACTCAATTAGGCAAATGTTTAGGAATGGTCTTTGTAATCCAGTTGGTACTTTGAATGTAAGCTGTAACTTGTTTCTTTGAATGAATGAAAAGATTTTCTTTATTAATCAACTTTGTAAGACCTTCAGCATAATCAACTAATCAGAAGAAACCATGTTCAGCATACTTGACCACATTCCCTTGAATACAGCTCTTGATGACTTTAACATACAACTTACAATCTCATAACATCTGCAAAACAGACATAAAACATGCAAATACACCAAACAACTTGCACAAATATTAGTGGGTTAGTGTTAAAACTCAAAAAGTATACAAATTATACAAATCTACAAAGTTTACACTCACAATCCTCCCCTGAGGCATATGCCTCCCCTGAGGCTTATGCCTCCCCTTAATCTTTGCAGTTAAGGGTTAAGCATTCCAATATGGACCACCAAATATTGAAACCTTGGTCCATCAAATGCTTTGGTTAACAAATCTGCCACATTCTCATCTGTGTGAATTTTTACCACTTTAATTAAATGTTTCTCATAAGCATCCCTCATAAAGTGGTGCCTGATTTCAATATGTTTGGTTCTATTATGAAAAACTGGATTTTTAACAATGCAAATTGTACTTTGATTGTCAATGAAAATGGTAGTATTCATGAAGTTATACCCATAATCCAACAAGTGATTCTGAATCCATAGAACATGTCCACAACAATTGGCAGCAGCAACATACTCTGCTTCAGTAGTAGAGGTAGCAACAATGGTCTGTTTCTTGCATTGCCAAGAAATCAGTCTCCTTCCAAGGAATTGGCAACCTCCAGTTGTGGATCTTCTATCCAAATTTGCACCAGCATAGTCACTATCACTATAAGCTGCTAGCTGAAATGGAGACTCTTTGGGATACCAAAGACCTAATTTGGGTTGGCCTTTTAGGTACTTAAAAATCTTTTTGACAGCATTCAAGTGAGAGGTAAGTGGAGTGACTTGGTGCCTTGAACATGCACTCATAGCAAATGTAATATCAGGTCTAGATGCAGTCAAATACATCAAAGAACCAATCATTGACCTGTATAAATGAACATTCACAGGGAGATTAGGATCAATATTGTTCTTTGGTTTGGGAGCCTCATAGGGAGTAGTGGCAGTCCTGACATTCTCCATATCAAACTTTGACAACATATCCTTTACATATTTCTCCTGATGTATGAAAATACCATCAGGTTTCTGCTGAACTTGTAAACCCAAAAATAAAGTGAGTTCTCCCATGGCACTCATTTGAAATTCTCCCTTCATCAGATCCTCAAACTTTCTACATCATGCTTCTTTGGTGGAACCAAAGATAATATCATCCACACACACCTGCACAAGAATAATATCCCTAGAATCTTTCTTGAGGAATAGAGTCTTGTCAATGGCACCTCTTCTGTAGCCATGCTTCAACAGAAATGTGGAAAGTCTAGCATACCAAGCTCTGGGAGCTTGATGAAGTCCATAGAGAGCTTTGACAACCTTATACAGATACTCAGGATGATTAGGGTCTTCAAATCCCTTGGGTTGAGTCACATAAACCTCCTCTTCAATCTCACCATATAAGAAAGTACCTTTAACATCCATCTGATAAACCATAAAGCCCATATAAGAGGCATAGGCCAAAAATATCCTAATTGCTTCAACTCTGGCCACTGGTGCAAAGACATCATCATAGTCAATGCCTTCCTCTTGTCTAAACCCTTGAGCCACTAGTCTAGCTTTGTTCTTCACCACAATCCCCCTTGCATCTCTTTTATTCTTCAAAATCCATTTTGTCCCAATGGCATATTTACCATCAGGAAGAGGAACCAATATCCAAACCTGCTGATTCTTAAATTGCAGCATCTCATCTTGCATTGCTTCAAGCCAGCTTGAATCAGCCAGTGCTTGAGGAACACTAGTTGGCTCAATCTGAGAAAGAAAGCATGCAAAGAGACAATGTTTGTAGTCTGTGTGATTGTCCCTCTTTTGATTGTAGACATAAGAAATGAAAGCAACTTCACCATATTTTGTATTCTTGACAGTGCTTCTAGTTCTAACAGGTGCTTTAGGATCTCCAATAATCTCGGATAAGGGATTAGCATTATGAATCCTTTTTGTTGCTATAGGGTTAACATCAATTGTGGCATCAAGGTTGTTGACTGTAGGCCCAAACTCAGTATCATAAGAAGCTGAGTGAAATAGGCCAGGATTTGGCTGATAATTCCCAAGGTCAGAAGGACTTGGAAATCTTGTAAAGGGCTTCTCCAAGTCTGTAGATGCTTCAGTAGAAATGGGAGAGTTTGCATCATTAGTATCAGCAGCTTGGAACTTATCAGTGGGAATAGGTGTGCCTTCAGCGGAACTGTCAGCAGTATCCTTGTTTCCACTGACTGCTTGTGCTGATTGATGTAGGATAGCTTCAGTCTCTTGTGTAACCTTTTCATTGAGTTTCTGAGCTTCCTTTGTAGCAGCATGTTCTTGCATCTTAAGTCTTGCAAGATCCTCTGCATAATGTGACTCATCATCTTGTTCAGCAGCAGAATGATTACCTACAAAATTGTTAGGTGGAAAAGATGGTACAACAATGGTATGTTCATCTGGCTCAGATTCACATTCTGAGTCATCATCCATGGAACCTGCAGGGTTAGAATTTGGATCTTTGGTCCCTGCATGAGGATTAGAAGCATGTCTAGAATAACCCAAATAATCAGTCAAATAGTCAAGGTCAAAATACCAAGAATGGCCTTGTCCCAGAGTATTAGGTTGATCTTCAAGAAATATTAGGTTAAGGGTCTCTTCTATCCTTTTGGCATTCAGATTATAAACCCTATAGGCCTTGCTATGAGCTGAATAACCCACAATATATCCCTCATCAGCTTTCCCATCAAACTTACCCAGTATATCAACAGTATTTAAAATGGTCACTTTGCATCCAAAAGGCTTAAGGTAATGTATGTCTGGAACTTTCCCAGTGAGAAGTTCATAAGGTGTCTTGACATGATGTCTAGTGATGGATACCCTGTTCAAGACATAGCAAGCAGTACTTACTGCTTCAGTCCAAAACATAGTGGGTAATTTGGAGTCTGCAAGCATTGATCTTGCTGCTTCAATGAGGGTTCTATTTTTTCCTTTCAGCAACCCCTTTCTGTTGTGGGGTCCTTGGAGTACTATAGTCCCTTCTAATCCCCTTAGACTTACAGAATTCTATGAAAACAACATTTTTGAATTCTGTCCCATTGTCACTCCTAATCCCTTTAACCTTTTTATTAAGCTGGTTTTCAATTAAAGTGATGAATTCTTTCAAAATAGGAGTTGTTTCATCTTTAGTTTTTTGAAAGAATACCCAGCAAAACCTGCTAAAATCATCTGTGATAACCAGGCAGAAGTACTTATGATCAATACTTCTGATAGGAGTTGGACCAAAGAGATCCATGTGCAGCAACTGAAGAGGTTCTGAAATGGTGCTCACAGCTTTGATGGCTTTGTAAGAGGCTCTATGTTGCTTTCCCTTGTTGCAAGCAATACAATTATGTTCATTGGTGAAGAGTTTAGAAGAGAGGCCCTGAACAAGACCAAGTTTAGACAACTTGTTGATAGTCTTATAATTCACATGAGCCATTCTCCTATGCCATTTGGTAGATTCATCCTGGGAAGCTTTGGCCACCAAACATGTTAGATCACCTTCTGGCTTGACATCATTCAGATTTAATGTGTACAAGTTGAAGGTTCTAGGAACTCTCAGCAAAACAGTTGTGTCTTCTGGAAGTTTGAAGTCCTTGGAGAGTACAAGACACTAATCTTCAGAGAAGAAAACCTTATTCTTAGTGTCACAAATTTGTGACACAGAGAACATATTAAAATGCTCCAGTTCCTTCACATAATAAACATTCTCAAAGTCTAACAAAGGTGTCTTAATAGTTCCTTTCCCAGTAATTTTGCCATCTCTACCACCAAAAGTTACACTGCCTCCTCCTTCTATGGGCACAAAGTCATGCATCTTGTCCTTGTTCCCTGACATACTTCTAGAACAACCACTATCAACTATACCTACTTCAGTACTTTTCAAAGGATGATCCTACAACAACAACAAAAATATATACAAAAGTTAGTACACATTGGAGACTCAAGTCATTGCTGACTTGCGCCTGCCTTGTGGATCATTAGTGATAGGCCATGTAGATATTAGATCCACCATTGTTCTTGGGCCTGTAATGCAAATTAGGTCCCTTCTTTGTCCTAGAATAACCTGCTGAGGGCTTCACAGCAGTATTCCAATACCCACCACCATAATACATTGAGTCAAAGTGATTAGGCCAGTAACCATTAGAAAAGAAAGAACTAGTGGGTCGAACATATGGTCTAGTACTGGTTCTTCTCCATGAAGAATGTGGTTCAGCAGAATTGGATTTCTGCTGATGTGCAACAAAAGAGGGTATTTCACTAACATTCTTCCACATTTGCCTAGGTTTCCTTTGACTAAAACATACACCCATTCTTTGCTCATGAAAGGTACAATCCTTAATCAAATGAGATTTACTCCCACACACAAAACATTTCTTCTTCTTAGAAGATTTATTCAAACTAAAAGAAGTTCCATAACATGAAAAAGTATTCAAACCACCATGATAAACAGAATTGTTTTTAACAGAACTAAAAGTATTATTTTGCAAAGAATTTAAAAACAAGTCTTCAGTAGAAATTGTCTTGGTATCAGCAGCAACTCTAGAAGGCTTGTGGGGAGTCTTGGGTGATGTCTTTGGTGTGGTCTTGGGAGTGGTCTTGGGTAGGTCAGACTTCTCACTTGAATCACAGCTGGCAAATGAGGTAGACCCTTTATCAGAAGACTTGTCACTTTCACAACAAGAGACAAAGTCAATAGATTTAATAATAGGGTCTGGCAAGTCAGTTGACTTTTTGCCATAGAGATGGTGTGATCCATCAAAGTCAATAGGTATGGATAGGTCTATAGGCATATGTTCCCCTCTTATAGGTCCAGGGACAACATTCATTCCCCCTTCCTTACCAAATTTAACAGGTGTTTGATAAGCTAAGGCTGGTTCAGGGTCAATAACACTAGACATATCAGGATATGTTAACTCTTCAGGGTCTATATATTTCTCATATCCTAATGCTTTTCTAGACCTAACAGATTGGCGACCATCAATCAATTTACTCAAATTAGATGCTCCTTCCTGCCATTTCATATGACCAGCTATCTCTTTATCTAACTTAGCTTGTAATTCTTGTTTTTCCTTTTCTATATCAGATTTCTCTTTTTCAGTATGTCTTAAGTCTATCTTAGCAATTTCTAAATCACTTTCTAGAACTCTTATTTTTTCATCATATTTAACTTGATTCTTTTGAAACCAAACCTTTTGTTTCTCTAAAGTTTTTAAAGCCATTTTATTGGACTCTACTTCAATATAACACTCATTGTACTTTGGTTTCAATTCATCATATTCTTGTTTAAGCTCATTGTATCTTACACTACATCCAAACACACCGTTGTGTACCTAAGAGATTCCCATCAAGGAGACTTGCTCCTTCTTGTCCTCAGAAGGTGAGTATGCCAGCAGATTCACTTGTGTAGAAGTAGAAGCTTCCTCTCCAGCAGGTTCATGTTCAGCCCAATCAATCTGGTGATCAAGAGTCACCATAGCCTTTGAAGGTGCAGCCTTAGAAGTCCCTACTTCCAATGGATATGAGCCATATCTAACTTCATCACCAGACTTCCTCTCCTTGCATTCTCTTGAAAAATGTCCCACTTGACCACAAGTGTAGCATTTGACCTTCCTTCTGTCAAACCTTGCTGCCTCTCTTCCATTAAAACCAAACTTTCTTCCAGACTTGGTTTCAAACCTCTTAATGTTCATAGAAATCATTGCTAGCTGCCATTTCAAGTGCATCTCCTCCATCTCCAAAGGATCTACCTGTTCAAAGTCCTCATAAGCAACAAACTGCTGATGTTCATATTCAGCCACAAATGAATAAACAATGTCATCCATTATACTACTGGATTTTGATTTAGGAGCAGATTGAGTTTGGGTTTGAGAAGATGCTCCTGATGAATAAGAGCTTGAGGCATGATGCACATGTTTTGTAGTGGTGCCAACAAATGCTGAGTGAGTGGATGGACGAATTGGACTTCTAACATCAGGCTCAAGTGATTTAAGCCTGTTGTAGAGGTCATCAAAGGACATCATGTCCAACCCACCCTTGGTCTTGAGAGCAATACAGACTTGCAACCAAGATGGTGGCAAAGATCTCAGAAATTTAGCATTACAGTCCTCATTGTCTGGTCTAGCCTTCAGCTGATTAAGTTGACTTAAAATCTTGTGGAACCTGTCATAGCCTTTGTGAATGCCTTCTTCCTCAGATATCTGAAACTCTTGAAATTGTTGCTTCAACATAGACTTCTTCAACCTTCTTGATTCCTCATTCCCACCAAATCTAGCCTTTATTGCCATCCAAATATCCTTGGCATCCTCCATGAAGTGGAAGTCACCCATGTGGTCATCTGGTATAGCTTGGAGCAGAATTGTTCTTATTTTATTCTCCCTTTGCACGACTAGAACCTCTTTAGCAGTTTTAGGGCCTACAATTGTAACTACCCCATCAGCATCTTTAACATGCTTTTTCAGGCTGTTTCCTTTCGAACAATCTCCCAAAGATTCCAATCTATGTTTGTGATCCAGTTCTGCATCTTCATGGACAACAAATCATAGTCTTCAGCATTCTTCAAGTATGGAAACTTAGCATTACTGTTGGAGAGGTTGAGTTGTTGGAGAGAAGTGGTGTTAAGGTTTTGGGTTGTATCAACTTCATTGTCTGACTCAGGCATTTTCTTTGATTGGTTTTGTTTTGATGGTGTAAGATTTGTGTTTCTTAGTATAACAGAGACTCTCTCGAGGCTCTGATACCACTTGTTGAACTATAAGACCTTGATAGATCTTCTTGAGCACTCTAGAATCGTTAGTTATGTTAATGTAATCAAAACACACTAATAGACAATCTCTGTAACTTGTATTTTAAAGCGGAAACAAACACAAGTGTAATACTAAGAACTCTTGATCCTCTATGGATCTTTTAATAATAATGAAAGTGTTTTCTAAAACGTCATTCAATACATAATCGTGTGTTCCTTTTATACACAAGGAACCCTAAACCGTTTCCCAAGAAACGTATATTCTAAAACTTCTAAAAGATATGCATTATCACTTCCTAAATAAACTCATGCATATCCAAACTATAATACATAAAATACGGAAATACTATATCCGCAGAAACTAATAATGCTGAAACTAGTCTTCAGCAGATACACTACTTCAGCAGGAACCAGCTCTTCAGCAGTAACAGTCAGCAGAATTCTTACTTAACAGAATTCCCAACACTAGCCTAGTATGGTAATGAAAAGAGAAGAAATTAAATAAATCAAACAATGACGCATAGACATAATTGAATGATTAATTAAAGAACTTATCTTTCACCAAACATGAAGACATCAATGGCTAAAAGGCCAACAAAACTGTAAAAATTCGTCCTAGGGTTTATCTCCAAACTTGCCTACAAAGTTTCACACTTTTTAATTATGACGCCGTCAGCTCGCTGTTATTAGGGTTTAGAATCTGGCACCGACTTATTGTGATGGCGCCAGCTTATGGTTTTTCACGCTGCCGCTTTTCATATATCTGGTTATGACGCATTCAACTCGAGGTCGTCTCCATTGCCTGAATCGTCACTTGTAAAAACAAAACATCTTTTATTTCTTCAAGTGATGGCGTCACTTAGTGGCTGTGAGGATGTCCCAGAGCCTTTTTCCATGACTTTTTCCTGATGTTGTCGTTTTCTTCATTTTAACGTTTGATTGAGCCCGAAACATGCCACTTTCCAACATTTGCTTCCCAAATACCTAAAACTCAAATAGAAACGATTTAGGTCAATAAATGATCAAATGTGTACGATTTAGAGGCTAAATGACCCATTAAGAATGTTTAAAATTACACCATCATGATCTTTAAAAGATATGATCACATTTTAATCACGTCTTCTCCCCCTCAAAAATAGCATATCCATGATATTTTTTATATCAACTGATAAAAGATATGTTTTTATAGAGCTTTTGGAGAGACGGGCGGATTCATCTTTGCATGAAAATGGAACATTTTGATTTATTACTCCCCTATAATGAAAGCACATTTTCAAACAGAGTTTAAAATCGATTTAAGGGTTTGTACGGAGTTATCTTGAGCTATAAATAGTTTCAAAGATTTTGAAAAATCTTTTGAAAAAGCTTGAAAAGATGCTTAAGATGATGATGATTTCTCACCGTGAATAGGAATAGCGCACTGAAGCGTACACTAGGGTCCTCTTTTTGAAAATTGAGTTATGTACTGAATTGTACACAAGTCATTTTTGAAAACAATTTTTTGTTTGAAATCCTTTCGTTTATTTAAAGTCGAACATCATTGAAAAAGATTTCATTTTTGAAAGCACGAGTCCTGATATGAAATTATCAGAATTCATCATTTTAGGCTCGGTTTTCGTAATGAAGTATACGAAAGCCATTATAAAGAAAATTTTGAGAAATGACATGTTTTAGAAAAACTCTCTAAAACAGTATTTGAAAAAGATAAGAACTCTCGCTCAAGCATATGTATATTTCCGTGTCATTATTGAGTGACGTTTTTAGAAATGTATAGAATATCGATTATACGAGAGATATGTCGTGAGAAGAATATTTTTGTGTTTTTTGATTTTACAATCATTTTGTATTTTTGAAATTTTCTAACATTATTGGATTTTTGAAATTTTATATTTTTGTATTTGCTTTTTGTTTGTTTTTCAAATTTTGTATTTTTTTTAAAAATATTTACAGCGAAGCTTTTTTAAAGATATTTTTCAAGAAGATTCGAGAAGACTTTCTAGCTTCTCAGGAGTTAGGCTTCGCATGCCAATTCATCGAACTAAATCGTCAAACCTTTCTTGTTGAAGGGCTTTAGTAAATGGATAGAAGAGTTGGTAATCCGTCTTTATGAAGTATAATTCGACAATACCCTCTTATATGTGCTCTTTGATCAAATGATATCGGACTCTAATATGTTTGGTCTTCGAATGTTGTAGTGGATTGCACCAGATGGCTACGGCACTTTTCGAGTCACAATACATAGGTATTGTGTCAAAATTAAAGCCATAATATGTGAGTTGTGTCCTCATCCAAAGAACTTGGGCACAACACGCAGATAGAGACACATACTCAGCTTTTGTGGTGCACAGTGCGGTACAATCTTGTTTCTTTGAAGACCAGCTGACTAGCTTCTCTTCCAAAAATTTTGCTCCACTTGATTTGCTTTTGGTTGTAACTTGACATCCTACATGATTTGCATCTGAAAATACAATTAGATCAAATCTGGAATCCTTCAGATACCAAATTCCTATGTTGATGGATTTCCTTAGGTACCAAAAGACCCGCTTAAGTGATTTCACAAACCTACATTTGTATTTCCAGATTTTTTGCAGCATGGTTCCCTCATAGCATTTAATAACCACTCTAGCATCAGCCGTAAAATGGTCTTCCAAGAATCAAAGGCATGTAGTTATCTTCCCCTATGTCCCAAATCACAAAATCTACAGGAAACACATAATTCACTACCTCAACCAACACTTCAGCTATTCCTACTGGATAAACATAAGAATGGTTTGCTAAAGAATGTTGGATATTCGTCTTAGTAGGTGTTTCATAACTAATTTGTTATATATTCACATCGGAACCTAAATTAGATAGTGCATTCATGTACCTAAAATCCGATATACTACATGAAATCACAAAATTACAACTCCCATCATGCTTCTTAACAACTCTCTTTCTCAGAATCATTATACTTATGGTTATTTATGAGTTGTCAATTGTTTTGTTGTTAATTTCATGTTTTAGATAGTTTATTATGGAATGAGATTTTGGCATTTTCACTATTTTTTCTACATATCCTCATCTCCATCTGATCCTTCTTCAATAACCTCCTTGTCTTCTACATCATCATTTTCATTATGCATTTGTTCGTCCATTTTGTATCCTTTTCTAGAAAAACGGAATTGGCATTCACATGCATAGTAACATGAGCATCTTTCTCCCCTCTTACCAATACTTTCCATGGGGATTTCTCTCTCGTAAATTCTTTCACCATCTTCATCATATCTTCCATATTACTGTTCAACTCCTCCCTTTATTAGTAAATGGTTTCTTCAAATTTTTTATCCTTTCCGAATGAGCCAACATATAGCTTTGTATTTGACTTTCGAAGCTTGGTTCGAGTTTACATAATTGAGGCTCCGGATAAGAATGAGTTTTAAAGATGAATTTATTGTTACTCCTTTTGGGTTATTTCAACTGAGGATGATTGGCTTTGGTTGATGAAACAAAATTAATGAATACTTGATTGGAGTTTGTTGTGTTTTCTTTAAACGGGTTAGATGGTTTTGAGATTTTTGGGGTTCTCATCAAGTATTTCACTTGATTTTCAAGCTCAATGATATGTCATTTACGAGTTCAGTAGTTCTTCCCGATGGAAAACTGAGCGAGAAAATGAGTAGTGAGATCATTCCAAGTCGAGATGGATCCCATGGGCAGACGCTCAAGCCAATTTCTAGCTTGATCATGAAGAGGGAATTGAAATAGATGCAAAAACATCGTCTCTCTAGAGGAACCTTTTAGTTCAATGGAATCAACACTTTTTAAATAGTCATAAGGTGTTGGTAGAATGCACATCCATTTTGCACCAACCGGATGGTGTAGGCTCGCGTGTAGGATATGTTGGCTACTTCGAGCAACTCAGTGGGGTTTCGATAGCCCTCAAGGCTAGTTTAGTAATAATCACCTAAAGTGTAGGCCCTAGGTGGTATGACGGGTGGTAGATTAGGTGGACTCGCATCCCTCATGATGGCGAATTGAATATTGAATGGAAATTTTGCGAACAACGACACAAATAAAAAGATTTACTTTGAGAAAGCTACGAAAATAAAAACAAAAATCACTTGATAGCAATCTTGTAAGTTAGACCAAACGAGATAGAATAAGAAAACTAAACCATTCCCCAGAACGACACCAAAAACTTAATGCGGCAGTTCCAACACCGAAGTTTTACAACCCCCTAGGCAGTGTACCTAAACATTGTAGTGTAGTATAGGCAAGACCGGAGGAAGATCGTTTTTTAGGGGAATAGTGAGGTAGGTTCGTAGAGTATAACAATTTGCTTTAAAGAAGGGGGAAGATTATTTTTTGGTATTTTATATTCAATGGTAAGAAAGTAAAAATTTGGGTTTTGGAGAGATTTATTTTAATATAATATTTACCTAAGAAGCTAGAAAAGTAAATAACAAGATCAAAGTAAATTGGTGTAAACTATGGGAGAGGAAAGGCGTATTTATATAGGGTGCACTATGCCTTGACAGCTTTTAATTCTACCTATTGATTTTTCACGCTTCGTTGAATGCATGAAATTCTACCCAAGGCCTTTGGTCTAGTGGTATGTGAGTTGCCCACCAACCTAAAGGTTGTGGGTTCAGGCCCCGCTGGAGACATTTGTGAGATAGGTGATATAGGTGTTAAAAAATTGTCGTTCTAAAAAAATGCTTGAAATTCCTAATTACCAACTATGTGGATTTATTGACCACAATTCTATGCCATTAATAGCCTAATGTGCCTATGGTACGGATGGATTCAACTCACCAATAATTTTCTAGCACGCATGAAATAACCAATTCTAACTAAAGGGATATGTAGATCAACCTCACGATACAGATGGATAGTTAACCTATTACTCAGGTATTTAGTTAGTTTGCTTTAGCTAACGTTCAAACTAGAACGGATTCCCTAACAAGTTTTTAACTACCTAGTAAACACGTGCAATCCATCAAAGATTGAATAGGGAAATAGAATTACTCCCTAACAAGTTTCATGCAATTCTATATAAATGCTAAGTGGTTTAGCCTAGCAAAGCAATCAAGAATGAAGAAGACATATAGTCAAAACAAACAATGAACATGATTGAGTGATTACATCTTGATTTTATATGATATATAAAAGGCTGAGAAAGAATAAAAACATCACCAGAATTGTCTAAGCTTTAGCTCTCAATAATTGTACACGAATTAAGAAAACAATGTGAACTATATATAGATTTTTGGTTGTGACGGCATTAGCCGTTAGGTGTGACATAGTCAGCTCGCCATCTTCAATTAGGGTTTTTGTCCACCAACTTGTTGTGACGCTGTCAGGTTATAGAGTGTGACAGTGCCAGGCTTGGATTGTAATGACGTCAGGATAGCCATCTCAGCTCACTCACCGGTCGCGATAAATAGCAAAATCCCACTTTCCGTGCACTTTTGGTGACGTCTTCAAAGATGCAGGTAACAAACTTGAAACTTTGTCCTTTTCACCGTTCTTCGTCCAAAAGAGCCCAAAACTTGTAAGTTTTCAGAAAATGATTCCCAAAAACCTAAAAGTCAAATAAAAATTATTTTAATGAATAAATGATACTAAATGCATTAAATTAAGAGCTAAATAAAACGATATTATTTTGTACCTCGTCAATAATTTTGCTATTGAAATTTGAAGGCATTTTTAGGTCTTTGTATGGATCAAACTAGACGCAAAATCACACATCAGCATACTTTTTACGGTAAAGATAATACAAGGAATTTCATTTCTACTTGCTTATCAATTATACTTACGTAATTAGATTTTTGTTTAATCAGAAATTTATGGTTTATCATATGTTTCTTTTAAGCCATTTTAATTAGTTTTGTTTTGTTAAGTGCTTGTCGGAACCTTTTTATGTAGCCTTTTGCTGTTTCAGTGTTTTGTTAACTTCTTTTGTGCTTCTACTTAAATTGATATGATTTTCAAAAGAGCTAACAGGATGCAAGAGTCGATCGGAAGTGTTAGCTTGAAGAAAAAATCTGATAATAATTTGTATTCCTAAAAGGTAGACCCAGTGATCTTTTTGTTTTTGGATCGGTTAAAATCTGTCACTAGTCAAAATCAATAATAAGAAAAGTACAATATGAGCAACACCTGGCCTAGGGGTGTGCATGGTTCGGTTTGGTTTGGTTTTTGGCCAAAACCGAAACTGAAAACCGAATCTTCGGTTTTTCCATAACCATAACCATAACCATAACCGTTCGGTTTTATCTCGGTTCGGTTTGTCGGTTTTTAATCGGTTTCTCGGTTTGGTCGGTTACCCATTATCATTGGGCTTGGGCCTAACTTGGGCCAATTTGTACAAAAAGTGTTCAGTGCCAAGAAAAATGAATATTTGAAAGCCCACTATCTCAATCAAGTATGGCCCAACAAATGTATCCCAGGAAATGAATATCTCATAAGCATGAAAAGAGCAGCCAAACATTAGATCAGACTGCAGACCAAATCTCATAAGCTATATGGATCATCATCAATTCATCATACAATCTGCAACTTATGTCAAATTTTTCAAAACAAAGGTCTAAACATAAAGTCATAAAGATAACAATCCGACAATATCGTAAATTGCAACACAAACGTCTAAACATAAAACCATGAAAACTTCTAAACATAAAAAACCATGAAAACTTCCATCACATGCCCCATGAAAACTTCACACTCCATCACATGCCCCATGAAAATACCAACATCAAACTCCATCACATGCCCTATGAAAACTTCATGTTGAAAAGAGTCATTGTGTTGTTTTTTTTCCAGTAGAAAACATATCTACAAACAATTATAAATAATGGATTAGCATAATGTATAGCGAGAAAAATTAACATAGTTAAATCAAGTTTCATTACTTACCAAGTTCTAGTTTCTCCAAATTTTCTACCATCTCTTCAAGTGGTAAGCCATTAATGGGCATATCTTGAAAATCCGCCGGTGTAGACCGTAACCAATCTTGTGCACAAATGAGAGCTTCCGCGGTCTTAGGCGTAAGAGAGCTTCTATATTTATCGATAACCCTTCCACCGGTGCTAAATGCCGACTCCGATGCAACGGTCGAGATTGGCATTGCTAACACATGCTTAGCTACTTGTGAAAGTATCGGAAACTTCACCATATTTTGATTCCACCAACCTAAAACATCAAATGAATTATTCCCCCTCTTTTCCGCCCCATCCTTTAAATAAATATCTACTTCGCTATAATCATCACCTTCACCTATTGGGTCTCCAAATACTTTGAAAACCCATCATCAAGGCCGATCTTCATGCTACTATCATCTTCACTAGGAGTAGAAGAAGAAGACACGGTAAAAGTTTGATCATTATGTTTGTCGAGTTTATCTTGTAGTGCACAGACAACTCTTTAAGAGCATCCTCCACAACTTTACAAATTTCGATAATTTTCGCGGACAATGTTTTCAATCGTTTCGGAACTTGGTCACCTTGATTTGATGTTTTTGTGGATGTTCGGATTTTAGGATAAATTAGGTCCAAACAAAATTCAAGATACTTCAACTTATTTCGAGGATCTAATACCAATGCCACACACAACAAAACATTCATATTATCCAAATTGTCCCAATGCTTGTCATATTTAGCTTTCATTGATAAGGCAATCTTCCTTTTATTTTCATCAGCATGTCGACACATTTTTGAAATAGCGGCAGGCATTGTGACAAGATCTTTCACAAACATATTGCTTGTCACATACTTACACCCCGAAATCTTCTCATCACCTCATAAAAAATCCTCAAATGTTCCAAAAAAAAACCTATTGAACATTAAAAGTATCAATGGCGCAACAATGACAGTAGCAGCTATTTAACTCGAACCAAACTACTAACAGTCCAAACTACTAAATTACCAACATTAAACTACCAGATCAGTAAACTAGTAAACTACTAACAGTAAAATACCAAACTACTAAGAGTCCATGCATTGCAGCTATATGAGAATGTGGTTTAACTGTAGGCTGGAACAGGGTGTTTGAAACAGGGGTGTTTGGAACAGGGTGTTTGGAACATGTCTTATTTAGTTATTGTACTAGCAGTACCCGCACCCCATTATTTATTAAAGGATCAAATGTAATGAAATAGAAAAATACCTTGCATTTGACCAATCATCCTCATTAGGAACCCCCACAACGTTCTTTTTCTTCTTTTTAGTTTTTCACATCATCCTAGTGCCCTCATCACCATCTTCAGTATCATTGTAGAAGTAAGAAGTATAATCACGTTCTGTAAGTTCAAGCCTAAACAAAACGTACATCACCATATTAGTATAAAAAAACATATTGTAGTATAGAAAAACTCAAAAACATATTGTAGTATGTTAAAATACCTATCGAACACTTTCTCAAACTCGACCGCAGTTTCTAACACAAGAAACGTGGAGTTCCATCTTGTGTCAACATCAAGACATGGCTTCCTTTTACAGTCAACTACTTTTTCAAACTCGACACCTTTTCCGAAGCTTTCTTGCCTACCCAATGACGATCTTAAATACTTCACTGCATTTCGAATTTTGCAAATAGAATCATTTTGTTCCTCTAAACCATCTCTTACCACTAGATTGATAATATGAGCACAACACCTTAAATGGATATACTTGCAATCTAAGATTGCGTTAGGTCCTTTAAGGAAAGTACGTAACCTCCTGATTGCCCCATCATTAGATGACACATTATCAACCGTAACTATAAAAACACTAGTAATACCCCACTCTTGTAAAAAATGATATATTAAGTTTCCTATAGTCACGCCCTTATGATTCAAAATTCGACAAAAATTAAGAATTTTCTTTCTTAATTTCCAGCTATCATCAAACCAATGAGCCGAAGACACATATAGTTATAGTTTTGCACGGACATCCATGTGTTGGTAGTAAGACACACAGTTTGATTTTTTAAAAGATTCTTGAGCTTTTGTGTTTCTTCCTGATAAATGGACAAAGCATCTCTAGCAACCGTCTACCTAGATGGAAGTTCAAATTGAGAATTTGCTTCCCACATTAACTCTTGAAATCCCTCATCTTCAACAATGCTAAAGGGTTGATTTTCTTTGATGCACATCATCCTAGCTATGGCTTTTCTACAACGTTCTTGGTTAAAAGAGTGAGAAACTAAACTACCTCCAGATTCGCCCATAGTAGCAGGCTTGAAACCTATTGTTGTTTGTTTCTTCTTATCTACAGTTCTATAAAGGGGTGAAGTTGTACATACAGATGTTAAATGATAACCTAAGGTGCTAGTACCATTTGCTTTGACTTCACTGCGAACACCGTACCACAATAAGAACATTTAGTTGTAGTAGCACCCTCTTCGGGCTTCGGAAAATGATCCTACACAAATGATTTATATCGACCTTGCTTTTTTTTTCTCATCGACACCTTCATTAACACCTTCATCAATATTCTCATTAACATGTTCATTCGCATTTTCACTATCTACATCAATGCCTTCTCTTTGTCCATACTTTGAGCTTCGGATGTGTCACTACGTGATGGTTCCATCAACTGAAATAAACAAGAAATTTTAGACAAGTATAATTGTTAATTAATGTTTTCATTCTACAGCTTCAGTTTGTAAGACATATGCCCATTTACATAGTTGCAGGGGAAAGATCAGAGGTGTATGTCTATACGCACAACAAAAACCACAAAACATGCCCCCATGTGAAGTAATGTCGCGCATCATCAACGAGTCAGCCATTGCTTTCTGAGTATTTAGAACAGTAAGATGGGAATACTTAGACGAAAAACATCAACTATAAATTGTAATGCACTAATGCATATATTCTTTAACTGCTCTTTCTGCTACATCCAACTAAATCAATCATATTATAATTGTTTATTACAACCTTTTTCTATAAATCAACTATAAATCAATCATATAATAATGCACTAGTATATCCTTTTTCTTCACATATTATAATTTTTTATTACATGTTGGTTATAATAATGGTTAAGATACAGAAACCTGCTATTTGCTATAAAAACAAACCGGCTAATACTCTAATGGCGATAAAGTAATTATTTGCACCAGATAAACTATAAAATAAAATTAGATTATAACAAAGACTTACCAAGGCTAAATGGCAATGGAGAATTGGAGATTGTAAAGTTTACTTTCCAGTAGAGTATAGAAGATGATATATTTATTGATTTAGGGTTAAGCCATTTAGTTCCTATAACTTCCCAATGCCAAGGCAACCAAAAATTCTAGGCTTGATTTGTGTTTTGACGTTTGGTTTACCAAAATTATCTTGATCCCTGTTTTTTTTAGTCATTTAGTAATTAGGAATATATCTATAAAGAAAACATAATTATAGTTAATGAAACGGTTCGATTCGGTTTCCATGGTTCGATTTTTATATCAAAACCGAAACCGAACCAAAAATTCGGTTATATGAAAAGTAAAAAACCAAACCATCGGTTTTTAGTTTCGGTCGGTTTTTTCAGTTCGGTTTTTTCGGTTTTCGGTTTTCGATTCGGTTTCGGTTCTTTTTGCTCACCCGTACCTGTCCATATAAGTTAAGGGAGATGATATATCCACATAGGAATTTACTTCATACACATAATTTTAGTGGGGCTCACATAACTTTTATTTATAAAATTTATATGGGTCCCACTAAATTTATGTGTATGAAGTAAATTTCTATGTGGAGATATCACTACTCTATTAATGCTAGCTACAAATTAATTACAGAAGAACTGACCCAACAAAAGGTTGAAAACCCTAAACTACAATTCGGTTCATATTTTTCTTCGAGTCCTGCTAAACTCATCGAAAAAAAATTAGTCAATTAGTCAACATCGGGAGTACCATTACTTTTTTATGTGACACTCATTAATACACCAGTCAAACACATTGGAATGAGAACCATTGAATTACAGCACCAGTCAAACACTTTTTTATGTGACACCCATATCAAATAACCATTTCTCTAACAACTAGTAATAATAAATTTAATTACAATTATAACTGATAAGTACTATATAAATTTGTTAATTTTTATTTTTAAACACATAACTTCTATACCCATTTAAAGTAGTTTTTCACATGCTAAAATTTTCCACATATAACTCAGTTGAAACTGATAACAGATAAGTACTATCCTTACCGGAAACTGAAGTCGGAAAACCATTTTATTGCCAAGGTAAATATTTTATGGCACCCTATTTTTACCGGCTACCTACCAGCTCTTCTTCAAGATCAATGCTGCCACAATCATTGCCAAAAAATGACGTCAGAAAAACTAGGGTGTTTGGTGGCTGCGAACATTTGGTGTATGGCACCATAAGATGGGAGAAGTTGTGATTGGGCCAACTAGGGCATTTAGTGGTTGTGTTCGAGCGGCCATCTAGGGCGTTTGGTGGCTGGGGTTCGGCGGCGTTTGGTGGTTGGGGTCGAGCGGCCGTCTAAGGTGTTGTTGCAGGTGAGGTGGCACCGAGGAGTTGTTGAGGGGGTGGGGAGTTTGTGGTTGTGGTCGGTTGGTGCGGATGGTGGTGGGTTACATGGTTGTTTTTGGTGAAGAGAGAAATAAGAGTGAAGAGTGTTAGATCTAAGGTTTTCTAAATGTGTTAAGTGTGTGAGAGAATGAGATAAATAAGTTTTTACTCCATATTTTCTTGGGAGATTTTATGCATGAGATTCTTATTTTATTTATTTTATTTTATTTTTTGGTATTTATAAGTATTATTGTTATTATACATCGATCTAACTACTAACTATTATTTATATTTTATTGCAGGAGCGCTTTTTGTTTTCTGTATATAAAGAATGTTTTTTAATGGAAACAACAACCCAGGTGAAAGTGATAATTTTTTTGTGGAGACATCGCCATTTTTTACTCGTGAGGTACAATTTTTTATGTCATAGACAATAATTTTTAACTTTATGCTATTCATTTAAAACTGAACATTTTCATTAACAAAGAGAAATTTAATTTTAGGTGTTTAAGTCTCATGAAGAGTTAAAATGTTGGCTGCAAGCTAAGGCACCCTCTCTTGGTTACGTTATTGTAATTCAAAAATCATATACGAACGAAAGTGATTTTTTCTATGAAGTCACGCTTATGTGTGATCGTGAGGTGAATATAAATCGAAAGAAACAAGTAAAAAGTCTGCTACTAAAAAGATTAATTGTCCATTCCAGTTGGTAGGAAAGTATTCAATTATGCATGATCGTTGGTTGATGAGTGTGATATGTGAAAAACATAATCATTCTCCTGCACGAAATATGGAGGGGCATCCATATGCCAGACGATTGTCTAATGAAGAAATTGGTTGAAGATTTGACAAAGAAAAATGTGGAGCCACATGACATATTGTCAATATTAAAGGCGCGAAATAAAGATAATGTGTCTACACTCAGAGATAATATACAATGCACAAGCTAAAATTCGCAAGGCCGGAAGAGTTGAAAAACACTCAAAAATGCAGGTAAAACATTACACAACTACTTTAATGTTTTTTTCTTCTATATATCTTGGTTTATTTATTTTCAATAAATGAAAGGAAAATTAGTTATGAAAATTTCAACGCAAGTTCTTATGTCTCTTTTACACTCTAATGGTTATGTTCATGATTTTCTGACAAATGATGTTACGAATCAGTTGGAAGCTTTATTTTTTGTTCACCCGACATCCTTTAATATATGGTGTGCATTCCCACATGAGGTGATAATAGATGCTACCTATAAGACAAACAAGTATAATATGCCCTTTGTGGAGATAGTTGGAGTGACTTCAACACACAAGACATTTTGTATAGCCTTTACCTTTATAAGTGAAGAAAAGACGAAAAACTATACGTGGGTGTTAGAGTGCTTAAAGTTGACATTTAATGAGCGCATGCATTCACGTGTTATAATTACAGACAGAGAATTGGCTCTAATGAATGCATGCGAAAAAGTTTTTCCAAATGTTACACAATTACTTTGTAGATGGCACATTAGCCAGAATATTTTTAAGAATTGTAGGCCAACAATCAGGAAGAAACAAGATTGGGAATCATTTATTTAAGCATGGAATTCACTGGAAGATTCTCAAACGTGTATTTCGTACTTGGAGAACTACAAGCAACTTCAGTCAGTCCTCAAAGAATATCCACGTACCTTTTTCTCTATTTTACATTTAATATTATATTATTTTATATTTTAAATTTCTTTTATATTTTTTTGCTACATCACCTTATTATTTTTTTAAACATTTCAGGTGTTTTAAGTTATGTAACCGAACAATGGTTAAAAAATCATAAAGAACGGTTTGTGTCCGCATGGACTAACGTGTCTTTCAACTTTAACAATCGCACAACAAACAGAGTTGAGAGCCAACACGCAAAGTTAAAAAGATACTTGAAACATAAAAAACACAGCTTAGAGCAATTTGTGGGATGTATCAATGAGATCATGTAGTATCAAGTTACGGTAATCAACGGAAGTTTTGAAAGAAACAGAATCATTCATTATCATCAACATAATATTCCGTGTTTCAACTTATTACGGGGTTTTGTTTCAAATGAAGCCCTTGATATGATTTTAGGAGAAGTTCATCGATTGAATGATCCTGAGTTCGAATACTCAATGTGTGGTTTTCAAGTTCGTAAGAGTTGTGGGTAACCATGTGCTTGCGTACTGTCAGCGTACTTATTTTCAGGTCAGCACACACACACACACACACACACACACACACACACACACACACACACACACACACACATATATATATATATATATATATATATATATATATATATATATAACTGTTGTTATTTGATTAACTTTTTGAGGTGTTGGTTTTTCAAAAAATAATAACAACAATTTTTATTGTTTTATTGCAGGTGAGTATATCCCCTTGGAGTCAATTGATTTCTTTTGGAGGACACTAGATGTTTCATGGTCAAAACCTTGGAAGATGAAGATATTCAATGTGACAATGACTTACACATTTTTAAAGAAAATTTTAACAAGTAGTCCAATGCAGGAAAAATGAGTTTCTTAAGAAAGCTAGGTTATATAAACAATCCAAGTGCACTTCTAATTAAAGAACCTGCGGTTAAAAAAAATACCCGTGGACGACCAAGCAAGAAACAACAAAAAAGAAGTGTGCTGATCCAAAAATGCAAGTTTGTAGTAAAAGTAGTTATTCAACTAAGTTTTTTGGGGTAGACTTAAACGAGGAACAACCAAGACATAGTTCATGCTCGAACTATGAATCACGTACACGTGACTTGTTCCTGGACTTAAACCAGGAACCTCCGAGACATAGTTAATATGTGAGCCAATCGTCCATGAAACGCGTTCCAGAAAGATTTTTGAAACAACTTCCACATATTTTCCATCCTTATGTTATAGATTTACAAGATGTCATAGGTGTTGGAAATTGCGGATTTCGATCTGTCGCTGTCGCTCTCGGTCTCCCTCAAGATCAGTGGTGTCGTATTCGGTCTGATTTGGTGCAGGAGTTAGATTTTAACCAACAGAAATACAACTATATATTTGGAACGATAGTTTATAAAAAAATTTATGAGACCGTAAAAAAAGCTGAAAAGTGGATGGAAATGCCAAACACGGGTTTGGTTACTGCCTCAGCATATAAAAGAGTGGTTATAAGTCTAACTCATTGAGGAAATGTCGGAGGCTGCACTACGAGTTTTCCGCTTTGGTTGAGTCCACTACAATCGGAACCACATGAGACAATTGTGATTGTTCATGTGAATGGTAACCATTATATCAAAGCGACACTACGCGAAGGATGTCCATTACCGTTAACTCATCCACTTTGGATTACATATAAAGTGGGAATGCATTTGGATGGGAGGACACATATTTAGCCGTCAAGATGTGTTTCGCGCATATTATTATTGCATTCCGGAGAATATTGACCTAACAAAATAATTATGTAACGTCCTTTATATGTATTTTTAATTATTTATTTTCAATGTAACGTTTTTATATTGTACTTTTAACTTTTCATTTTTAATAAATATTGTATTACTTGTTCACTCATAAATATTTTATTACTCTTTCCGTTCCATATTAAATGTCTACTTTCACTTTTTAAAGTCTTTGTTTTATCAACTTTGACTATAAATATTTTTATTTGTGTTATATAATACTTGATAAAAAATATATGAATAAATTGAGTTTTAAACGTATTTTCGTTAGATATAATTTTCATCAAGTATTATATAATACAAACAAAAATATTTAATGTTAAAGTTGAAGAAAAAAAACTCCAAAAGTCAAAAATGAACATTTAATATGAGATGGAGGGACTATCTGTTTAATAAATAAGAGTTTAATGCTAGTGAGTAGGTAAAGCCAATTTATTAAAGTAGTACTTTATGCACATTTAATGAGTATTATTTTATGCACATTTAATGAGTGCACATGGACTTCTTTATTCTCCCATTTAAAAAACCCATGTTAAAAAGTCAATGATTGAATAATCATATTGGTGTATTTGGCAAATGTCTTTTATTCTCCCCTCTTTTTATGCTTTAAACCAAATCAAGTTGTAATATTGGTTTAATGTTAGTTTGACGCATATATGCACCTTGCATAGTTTTCTAAGAGCATGCGGTAAGATAACTTGGTGATATATATATATATATATATATATATATATATATATATATATATATATATATATATATATATATATATATATATATATATATATATATATATAACTGTTGTTATTTGATTAACTTTTTGAGGTGTTGGTTTTTCAAAAAATAATAACAATTTTTATTGTTTTATTGCAGGTGAGTATATCCCCTTGGAGTCAATTGATTTCTTTTGGAGGACACTAGATGTTTCATGGTCAAAACCATTGAAAGATGAAGATATTCAATGTGACGATGACTTACACATTTTTAAAGAAAATTTTAACAAGTAGTCCAATGCAGGAAAAATGAGTTTCTTAAGAAAGCTAGGTTCTATAAACAACCCAAGTGCACTTCTAATTAAAGAACATGCGGTTAAAAAAAATACCCGTGGACGACCAAGCAAGAAACAACAAAAAAGAAGTGTGCTGATCCAAAAATTCAAGTTCGTAGTAAAAGTAGTTATTCAACTAAGTTTTTTGGGGTAGACTTGAACGAGGAACCACCAAGAAATAGTTCATGCTCGAACTATGAAACACATACACGTGACTTGTTCCTGGACTTAAACCAGGAACCTCCGAGACATAGTTAATATGTGAGCCAATCATCCATGAAACGCGTTTCAGAAAGATTTTTGAAACAACTTCCACATATTTTCCATCCTTATGTTACAGATTTACAAGATGTCATAGGTGATGGAAATTGCGGATTTCAATCTGTCGCTGTCGCTCTCGGTCTCCCTCAAGATCAATGGCGTCGTATTCGGTCTGATTTGGTGCAGGAGTTAGATTTTAACCAACAGAAATACAACTATAAATTTGGAACGATAGTTTATAAAAAAATTTATGAGACCGTAAAAAAAGCTGGAAAGTGGATGGAAATGCCAAACACGGGTTTGGTTATTGCCTCAGCATATAAAAGAGTTGTTATAAGTCTAACTGATGGAGGAAATGTCGGAGGCTGCACTACGAGTTTTCCGCTTTGGTCGAGTCCACCACAATCGGAACTACATGAGACAATTGTGATTGTTCATGTGAATGGTAACCATTATATCAAAGCGACACTACGCGAAGGATGTCCATTACCATTAACTCATCCACTTTAGATTATATATAAAGTGGGAATGCATCTGGATGGGAGGACACATATTTAGCCGTCAAGATGTGTTTCGCGCATACTATTATCGCATTACGGAGAATATTGACCTAACAAAATAATTATGTAACGTCCTTTATATGTATTTTTAATTATTTATTTTCAATGTAACGTTTTTATATTGTATTTTTAACTTTTCATTTTTAATAAATATTGTATTACTTGTTCACTCATAAATATTGTATTACTCTCTCCGTCCTATATTAAATGTCCACTTTCACTTTTTAAAGTCTTTTTTTATCAACTTTGACTCTAAATATTTTTATTTGTGTTATATAATACTTGATAAAAAATATATGAATAAATTGAGTTAAAACGTATTTTCGTTAGATATAATTTTCATCAAGTATTATACAATACAAATAAAAATACTTAAGGTTAAAGTTGAAGAAAAAAAACTCCAAAAGTAAAAAATGAACATTTAATATGAGACGGATGGACTATTTGTTTATTAAATAAGAGTTTAATGCTAGTGAGTAGGTAAAGACAATTTATTAAAGTAGTACTTTATGTACATTTAATGAGTACTATTTTATGCACATTTAATGAGTGCACATAGACTTCTTTATTCTCCCTTTTAAAAAACCATGTAAAAAACTCAATGATTGAATAATCATATTGGTGTATTTAGCAAATGTCTTTTCTTCTCCTCTCTTTTTATGCTTTAAACCAAATCAAGTTGCAATATTGGTTTAATG
Source organism: Artemisia argyi (assembly GCA_030686995.1). Lineage (NCBI taxonomy): Eukaryota > Viridiplantae > Streptophyta > Magnoliopsida > Asterales > Asteraceae > Artemisia > Artemisia argyi. Next base: position 67,720,286 of record CM060691.1, on the reverse strand, counting down.
TTAGTTTGACGCATATATGCACCTTGCATAGTTTTCTAAGAGCATGCGGTAAGATAACTTGGTGCTAAATTTTAACATACCGCCACGTCAGCTTTAACCTTTTTATCTTAATTCACAAAAAACACCAGAGTACAATAACTCAACTTTACCTCAATTATTTCCAAATTCAACCCATAAACTTAAACTAATATTTCAGTTATTTAAAACCATAACATTAATTCGATCAACACATAACAATACGGAATTAAAAAAAATACTAAATTAAAAAAACACAACCCAACAAAATTATAAATTCTTGACGCTTTTCCAACCCATATTTTTCGATGATTCGGTCCTTTTCTTGATTGATCAAACGCACATAGCTTGGATCCTTTCCGGTAGTGTCGAGCAACAAAAATTCAAACTCTTTCAACTTCGTTAGTGTTTCTTCTTTTTCGGCGGCCTGCCCGATACGCCTTGGCCGCGTCTTCTCGTTTTGCCTGATACTCTTGTTGAATCACCTCCCCAAATTGGACCGACGAAAAAGTTCCGCCGGTACACGTTCCACCGGTGCTTGTCGTTGTCTCGGATTTTTGTTTCTTCGAAGCCCCTTTTTCCCCATGGGTCATGGTTCTTCATCATGACCAAACAAAGCCTCGTTTGTTTGGCTTGGGACATCGCCGGTTAAATCAACCGCATCTGGCGCGTCCCATTTGCGATGTTTACGCAAAACAACCTAAACCTCCTTGTTGTTAAACGGCGCGGATTTGTGCTTCTCACGATACGTTTGTCTCACCTTTTGGAGGATATCCACCTCACTTTCTCCACTTTTTTTATCGCGTTGCGCCCGTTTATAATAAGCATTAAACTTATTACAATCTCGGTTTAACGTTTTCCACTTTCCTTAGAGCATATCCTTGTTGCGGGTTAGAAATTTTTTTCTATTAAACTCACTTTGTACCGTTGCCAAAACGTATCGCAATCTTGGCAACGCCCGACACGCGGATCCTTGGAAGCGGCCACATAACACTCGTCAAATAATTTTTCCTCACTTGGAGACCAACGTATATGCACGTTGGTCTCGTTTTCTTCATTACCTAGTTTGGTTCGGGGTCTTTCGATTTTTTTGACTTTCGTTTACCACCACATTTGAATTTCTTTGGTGGAGAAGTAGGTGCTTCGGGAACTTCGTGTTGTGATTGTTGTGTGAATTGAAGATTTTGGAAATCGGAGTTTAGGGTGTTTTGTTGGCTTTCTTGCCAATATTGCAATGCTTGATGTTGTTGGAAAAGTTCTTGACTCGACATACCAAATTGGTTTGGGTTATCCCAATTCGGATTCAACGATGAACCCGCGTATGGATTATTTCACACACCGAGGAGATTCGTGAACGAGTCGTTGTTGTTGTTGTTGCCTGCCGACATTTTCACTAATAGAAGTGTATTGTAGAGTAGATTGAGTATTGAAAGTGTGAAAAAATGGTTTGTTAAATGGGTATTTATAGTGGTGAGAAAATGGTCTTGAAATTTTATTTCTTATTTTACTATTATTATTTTTTACAAAAATAGCCGTTTATAACCGTTTGAGTTTCAGTAGGGGGTAAAACAATTTTTTTTAAAATGTAACATTAACATAGCCGTTTGTAACACCCCCATTTTTCACTGATCGCAGCGGATAAAGTGTTTAGGGTATTACTTCATAGAATCACAGATACAGTAATAGAAAATGACTCAAAAATAGACGTTTTGAAAATTTAGTTATCATTTATAATTATCAGAGTTTTAATTATAAAAGATATACTTTTATTTTGTTGAGGTCCCAAAAATCTAAGAGTTAGGTTGGTGATGTTTGAATGATAACCATGAAAAGTCCTCTGAGTTCAGTACCTCCTTCCGCCATAGGTCCATAGAAGTAATAAACCTGGAATACATGCTTAAAAAGTCAATACTAGGTGTTGAGTGAGAATCATAGGTTTAGGAGTTAGTGAATACAAGTTCCCTGGGTTCAGTTGTTACACCCATCTGGGAAAATGCAAGTTTTTGTGATAATTGTGATGCATGCACAATTATCAGGAGTTTAGGATGTTGCACTAAGCGCATGAATCACACCTTAACAATCCGGGTCATGTGGGCTACAGACCCAACATGAGGGGATAGAAGGATAACTTGCCAAAGTTATACCTTGAGTGGATTCAAATATAGTACTTATTGGTACCACATAGTGGGGTGTTAATACCAACGGGAGTTGTCAAACTCCAATAGATCTATCAACTATATTCGCGTTCGATTGGGCAAAACCTCCCAAACGATTAGATTCATGAATTTTGGTTATGTAGTGGTGGCAGTTAGTTTACTTGTGCAAACAACCAAAGAAAAAGACTTGTATTCGATTTTAAGTAAAGCATTTAGCATGTATCCCGCTTACAGGGTTTATAAAAGCATTTAGATTGAAAGTTTAAAAAGATGTAAGGCTATGAAGACTCACCTGGGTGTAGAGAAATCTAAGTAATGCAAATAGTGACTCGGGAACTAGACCGCCTTACTCACGTATCCTAGTGTGTTGTTGTTGGTTTTGTATGTATGTCAAGATTTTAGTTATCATGTTTATATTTCTTAACTTATTGTTTTTAGGTTTGTTAATGTTGTAGATATAACATAACACCGTTCAGGCCATTGTAATTCAGAAGTATATGACTCCTCACATGAAGCTCCCTACTATTGTATTATGTTATCAACATAATACCGTTCGGGCCATTATAATTCAAAAGTTAATACTCCTCACATAAAGCTCCCTATTATTGAGTTATGTTGTTATTAAGGTTTAGTTATAATCATATCACCGTTTGGGCCATCATATCTCAGAAGTATATGCAATAATCGTTCGAGGAGTCAGGACACTTTAATTCATAAACCTAACAAACTCATCAAAAACGAAATATCCATATAGTACTCCTCGCATGAAGCTCCCTAGTATTGTGTTATGCTTCTAACTTTATTTAGGTTTTATACTTATATGATATTTTCACTTTTTACCCTCATAGTTTATATATTTATGTTTTCTACCCTAAGTTTTATATTACTTACATTACTTATACTAATAAATATCTATACTTGACACAACTAGTCCCTAGACTTCTATATTAACCTAAGACTCCTAAGTTTTCTATATTTACCATTTTAGACCTTTAACTTTATACTATTTACGTTTTTAGTCCTTTTTAGTTTATACTTATGTTATTATCTATCCTAGGTTTTTAATATTATGCAAAAATAATCCTTACTACTTATAACTTCTGGAAAGGTTAAAAACAGTCCCTAGACTTTATAATTTCAGGAATTTATGATATATACCCCTATGCATGTAAACTATTGATAAACTAGTCCTAATATGCATGTAGCTTATATTTTATCTAGTATTTAAGTTTTCTAGCCTATGTTTTACTTATTTTAAGTTATCTAATTTATGTTTAACTAGTGTATGACCTAAATTAACTACTTATAGCATGCATGCAAGTATATGACTCGATCTAGGGTTTTAAAATGTAAACTAGCAAGTAGAATGGTTCTAGGCTCATGCATGGGTATCTAAACTATCTAAGGAATCCTAAATCTATCCTAAGACTATTCTAAAGCTATATTAACTAAAAGTAAGACTTACTTGCCTATTGGGGGGGGGGGGTTACGTTGGTTAGAACTAGGGTTCGGGTTTTCTAGGGCTCATACGACTTCAAACCACAACACAACGCGACCAAGGCCTAGCTACTTTTTCCTAACTGCTTCTAAGGACTTAGTACTACAGAAATGTGAGGTAGAGAGGAGGGGGAGAGGTGTGGAGAAGAAATGAGGGCTGGGGGTACTTATACCCGCGATAGGCGGTTAAGGGTGGAAATGGCTGTCTAGGTGTCACGGAGGGGGAGGGCTGAGCAAGCAGAGCTAAGAGGGTATTGTGGCAAGTCTAATGGTGACAAGGAAGAGCTAGGGTGGTAGCTAGGGGGCTGGGTAGGCCGGTTGTGGTGGAGATCAGCTGTGAGAGGCGGTTCAAGGGTAGCAGCTTACAAGGAGGTGATGCATCTCCTTTCTTGGGTGCTTGGAGGTGCTTGTAAGCAGCTTAGGGTGTTTAAGGGTGGTTTAGGGTGATTAGGGGTGATTAGGGGTGGTTTAGTGGTGGATTAGGGGAGGTTTAAGGTGGATTAGTGGTGATTAGTGGTGGATTAGCCAAGTAGGTGATGCACCTACTTGTATGTGTGCTTAGAGGTGTTAGGGTGTGTGTTTGGGTATGACTAAGGTGTTAGGGTGCTAGGTTGAGGTGTTTAAGGTGTTTATGTGTAGCTTTTACTATGTTTTATTTAAGTTTAGACCTAGTTTCTACTTACTATGTGTTTAAGGTTTTACCTAAGGTTTAGTGCCTAAATTAAGTTCCTAAGTGTGTCTAGTGACTAATCCTAAGACCTAAAGGGTTTATACTAAGTATGGGTAACCTATGGGGAAGTTTTGGGAAGGCTTGACCTAGTTTTGTAACCTAAATGACCTAAGTGGGTTTAGTGAGAGACTAGGGGTTATCCTATGGTTTTGTGCCTAAGTTAGTGTCCTAAGGGTATCTAATAACTATTCCTAAGTTCCTAAAGGTTTATACTAAGTGGTAGTGACCTATGGGGAAGTTTTGGGTGGGTTTAGACCTAATTCTAGTTATCTATGACCTAGTTATGGTTTAGGGCTTAGGGGTTTGTATCTAAGTTCTAAGGGTTCTATTCTATAACCTAATAGTCCTAATATATCCTAATATACCTAAAGATACTCTTACTTAAACCTTGAACACATTCTTACTAGTTTAACTAAGCATATAGGTTCAGATAAGCACATAATCCTACTTAAGTTTTTGTTTAGGGTTTATTAGGGTTTTGTGTTATGTTTTGTGTTTTATATTGGTGTATTACTTATTATGGTGTTGTTATGAGTTTATGCTTCACATACCTGGGGTTTATAGGATGTGAGTGTTGAGTTATTTGGCATGTGTAGATACGTAAGCAGGTCTAGTGAGTCATGCAAGTAATAATGTATATAAAAACCAAAAATTTACATGTAAAATACCTACTATAGGTATTTGTAATGGGAATGATAGTAATGGGTGTTTTTGGGTTGTTATACCGTTGGGGAGGCGAAAAAATGAACCGTTTTTAAGGGGTCATTTAAGCCCGAAGTCGAGATTATTTGATCATATATTGCCCTAAATCATTCCTTTTGTCATTTTAGGTACTTTTGGAGTGAAATCTGGAAAAGGAAGCATCTTGGACGTTTTTGGAGCATAAAAGTGAAGAAAACGGAAAAGTCTTAATTTTCCTTGCTGAGAACAGTACCTGACGGGGTCAAGAGTTTCCAAGTGACGGCGTCAAGAGTAATACAATAGGTGGAAGTGGATGATACACGTGACGGTCCAGAGTGTTTTGTACATTGGAGATGATGGCGTCACCCAAGGCCGTCATGGTCCAAATATTAGGGACGGCCCAGAACCATTTTACACATGACGGCGTCAAAAGTGGATCTAGGCAATCCGATTTCATTATGGGCGGCGAGTTGACGGCGTCACAATTTCCTTCTTGACGTCGTCACCCTGTAAAATATATATATAGTTTTCCAAATTTTATTCATTGGGGTGTAACTTTTAGGGTGTAACTTGGAGGAAAAACCCTAGTCTGATTTTCACAGCTTTTTCAAGGGTTTTAACCCTTTGAAACCTTTCATGTCAATTTGAGATAAGTACTCTTTCAATTCAATCAATATGTCTATGTGTTGCTTGAATATATCTTACACTTGTCTTCAATTTAACATGCTTGGCTAGATCTCTTTTGTGTTTGCTTAGATGTAGTGAAACCTAGATGTTAATTATGGGTTGATTGTTTGTTTATAGTTGTTACGGATGATTGTATTCGATGTTAGGCTTAAGAAAACTGGGAGACTTCCATTGGTAACATGCTTGAACATCTTAAGAAACATGATTAGAGGTGTACTATGATTTTTGGTTGTATTTAATGCGTAGGAGAATTTTAATGATCCCATGTTAGGAGCTTCTAACGGCTCGACATATGAGTGAAGTAGGATCCTATAGAGTTAGGGAATATTGTACACGGCCCTACGACTAGTATTAAGGAATATGACCCGTCATCCATGCAATTGTAACAAGCTATCAACCTGTAAAAGATATCTAGGGAGTAATGAAACCTAAGTAAACACAACTTTCCCCATTATTGTTACACCAAATTAATTTTATTAGTTTTATTTCATTTTTGTTATTTTATTTTGATTGCATCTTTACCTATTGGGTTAGTTGGCTAGCAACTAATTCCGCCCAATCTTCCAAACCCGAGATTTTAATTGCTTTTCTAAAATATAAAAATACAAAAAGAATCATCCCTCACCTTTAGACTTAGTTTAGGAGACTTTCTAATCCTAGCGACACTATTACTGAGTTGAACGATCAATCCCTCGGTACTTGTCACTATACTATACTACAACGATCAAGTACACTGCCTGGTGGGGGTTGTAAGCTTCTCGAGAGGTAAAGCCTGGTGCGATTCCCACGTATCAAGTTTTTGGCGCCGCTGCCGGGGAATAGTTATTGTCTAGGTTAGGATTTCTTTTTATTAGGTCTACTTGCTAGATTCCTTTCTAGTAAGATTTTATTTTTAGGTTTTTCTTTAGTCTATCTTATTTCTTCGTGTCTTTGTTCGTAACCTTTACCATCCGACATCATGGAAGGTGGTTACATCTTTGAACCCATCAACCCACCCCAACAAATCCACCCACAAAACCCACCACTAGCAAACCAACCTCTTAGGCCCCGAACCTTAGGAGAGTATTCCCGTCCTAGCCACCAAGGCTATCGAAACACTATTGAGCTCACTCAAGGAGCCAATGTGTCCCCCTTGCGATCCAACACCATACGGTTGGTGCAAAGCGGATGTGCATTCCATGGACTTCGTTCCGAAGATCCTAATCAACATCTCAAGGATTTCCTTAAAATCATAGATTCTATAGACCTTGATGTTACAACTAGAGAGTCGACCCGATTACGCCTATTCCAATTCTCTCTACGTGATCAAGCTAGTAAATGGCTTGAATGTTTACCCGCGGGATCCATCACCTCTTGGGATGATCTCACGTCTCGTTTCCTTGCTCAAATTTTCCCACCAGGGAAAACTGCGATGCTTAGAAATGATATCTTGATGTTCCAACAACGTCAAGGTGAAACCTTCTATGAAGCATGGACTCGTTTCAAGGACTTACTCCATAAAGTCCCTCTTCATGGTATAAATCATAGTTGTCTGGATCCCGATCCTGATCTTAGGATCTTACGATTTTACGATGCTGCAAAGCAAAAACGATGCGGATCCTACATAGGATCTTTACAAGCCTAAGATCTTACAGGATCCCGATCTTGTCCATATGATCTTAAGATCTAATCTAATCCGATCTTACTTTTCTAGGATTACAAACTAAAAACTACAAATTTATGCGTTTTTTTTTTTTTTTTTTTTTTTTTTTTTTTTTTTTTTTTTCTAGAATTCAAAAAAAACAAAATGTTAATCTTTTTAAACATTTCATAATCATAGTTTAGGACAACATTTCTATGAAACATTCATTGTATTTTGTGTTTATAATTCATAATAATTTGTAGATTTGTATAATATTATAAAAACTATTAAGAAAACATTAGAGTAGGATCTTAAGATCCCGATCCGATCTTACGATCACGATCTTGCAAAGATGAAAACGATCTTGGGTAAGATCCCGATCTTGATAACCTTGGTATAAATCTTTGGCTATTAGTTCAAATCTTCTATGACCATGTTGACTTTCATACTAAACGCACCATTGATCGAGCCGCCGGAGGCAGGTTGCGTGATAAAGACGCCGAGGAATCTTGGGAAATTATCGATGAGCTTGCCTTCGATAATCAAGAGTTATGGGAAGTTACTCATGTTATAAACTCGCCTATCAATGCAATCTCGACACCTGGAGAAACCAATCAAATCTCTGAAGAACTCATGTGCAAACTTGAGACAAAGGTTGACTATCTCATGGAAAAACAAAAGAGGCCTGTGAGTCCTAGATGGGCAACAGTCAATTCGGTCTCAAATACGATTTCGACACCGTTTTCTGAGTCACCCTCTAGAGAGAATGTCAAAACCTTTCAAAATTATACTCCACCATATTCACCTCCTCAAAGCTTTAGCCCGGAATTCGAAGCTCGAATGAGAGAGTACATGGCAACCCATTCTGAGCGGCTTGCAAAATTCAAAGAAGCTGTTTATAAACAAAAGGAGGAGATGCAAGAGAAAATGAAGGAAATGATGAGCCTAGTGGAGGAATACACAAATCAAAAAACCCCAGAAATGATGTTACTAAGGAAAGAAAGCGCTACCCCCACTACCTGATTTGTTAATTCTATCACAGTTATCCACGAGTATAATGAGGAAAAAGAAACCCCTAGTGAACAAACCATTGAGGAACCGCCAAAATCTCAATCATTAGGTTACTACCTAAAACATGATATAAACTAGAATACCATAACAAATTGGATAAAAGGTGACGGGCGTAACCAATCCTCCAAACAGGTTTCAAAGAAGGAGAAAGAGGGGGAAGATGAGTATGATACATTACCTAGGGGACCGGTATTCGAGAAACTACTTGTACAAAAAGTCGCTACTAAGCAGATGGCTTGTGGGAACTTTGAGATACCAGCCAGCATTGGGAATTTGCAGTATCTGAATGCTTTCGCCGATCAAAGGTCAAAAGTAAATCTTATGCTCCTAACTATCTACACCCAACTAACATCAGAAATGCCAGCCACCAACCGTGTTAGGCTATCCTTTGCTGGTCACTCTTATGTGTACCCTTTGGGAATTATAGAGGATGTGCTGGTCAATATTGCAGGATTTATGTATCCTGTTGACTTCATGATCATCGATGATAAAGGAGGTGGATGCATGCCAATAATCCTAGGAGCACCATTCCTTACCACCGCAAAAGCTGTTATTAGGTATGAAAAAAGGGAAATTGAGCTTAAGTCAGGAAAAAGAAATATTAGTTTTCCCATGACCCCACGATATGCACAAGAAAGCCTGATGAAGAAAAAGCTCAAAAACAACATTGACACATCGCCTAATCATGTTTAAGAAAAAATCATTGCATGGGAAACAAGGATCAAAAGTTACAAAGAAACTAAGCCTGAGAGAGGCAAAAGCCGCAATAAGGTTCATGTCAAGTTTGAATGCAGTCAGCCGACGGAGAATCATGTACCATTCGCGAAAGGAGACCTGGTACTCTTAAGACACTCAGAGATAACAGTACCTCCCGATAAGCCAAGTCCTTGGTGGTATGGATCATTCACAATTGAAAGCATACGCCAAGATGGGATAGCTACCTTGAGCAGTAAAGGAGGGGGGAGGTGACTGCGAGTGTCGATTGATTGAAACATCACTAACACGATAGTGAGGATCATAACTATATGGGATACGTCATCTTGAGAGATGAGGTCACGTAATAGCCCATGACCTTGAGTCTAGCTACAAGACTCGTAAAGTAAAGAAAAGCGCTTCTTCGGAGGCAACCCATGTTTTGTGTGACTTTTAATTGTTTGAATGTTATTTGCTTCCATATACATGCTTTATTTTTATTGTCGGTAGATCATGTTTCAAAACTAAAATTGTGAAAATGCTTTATTTTGTTGTTTAACTTCGTCGTAACTTCATATAAAGGTATTTTGCAAAAGCTAAGTGTAAGGGGAAACCCCAAATTTGTTTGTAAGAACTAAATTTATCTTGATTCGCCACAATATTAAATGAACATGTGTATTAGTAATTGTTAGATTCAAATGCTTGTATCGAGTCATAATGATGTTTTGCAGGATTTTCCAGGAAGTAGGACATAAGTTTTTCCAGATATTTTTCGGAAACTTAACGTAAAGATTTCTGCAGGTCACTTCTGACGGCGTCATGAATTAACACCTGACCGCGTCGTGTGTAAAATTCTGGAAATTTTGCAAGTTTTGTTTTTCTAACGGAGTCTTAAAGTTTTTGTTAATTCTTGAGTTTTATAAACTCCAGGAAATCTGCAAACACTCATTCCAAAAGCATTATATCTTAATTTGCTTTCTAGGACTTGTTAGTATATATAGATTGCCGATGATTTTACGCGAGGTTGCCTTGTTTGTTTTCTCAGGTTTAATGTCATACCCCCAAAATCGGGTCTAGCGGAAGCATACGTGTAACTGGGGTGTAACTCAATTGGTATTACAACACAAGTTCAAAAATGGTTTTCACTTCAATCATTTAGAATAAAATAGTTAAATCAAAAGTGTTGAATTTACATTGTTAAAAGTAGTGCGGAAGTAGGCCCTTGAAATAGTTTTAAAAACGGCCCCCAAATGAATATCAGAGTCTTCTATGACCATGCCATGCCCTGCCAAAGCCTCATGTAGCATGCCATAGCTTAATACCTGAAAATACATGCTAAAGTGTCAACACGAGGTTGGTGAGTTCATAGATTTTTGTAAACATGTTATGTAAAACATTTGAAAGAAGAATTCCCAGCAAAAGTATCGTAAATCCACTCAGTTACAAGTCCCGCCATAAGAGACTTGTAACCTGTGTGTTTACGACCCACTGCCAAATGTAATTAGTTTCCATGAACAAAAGTAATACTTGATAAATTAACTCGTATGTACAATAACCACAAGTATAAAGTAAGGTGACAAAATGTCAAAAAGCTACATTGTCTCTTAAGCTCATGGCCCCGAAGCTAGACGTACTAAAATTGGCCCCAAAGGAGTGGTTACCAGTCACTCAAATATTAGACATGAAATGCATTCGTTTTCCTTATGGAGCAACCCAAACACGAATGGAGGAGTCACCCTCAATAGATCTATTCATTCACTCTCGCTTGGCAATATAATTAACGGTCCATGATAATAAAGGGGACTTAATGTGGTAGTACTAAGGAAACTTAAGCAATGTATGGAATTTGTAATACTTTGGCATTGTACAAAAATAATTCAAGCAGCGTATTCTTCCCCATAAGTAATTCAAATCGTATAAAAACATAGAACAAGTATTTCAACCATTCAGTAAGGTTTGAGAAAATGAATCGCGTTCAAGTAAAACAAGCATTGTATTTAAATAGTATCGAGCATGTATCTTCCCCCAAAACAGTTGTAAAACAAGTAAAAGTAGGGGTTATGAACTCACCTGATGCGATAGCTACGATGACAAAAGTGAATACACAGAAATGAGGCACGATCTCTAACCGCAACCTAATATGAATGGTATGATCTAATGTAAGAAATGAAATAATGCTACACATGCAACTACGTATGTTATCGATACCACTCATTAGTTTTGAAAATAACGTTCATCGTCGACAAATACGTTTTTGACGTCTCGTTAGGTTAATAACTACTTTTCATGTAAATAGGTTGAAACGGTACTCCACGATCCTTGTTTGGTGTTCTATCGGCAAATATAATGTTTTCGTCGCAAAAATAACATTTTCATTACTTGAAAATATGCCCAAAAATGGCCTCGCAAAACAAGTCGCGAAATGTTGTACGTTAAGGGTTAATGGTCAAGCTCGACATTTTTGAAAACCGTGTAACAATATCTAGAAGTCGTGTCATTTAACTTTTGGCTATACGGGTCTTGATCGATGAGAAAATCGACTCTCATTGTTGTTACTTGAAAGTATTATGTTCAACACTTAGAAAATTTCATTATAGTAAAAGCTGTCAAAATTTATATAGTTTATCGGGTATATAGATGAGGTCGTAGTTTATTCGTTACGAGTCCAATGATCAAACGGCCAATTGATTTGAAAAGCTTGCTGGGAATACTTGATTTTACTTAACTACGGCTCGGACTCAAACTGATCCGATCATAAAGAAAAACAGCCGAGAAAGTGGTGTCTCGCAAAGACAGTTTTGCGGCAAAAATAATAATAGAAAAGCTGATGGAAAATATATATATATTCGTCTAAGTTCAAACGCTTGTATCTTTTTCGTTATAAGCTCGTTTTCTACGTTCTTTATATCCCCGGAATTGGGATGGCATACTAATATATTTTTGATAAGTCGGGACAGCTAGATCAAGTTTTAGGCCTCGAAACAGTCCATGAAAATCGTGGGACAGCAAGTAATTTTTCAGAAAATAGTTTTCGTCGTTAATATTGGAAATAGCATATCTTTTTCGTCGTAACTCGGATTTTAGTGATTCAAGCGGCCACGGTTTCGTTTTTGAAAGTATTTTCTGATTCTTTAGCTCAATGTTACCCAGAAACCCCTGAGTTTCCCACGTTTTGCAACTAGGGACAGCAACTTATATACTGTTTCTAAAATTGATTTTCCTTGTTTGTAACTTGTTTCAAATCTAACCAAATCACTCTCAATCACCACAAATCCAGTCTAATCTTAACATACACCTTCTTAGGGTGTCATGGGTTCCTAGACTTCACCAATCTTGGTGGGTTTCATGGGAATAATCATAGGATAATTATAAACTCATAATATGTAAAAATACTTGAAAAGTGGTATGACAACTTAAGCATATTTGCATGTTTTGTTACTAGATCATTAAAATATATAAAATAGATGTTTAAAAGAGTAGGAAAGATTATTAGTAACTTACTTGAAGATTTGAGATGATTTGGATGAAAATATGTAATTAACCTAGGGATTTTTATTTCAAAATCCAAACTAGGAATAAAATTAAGACATGATTATAACTTGGACTTCAAAAATTGATGGTTTCTTCTTGGTGTTCTTCCTTTGGTCGATTATACACAAAGGGAGGAAAAGAGAAAGTTGTTGCTAGTTTATTTTGTGAAACTCTTGTACAAAATGAAGTAAGAAAAAATATCTAAGTCTTTATGGTCTTGCAAATTTAATGTCACATGGACTAGAGGCAAGATCCTTATTTTAAGGAAAGGGGGCGTGGGTTTTGGGTAAGAAAAGGGTTAGAGTGTAAGAGAAAAGAAGACTTTTGTGTAGATTTGGTTAGTTATTGTGTAGTTTAGGTGTTACCGGGTACCGAGTTAACTAAAAATAAATCGTGTAGTATTGAAATAAAATATGACGAAGTTGTAAAAGTTGTAAAATAATATTCCTGATGATAATCGGGTGCTAAAATAATTATCGTGTTGAAATTTCGCAAACCGACAGAGTTATAAGCTCCGACCGTGAAATATACTAATTGATTTCAAAACACCGGGTAAATTAATAATATAATTTTTATATCATTATAATGAGTATGAAAATATGTTAGGATCGTAGTCGGGAGTATTTGGTATACGTTCGTAGTAAAAACTGAGTGGTAACGTTAATTACAAATTAAACATACGTGTATAGAAATATTGCATATCCGTGTAGTCCTAAAGTGTTGATGATGTATAGACTAATCCAGTCTATATGAAATGTCATTAATGAATGATCCATGAATTCGCAGCTAAACCACATTGGTTTCGCGAATTTGAAGACTCGTAAACTCAGTTTACGTAATCGTGAATTATGATCATGAATAGTGATTCCCTCCGGGAATGAATAGTGTCACATAAATAGTAAAATTTTTGAACGCTTCTCGGATTCACAAACTGAATCCGAAAATGATGAATAGTGACCGGTGAATAGTAAATGATGAATAGTAACTGATGAACAGTGAATAGGAGAAATGTCCTGAAAATGCGGGTTGTTACAGTCTCACCCCCTTAAAAGGAACTTCGTCCCGAAGTTCAGTTTGTGTTGGTCTCTAGAGTGGTATTGGTTAAAAGATGATGATATTATCGTGTAAGCTACTGAGCTCTAACAAGGTTCAAGTCTGACGGCTACTAGGCCTACCCTGTCTGAAATATTAAATGGTCCAGTGTATATCGGGTTTAAATTTATGAATTTTTCTGAATGGTATCATGCCTTTCTTAGGCAGAACTTTCAACATAATCATGCCACGAACTTGAAATTCTAGTGGTTTACCGCTTATCGAACTTGTAATTAATTCTTGATTTGTAGGAAATTCCTGGTTATTTCATGAATGCTTACGGGACTAGTGAGTTGGGATATTCCAAATTTTGATCCGTCAATGGATATTGGCACTTCGACCATAGAGTGCATCAAATGGTGTAGTCTCTAAGCTCGTGTGGTAACTATGGTTGTAAAAGAATCCGATTTATGGCAAATGGTTAATCCAACCATTTCTAGAGTCAATCACTCAAGCTCTAAGCATATCTTCCTATGTTTGAATCGATCTCAAATTCTGACCATTGGTCTGTAAATGATAGTTGATGTGGTTCCAAAGGAATCTTAATGTAATCGCTAGGAGTTTGAGGTGAATTAAATTCCTTTATTAGGAATAATTGAAATGGATATCATGAATCTTATGGAAAAACTTACAAGGTTAAGTCCGTCAAAGGGTATTGTTGAAAATAATAGGTTAGGATAAGGTTGTGATCCTCCGCAGGATGTCAGGAATTGAGTCTTTCTCCACCTACGGTGCTTAGTCTCCATTACTAAGATTTTCCCTAAGTTATATGTCATCAAATTACAAAATCCTAAATGTATAAGTGATGTAATATAGTGATTGATTTTCAAAGTTTGTTTTGAGATTGTGTGTTTTTGTTCATAAATCTTCCCTGAATAAATAAATTTACAATTTTAAGCAAACGGCTTTCCAAGTAACATTTTACTTGGTGTTTCAAAATTTAATAGTTACACAAGATAGGACAGTTTTTCAACATAAGGTGGATAATAAGGTTTACCAAAGATCGATGTTTAAATTTTCCTAACATTCAATAGTTTTGTAAAAGATTAGCCAAAAGGAATTTGCTTGTCAAAATAAGTGCCTCAGAAAAGTATTTTTTTACAAGATATATGTTTTGTATAATAGTAGTTTGGAGAAAAATCCATTTAAAAGTGAAAGTATCAAGAGGATAAAATAGCCAGGTAGGTATGCCTATACAGATGCATAGGTGTCTAACATGTTTGAATAAAGTCTATTGGTGAGGACATGTTCAATGTATAGTCTTGGTTAATGGGTTGGATTTATCTCTATGGTGTTGTTTAGCGAGCATTCGTATCGAAACAAATCCTGTAATTCAGTCAAGCCAATACTTACTAGATGGTAGAATTTTGGTAATTAGGCCAGTGATAATGGTTCGAATGGTTTTGTGATATCCTGAGATTCTTGTTGAGTTTTGAAAGGTCTTAATGTATCGAGGGATCATCCTCATAGAAGGTATGGAAAGTCTTTCCTAGGGAAGTCATTGATAATATCCACTTATCAATATAGGGAGTAGTGAGGGATGAGTGACATCGGAATCTATAGAGTGTTAGCTAATTCTTTATATATATACGGTGGTGGGGAAAGGAAATGATAGTGATGGTGAGAAGGGAAGAGACTGTGACAACTGCGACAAAATGGGATTGTGATAAAAGAAAATAATGTGATGTAAGGGTATCATGCATAAATACGAAAGTTCATGAGATAGAATGACTAGTTGACATGCTTCCAATCGGTGGTTCACGAAGTGATGAAAAGTATGAAGGTTCCAAAAACGAGAGTATACACACACATGAATGTAACATTTGGAAATTGAGTAGGGGATTCAATCCAGACATAATCTTATTATAACCATTCTCAGTGTTGCAAAATTCATTTCTGAGTCAGACATAGGTGGTCAGCCTATATCTCACTATCCCGGGTTGAATATAAATGACCAGTCTATATTCCACCGAGGTTCCATGAATTTTGAAATACTCAGTTCAGTTATACTAATACCATGTCCTTCACAAATACCAAGACGTTCTGAAAGACAAAAGCAGGTGACCAAACTCGAGGTCAAATGATGAAACTATGCAAGGAAAAACATAACACGGGTAAATATATGATACGTGAACATGCTTATATGAAAGACAATTATAGTAATCAACTATAATAAATGAATATAATATACCAGATAATGAGATAACAATCTCATCACCTATGTCAGCAACTAACCACAAATGAGGCTTCAGCTTGGCAGGCAGGCACGTGACGGTCATAGGGTTAAGTTTTCATGAAAGTAGCTATAGTCTAGATTTTAAAAACACTTAGTTCGCTATAGCCAGAGCTCTGATACCAATCTGTCACACCCCCAAAATCGGGTCCAGCGGAAGCATACGTGTAACTGGTGTGTAACTCAATTGGTATTACAACACAAGTTCAAAAATGGTTTTCACTTCAATCATTTAGAATAAAATAGTTAAATCAAAAGTGTTGAATTTACATTGTTAAAAGTAGTGTGGAAGTAGACCCTTAAAATAGTTTTAAAAACGGCCCCCAAATGAATATCAGAGTCTTCTATGACCATGTCATGCCCTGCCAAAACCTCCTGTAGCGTGCCATAGCTTAATACCTGAAAATACATGCTAAAGTGTCAACACGAGGTTGATGAATTCATAGATTTTAGTAAACATGTTATGTAAAACATTTGAAAGAAGAATTCCCAGCAAAAGTATCGTAAATCCACTCAGTTACAAGTCCCGCCATAAGAGACTTGTAACCTGTGTGTTTACGACCAACTGCCAAATGTAATTAGTTTCCGTGAACAAAAGTAATACTTGATAAATTAACTGTTATGTACAATAACCACAAGTATAAAGTAAGGTGACAAAATGTCAAAAAGCTACATTGTCTCTCAAGCTCATGGCCCCGAAGCTAGACGTACTAAAATTGGCCCCAAAGGAGTGGTTACCAGTCACTCAAATATTAGACATGAAATGCATTCGTTTTCCTTATGGAGCAACCCAAACACGAATGGAGGAGTCACCCTCAATAGATCTATTCATTCACTCTCGCTTGGCAATATAATTAACGGTCCATGATAATAAAGGGGACTTAATGTGGTAGTACTAAGGAAACTTAAGCAATGTATGGAATTTGTAATACTTTGGCATTGTACAAAAATAATTCAAGCAGCGTATTCTTCCCCATAAGTAATTCAAATCGTATAAAAACATAGAACAAGTATTTCAACCATTCAGTAAGGTTTGAGAAAATGAATCGCGTTCAAGTAAAACAAGCATTGAATTTAAATAGTATCGAGCATGTATCTTTCCCCAAAACAGTTGTAAAACAAGTAAAAGTAGGGGTTATGAACTCACCTGGTGCGATAGCTACGATGACAAAAGTGAATACACAGAAATGAGGCACGATCTCTAACCGCAACCTAATATGAATGGTATGATCTAATGTAAGAAATGAAATAATGCTACACATGCAACTACGTATGTTATCGATACCACTCATTAGTTTTGAAAATAACGTTTATCGTCGACAAATACGTTTTTGACGTCTCGTTAGGTTAATAACTACTTTTCATGTAAATAGGTTGAAACGGTACTCCACGATCCTTGTTTGGTGTTCTATCGGCAAATATAATATTTTCGTCGCAAAAATAACATTTTTATTACTTGAAAATATGCCCAAAAATGGTCTCGCAAAACAAGTCGCGAAATGTTGTACGTTAAGGGTTAATAGTCAAGCTCGACATTTTTGAAAACCGTGTAACAATATCTAGAAGTCGTGTCATTTAGCTTTTGGCTATACGGGTCTTGATCGATGAGAAAATCGACTCTCATTGTTGTTACTTGAAAGTATTATGTTCAACACTTAGAAAATTTCATTATTGTAAAAGCTGTCAAAATTTATATAGTTTATCGGGTATATAGATGAGGTCGTAGTTTATTCGTTACGAGTCCAATGATCAAACGGCCAATTGATTTGAAAAGCTTGCTGGGAATACTTGATTTTACTTTAACTACGGCTCGGACTCAAACTGATCCGATCATAAAGAAAATCAGCCGAGAAAGTGGTGTCTCGCAAAGACAGTTTTGCGGCAAAAATAATAATAGAAAAGCTGATAGAAAATATATATATTCGTCTAAGTTCAAACGCTTGTATCTTTTTCGTTATAAGCTCGTTTTCTACGTTCTTTATATCCCCGGAATAGTGGGATGGCATACTAATATATTTTTGATAAGTCGGGACGGCTAAATCAAGTTTTAGGCCTCGAAACAGTCCATGAAAATCGTGGGACAGCAAGTAATTTTTCAGAAAATAGTTTTCGTCGTTAATATTGGAAATAGCATATCTCTTTCGTCGTAACTCGGATTTTAGTGATTCAAGCGGCCACGGTTTCGTTTTTGAAAGTATTTTCTGATTCTTTAGCTCAATGTTACCCGGAAACCCCTGGGTTTCCCAAGTTTTGCAAATAGGGACAGCAACTTATATATTGTTTCTAAAATTGATTTTCCTAGTTTGTAACTTGTTTCAAATCTAACCAAATCACTCTCAATCACCACAAATCTAGTCTAATCTTACCATACACCTTCTTAGGGTGTCATGGGTTCCTAGACTTCACCAATCTTGGTGGGTTTCATGGGAATAATCATAGGATAATTATAAACTCATAATATGTAAAAATACTTGAAAAGTGGTATGACAACTTAAGCATATTTGCATGTTTTGTTACTAGATCATGAAAATATATAAAATAGATGTTTAAAAGAGTAGAAAAGATTATTAGTAACTTACTTGAAGATTTGAGATGATTTGGATGAAAATATGTAATTAACCTAGGGATTTTTATTTCAAAATCCAAACTAGGAATAAAATTAAGACTTGATTATAACTTGGACTTCAAAAATTGATGGTTTCTTCTTGGTGTTCTTCCTTTGGTCGATTATACACAAAGGGAGGAAAAGAGAAAGTTGTTGCTAGTTTATTTTGTGAAACTCTTGTACAAAATGAAGTAAGAAAAAATATCTAAGTCTTTATGGTCTTGCAAATTTAATGTCACATGGACTAGAGGCAAGATCCTCATTTTAAGGAAAGGGGGCGTGGGTTTTGGGTAAGAAAAGGGTTAGAGTGTAAGAGAAAAGAAGACTTTTGTGTAGATTTGGTTAGTTATTGTGTAGTTTAGGTGTTACCGGGTACCGAGTTAACTAAAAATAAATCGTGTCGTGTTGAAATAAAATATGACGAAGTTGTAAAAGTTGTAAAATAATATTCCTGATGATAATCAGGTGCTAAAATAATTATCGTGTTGAAATTTCGCAAACCGACAGAGTTATAAGCTCCGACCGTGAAATATAGTAATTGATTTCAAAACACCGGGTAAATTAATAATATAATTTTTATATCATTATAATGAGTATGAAAATATGTTAGGATCGTAGTCGGGAGTATTGGGTATACGTTCGTAGTAAAAACTGAGTGGTAACGTTAATTACAAATTAAACATATGTATATAGAAATATTGCATATCCGTATAGTCCTAAAGTGTTGATGATGTATAGACTAATCCAGTCTATATGAAATGTCATTAATGAATGATGCATGAATTCGCAGCTAAACCACATTGGTTACGCGAATTTGAAGACTCGTAAACTCAGTTTACGTAATCGTGAATTATGATCATGAATAGTGATTCCCTCCGGGAATGAATAGTGTCACATAAATAGTAAAATTTTTGAACGCTTCTCGGATTCACAAACTGAATCCGAAAATGATGAATAGTGACCGGTGAATAGTAAATGATGAATAGTAACTGATGAATAGTGAATAGGAGAAATGTCCTGAAAATGCGGGTTGCTACAGTCTCACCCCCTTAAAAGGAACTTCGTCCCGAAGTTCAGTTTGTGTTGGTCTCTAGAGTGGTATTGGTTAAAAGATGATGATATTATCGTGTAAGCTACTGAGCTCTAACAAGGTTCAAGTCTGACGGCTACTAGGCCTACCCTGTCTGAAATATTAAATGGTCTAGTGTATATCGGGTTTAACTTTCTGAATTTTTCTGAATGGTATCATGCCTTTCTTAGGCAGAACTTTCAACATAATCATGCCACGAACTTGAAATTCTAGTGGTTTACCGCTTATCGAACTTGTAATTGATTCTTGATTTGTAGGAAATTCCTGGTTATTTCATGAATGCTTACGGGACTAGTGAGTTGGGATATTCCAAATTTTGATCCGTCAATGGATATTGGCACTTCGACCATAGAGTGCATCAAATGGTGTAGTCTCTAAGCTCGTGTGGTAACTATGGTTGTAAAAGAATCCGATTTATGGTAAATGGTTAATCCAACCATTTCTAGAGTCAATCACTCAAGCTCTAAGCATATCTTCCTATGTTTGAATCGATCTCAAATTCTGACCATTGGTCTGTAAATGATAGTTGATGTGGTTCCAAAGGAATCTTAATGTAATCGCTAGGAGTTTGAGGTGAATTAAATTCCTTTATTAGAAATAATTGAAATGGATATCATGAATCTTATGGAAAAACTTACAAGGTTAAGTCCGTCAAAGGGTATTGTTGAAAATAATAGGTTAGGATAAGGTTGTGATCCTCCGCAGGATGTCAGGAATTGAGTCTTTCTCCACCTACGGTGCTTAGTCTCCATTACTAAGATTTTCCCTAAGTTATATGTCATCAAATCACAAAATCCTAAATGTATAAGTGATGTAATATAGTGATTGATTTTCAAAGTTTGTTTTGAGATTGTGTGTTTTTGTTCATAAATCTTCCCTGAATAAATAAATTTACAATTTTAAGCAAACGGCTTTCCAAGTAACATTTTACTTGGTGTTTCAAAATTTAATAGTTACGCAAGATAGGACAGTTTTTCAACATAAGGTGGATAATAAGGTTTACCAAAGATCGATGTTTAAATTTTCCTAACATTCAATAGTTTTGTAAAAGATTAGCCAAAAGGAATTTGCTTGTCAAAATAAGTGCCTCAGAAAAGTATTTTTTACAAGATATATGTTTTGTATAATGGTAGTTTGGAGAAAAATTCATTTAAAAGTGAAAGTATCAAGAGGATAAAATAGCCAGGTAGGTATGCCTACACAGATGCACAGGTGTCTAACATGTTTGAATAAAGTCTATTGGTGAGGACATGTTCAATCTATAGTCTTGGTTAATGGGTTGGATTTATCTCTATGGTGTTGCTTAGCGAGCATTCGTATCGAAATAAATCCTGTAATTCAGTCAAGCCAATACTTACTAGATGGTAGAATTTTGGTAATTAGGCCAGTGATAATGGTTCGAATGGTTTTGTGATATCCTGAGATTCTTGTTGAGTTTTGAAAGGTCTTAATGTATCGAAGGATCATCCTCATAGAAGGTATGGAAAGTCTTTCTTAGGGTGTCATGGGTTCCTAGACTTCACCAATCTTGGTGGGTTTCATGGGAATAATCATAGGATAATTATAAACTCATAATATGTAAAAATACTTGAAAAGTGGTATGACAACTTAAGCATATTTGCATGTTTTGTTACTAGATCATGAAAATATATAAAATAGATGTTTAAAAGAGTAGGAAAGATTATTAGTAACTTACTTGAAGATTTGAGATGATTTGGATGAAAATATGTAATTAACCTAGGGATTTTTATTTCAAAATCCAAACTAGGAATAAAATTAAGACTTGATTATAACTTGGACTTCAAAAATTGATGGTTTCTTCTTGGTGTTCTTCCTTTGGTCGATTATACACAAAGGGAGGAAAAGAGAAAGTTGTTGCTAGTTTATTTTATGAAACTATTGTACAAAATGAAGTAAGAAAAAATATCTAAGTCTTTATGGTCTTGCAAATTTAATGTCACATGGACTTGAGGCAAGATCCTCATTTTAAGGAAAGGGGGCGTGGGTTTTGGGTAAGAAATGGGTTAGAGTGTAAGAGAAAATAAGACTTTTGTGTAGATTTGGTTAGTTTTTGTGTAGTTTAGGTGTTACCGGGTACCGAGTTAACTAAAAATAAATTGTGTCGTGTTGAAATAAAATATGACGAAGTTGTAAAAGTTGTAAAATAATATTCCTGATGATAATCGGGTGTTAAAATAATTATCGTGTTGAAATTTCGCAAACCGACAGAGTTATAAGCTCCGACCGTGAAATATAGTAATTGATTTCAAAACACCGGGTAAATTAATAATATAATTTTTATATCATTATAATGAGTATGAAAATATGTTAGGATCGTAGTCGGGAGTATTGGGTATACGTTCGTAGTAAAAACTGAGTGGTAACGTTAATTACAAATTAAACATACGTATATAGAAATATTGCATATCCGTGTAGTCCTAAAGTGTTGATGATGTATAGACTAATCTAATCTATATGAAATGTCATTAATGAATGATGCATGAATTCGCAGCTAAACCACATTGGTTACGCGAATTTGAAGACTCGTAAACTCAGTTTACGTAATGGTGAATTATGATCATGAATAGTGATTCCCTCCGGGAATGAATAGTGTCACATGAATAGTAAAATTTTTGAACGCTTCTCGGATTCACAAACTGAATCCGAAAATGATGAATAGTAATAGGTGAATAGTAAATAATGAATAGTAACTGATGAATAGTGAATAGGAGAAATGTCCTGAAAATGCGGGTTGTTACAGTCTCACCCCCTTAAAAGGAACTTCGTCCCGAAGTTCAGTTTGTGTTGGTCTCTAGAGTGGTATTGGTTAAAAGATGATGATATTATCGTGTAAGCTACTGAGCTATAATAAGGTTCAAGTCTGACGGCTACTAGGCCTACCCTGTCTGAAATATTAAATGGTCCAGTGTATATCGGGTTTAACTTTCTGAATTTTTCTGAATGGTATCATGCCTTTCTTAGGCAGAACTTTCAACATAATCATGCCACGAACTTGAAATTCAAGTGGTTTACCGCTTATCGAACTTGTAATTGATTCTTGATTTGTAGGAAATTCCTGGTTATTTCATGAATGCTTACGGGACTAGTGAGTTGGGATATTCCAAATTTTGATCCGTCAATGGATATTGGCACTTCGACCATAGAGTGCATCAAATGGTGTAGTCTCTAAGCTCGTGTGGTAACTATGGTTGTAAAAGAATCCGATTTATGGCAAATGGTTAATTCAACCATTTCTAGAGTCAATCACTCAAGCTCTAAGCATATCTTCCTATGTTTGAATCGATCTCAAATTCTAAACATTGGTCTGTAAATGATAGTTGATGTGGTTCCAAAGGAATCTTAATGTAATCGCTAGGAGTTTGAGGTGAATTAAATTCCTTTATTAGGAATAATTGAAATGGATATCATGAATCTTATGGAAAAACTTACAAGGTTAAGTCCGTCAAAGGGTATTGTTGAAAATAATAGGTTAGGATAAGGTTGTGATCCTCCGCAGGATGTCAGGAATTGAGTCTTTCTCCACCTACGGTGCTTAGTCTCCATTACTAAGATTTTCCCTAAGTTATATGTCATCAAATCACAAAATCCTAAATGTATAAGTGATGTAATATAGTGATTGATTTTCAAAGTTTGTTTTGAGATTGTGTGTTTTTGTTCATAAATCTTCCCTGAATAAATAAATTTACAATTTTAAGCAAACGGCTTTCCAAGTAACATTTTACTTGGTGTTTCAAAATTTAATAGTTACGCAAGATAGGACAGTTTTTCAACATAAGGTGGATAATAAGGTTTACCAAAGATCGATGTTTAAATTTTCCTAACATTCAATAATTTTGTAAAAGATTAGCCAAAAGGAATTTGCTTGTCAAAATAAGTGCCTCAGAAAAGTATTTTTTTTAAAAGATATATGTTTTGTATACTGGTAGTTTAGAGAAAAATCCATTTAAAAGTGAAAGTATCAAGAGGATAAAATAGCCAGGTAGGTTATGCCTACACAGATGCACAGGTGTCTAACATGTTTGAATAAAGTCTATTGGTGAGGACATGTTCAATCTATATTCTTGGTTAATGGGTTGGATTTATCTCTATGGTGTTGCTTACCAAGCATTCGTATCGAAACAAATCCTGTAATTCAGTCAAGCCAATACTTACTAGATGGTAGAATTTTGGTAATTAGGCCAGTGATAATGGTTCGAATGGTTTTGTGATATCCTGAGATTCTTGTTGAGTTTTGAAAGGTCTTAATGTATCGAGGGATCATCCTCATAGAAGGTATGGAAAGTCTTTCTTAGGGTGTCATGGGTTCCTAGACTTCACCAATCTTGGTGGGTTTCATGGGAATAATCATAGGATAATTATAAACTCATAATATGTAAAAATACTTGAAAAGTGGTATGACAACTTAAGCATATTTGCATGTTTTGTTACTAGATCATGAAAATATATAAAATAGATGTTTAAAAGAGTAGGAAAGATTATTAGTAACTTACTTGAAGATTTGAGATGATTTGGATGAAAATATGTAATTAACCTAGGGATTTTTATTTCAAAATCCAAACTAGGAATAAAATTAAGACTTGATTATAACTTGGACTTCAAAAATTGATGGTTTCTTCTTGGTGTTCTTCCTTTGGTCGATTATACACAAAGGGAGGAAAAGAGAAAGTTGTTGCTAGTTTATTTTGTGAAACTCTTGTACAAAATGAAGTAAGAAAAAATATCTAAGTCTTTATGGTCTTGCAAATGTAATGTCACATGGACTAGAGGCAAGATCCTCATTTTAAGGAAAGGGGGCGTGGGTTTTGGGTAAGAAAAGGGTTAGAGTGTAAGAGAAAAGAAGACTTTTGTGTAGATTTGGTTAGTTATTGTGTAGTTTAGGTATTACCGGGTACCGAGTTAACTAAAAATAAATCGTGTCGTGTTGAAATAAAATATGACGAAGTTGTAAAAGTTGTAAAATAATATTCCTGATGATAATCGGGTGTTAAAATAATTATCGTGTTGAAATTTCGCAAACCGACAGAGTTATAAGCTCCGACCGTGAAATATAGTAATTGATTTCAAAACACCGGGTAAATTAATAATATAATTTTTATATCATTATAATGAGTATGAAAATATGTTAGGATCGTAGTCGGGAGTATTGGGTATACGTTCGTAGTAAAAACTGAGTGGTAACGTTAATTACAAATTAAACATACGTATATAGAAATATTGCATATCCGTGTAGTCCTAAAGTGTTGATGATGTATAGACTAATCCAGTCTATATGAAATGTCATTAATGAATGATGCATGAATTCGCAGCTAAACCACATTGGTTACGCGAATTTGAAGACTCGTAAACTCAGTTTACGTAATGGTGAATTATGATCATGAATAGTGATTCCCTCCGGGAATGAATAGTGTCACATGAATAGTAAAATTTTTGAACGCTTCTCGGATTCACAAACTGACTCCGAAATGATGAATAGTGACCGGTGAATAGTAAATGATGAATAGTAACTGATGAATAGTGAATAGGAGAAATGTCCTGAAAATGCGGGTTGTTACATTTAACAGGTTATGTATAACAAGAAGATGATTTATTTTTCTGGACGGGAAGCTTTGAATGTTCATTTTCTTGGAGGAAGATCTAACCTTGTTAACACACTATCCACACCGAACAAATCAGGGGAGTATTTGCTTTCATTCTTTTACCTATTTCACTTTTACATTCTTTAATTGAACATTGGGGACAATGTTCATTCTAAGTGTATGGGGAGGGTAAATGATGATACCTTAGAGGATACTATTGCACTTGTGTTTGTTTGTTTGATGGTAGGTGTGTAATAAAACTAAGAGAAATACTTGTTAGTGCAATTTTAGCGCCAAATTTAAATTTTTTTACAACATTTAGGAGTGAAACTTTAGCCTTAGCAAGCGTCTCATGGATAGGAGTCGTATGACTAGCACAAAACCGTACCATTCAGAAAATTTTTCCACCCAAATATGTGAGGTTCACCTTTAGATTTGATAGGAAAAGCATTCATTATTAGTGCTTATGAGTGTACCGGTAACATTTAGATTCTAGAACTTGCGTTAGTGATGCATCCCGAGACTGCTAGTGAGACTACATTCGTGTAGTAGGATTTACTACATGATAAGAGGCATTAGGATCACCCTTGTGTTAAACCCGTATCATAATTACTTGACCATTTAAGTCATATTACTTGGCTAGTAAAGTCAATTAATTTTTCTCACACCTTAGCGTTGTACTCATTTTTAGTACACGAAACCCCTAGTACACCCCTCCGAGCCTATCTTTTCGTTTCTACCTTTAAGCATCTTACTTAAAGGAAGAAGTTGTTACAACCCAATCAAATGTGCAACCAAATCGCCTTAGCCTTCCGTGTATGCACTCATCTTTAGTGCATTATTGTTACATATTTAAACCCTTAGTTAATTGTCTAATTGATTACATGGTTGCTAAGTCGAGTCATATCTGGTACATTTTGTTATGGGACGATTGTGACTCATGGGTAAAGTACTTGTGTTATGGAGTAATCGGGAAGAACATCATATATTACCCCCATATGTGCGGTAATCTTAAAAGTACTCCAAGTGTCTTGATTATCTTGATTCGAGTCATTAGAGTATTTTATTGTAAAGTATGTAAAATATCAAGTGTAAGGGGAATGTACATTCCCTATGATGTATTATTTTGGATGGTAGGGTAAGAGTGTATGCAAAAAAAAAAAAAAAAAAAAAAAAAAAAAAAATTGAAAATTCAATGTTTGTTTTATGTTTTTATTATTTTTCATTTATTAGCTTATGTCGAGTCTAGTCTTGGCTGAGCAACGCCATATTGTACATGTAATTAACCAAGATGATTAACTCGCCACCAGTAAATATTTGCTTTATCCAACAAAACCGTGTATTCCATATCCCTACACCTAACGTTATAACCCTTTGAAAGACCTCTTTGATAGTTTATCCTAGGTGCTTACGCCAAGTGGTGGAGGTTTGATCCTTTCCCAAGCCTATGGTAATCTATTTTGCTATGACAGGTAGTGAGAGATGTTTTCCATTTCCATATTGTGATATATACTTTATTAAACCCGAGAGATGTGAGTATCTAAACACTATTTGTGAGGTGCTAGTGTATGACCTCCGTGCTTGTCTTTGGTCTTTAGTGGAATGATTCTTTGTTGTAATTACTTTTATATTAGTGTTAAATGACCCCTAACTCGTATTTTGATTAGAATAAAAGTGCATTTGCTTGAGGAAAAGCAAATCTCAAGTGTAAGGGTATTTGATTAGGCGAAAAATGAACCATTTTTAAGGGGTCATTTAAGCCCGAAGTCGAGATTATTTGATCATATATTGCCCTAAATCGTTCCTTTTGTCATTTTAGGTACTTTTGGAGTGAAATCTGGAAAAGGAAGCATTTTGGACGTTTTTGGGGCATAAAAGTGAAGAAAATGGCAAAGTCTTAATTTTTCTTGCTGGGAACAGTAAAATCATGGTCCAAATATTAGTGACGGCCCAGAACAATTTTACACATGACGGCGTCAAAAGTGGATCTAGGCACTCCGATTTCATTATGGGCGGCGAGTTGACGGCGTCACAATTTCCTTCTTGACGCCGTCACCCTGTAAAATCAATATATAGTTTTCCAAATTTTATTCATTATGGTGTAACTTTTAGGGTGTAACTTGGAGGAAAAACCCTAGTCCGATTTTCACAGCATTTTCAAGGGTTTTAACCCTTTGAAACCTTTCATGTCAATTTGAGATAAGTACTCTTTCAATTCAATCAATATGTCTATGTGTTGCTTGAATATATCTTATACTTGTCTTCAATTTAACATGCTTGGCTAGATCTCTTTTGTGTTTGCTTAGATGTAGTGAAACATAGATGTTAATTATGGGTTGATTGTTTGTTTATAGTTGTTACGGATGATTGTATTCGATGTTAGGCTTAAGAAAACTGGTAGACTTCCATTGGTAACATGCTTGAACGTCTTAAGAAACATGATCAGAGGTGTACTATGATTTTTGGTTGTATTTAATGCGTAGGAGAATTTTAATGATCCCATGTTAGGAGCTTCTAACGGCTCGACATAGGAGTGAAGTAGGATCCTATAGAGTTAGGGAATATTGTACACGGCCCTACGACTAGTATTAAGGAATATGACCCGTTATCCATGCAATTGTAACAAGCTATCAACCTGTAAAAGATATCTAGGAGTAATGAAACCTAAGTAAACACAACTTTCCCCATTATTGTTACACCAAATTAGTTTAATTAGTTTCATTTCATTTTTGTTATTTTATTTTGATTGCATCTTTAGCTATTGGGTTAGTTGGATAGCAACTGATGAGGCGAAAAATGATTCGTTTTTAGGGGGTCATTAAAGCCCGAATTTGAATTTATTTGATCAAATATTGCCTTAAATCGTTCCTTTTGTGATTTTAGGTACTTTGGGAGAGAAATCTGGAAAAGGAAGCAATTCGGACGTTTTTGGAGCATAAAAGTGAAGAAAACGCCAAAGTCTTAATTTTCCATGCTGGGAACAGTAGGTGACGGCGTCAAGAGTAATTCCCTGACGGCGTCAAGAGCAAAATTCCATGAGATCCAGTAGAGATTTGACGGCGTCACGAAGGTAGGGCGTCAAGAGTTAAAGTCATGATGGCCTGGAAATGATTAAGTCTTGACGGCGTCAAATGTAGATCAAGGCAGTCCGAGAATAGTTTGAAGGCGAGGTGACGGCGTCACAATGTTTGTCTTGACGCCGTCAGACCCCTTTTCTTATATATAGTTTTCTAATTTTCACATTAAAAAGAGAGAAGATTTGGAGAAACCCTAAGTACGAACTTGGTGCGAATTTTACAGGTTTTTCAAGGGTTCCAAGCCCTTGATACCTTTCATGTGTAATTTAGATAAGTGTTCTTTTAATTCAATCAATATGTCTATGTGTTGGTTGTCTATATCTTGTTCTTGTCTTAATTCCATCATGATAGGCTAGATCTATCTTGTGTTTGCTTGGATGTAATGAAACCTAGATGTTAATTATTTGTTGATTACTTGTTTATACTTGTCTTGGATGAATGATTTATATGTTAGGCTTAAGAAAACTGGCAGATCTCCAATTGGTAACATGCTTGAACGTCTTAAGAAACATGAACCGACGCGCACTAGGTCTTTATGGTTGTATTTAATGCATGATCCACTGTTTACAATCCCTATAGTTGTGCTGGGCATGGTGTAGGAGGAGATAAGAGCTCATAGAAATGGGGAGTTAAGTGTGCCACACCCATGAATGGTATTAACGAATACGATCCGTCATCCATGCAATTATAACAAGTAATTGACGTGTAAAAGATGTATAGGGAGTAGTGAAATCTAAGTAAACACATTTTCTCCACTTATTGCTCACAACTTTAGTATAATTTAGTTTATTTTCATTTCTCGTATTTTATTTTGATTTTGGGTTAGTTGATTAGCAACTAATTCTGCCCAAATCCTTCAAACCCGAGATTTTTACTTGCTTTTCATAAAATATAAAAACACAAAAATAATCATCCCTCACCTTTAGAACTAGTATTTAGGTCTTCTAATCCTAGCGACACTATTCCTAAGCTGAACGATCAATCCCCCGGTACTTGTCACAATACTATACTACAACGATCAGGTACACTGCCTGGTGGGGGTTGTAAGCTTCTCGAGATCCCTCGAGAAGTAAAGCCTGTTGCGATTCCCACGCATCAAGTTTTTGGCGCCGTTGCCGGGGATTGTCTATCTTTACATTTATTCCTAAATTTTCGCAAAAGAGTGCGGCGCTATCAAGTTTTTGGCGCCGCAGCCCGGGGAATAGTTATTGTCTAGGTTTGAATTTCTTTTTATTAGGTCTACTTGCTAGATTCCTTTCTAGTAAGATTTTATTTTTATTTTTAGGTTCTCTTTAGTCTATCTTATTTGTTTGTGCCTTTGTTCGTAACTCTTTACCATCCGACATCATGGAGGGTGGTAACATCTTTGAACCCGTCATCCCACCACAACAAAACCCACCATTAGAACCCCTTAGGCCCCGAACCTTAGGAGAGTATTCCCGACCTAGCCACCAAGGCTACCGAAACACCATTGAGCTCACCGGAGCCAATGTGACCCCCTTGTGATCCGACACCATCCGGTTGGTGCAAAGCGGATGTGCATTCCATGGACTTCGTTCCGAAGATCCAAACCAACACCTTAAGGACTTCCTCAAAATCGTACATTCCATAGACTTAGATGTTGCAACTAGAGAGACAACTTGATTACGCCTATTCCAATTCTCTCTACAGGATCAAGCTAGTCAATGGCTTGAGCGTTTACCCGCGGGATCCATCACCACATGGGATGATCTCACCACTCGTTTCCTTGCTCAATTTTTCCCACCGGGGAGAACTACTAAGCTTAGAAATGACATCTTGTTGTTCCAACAACGTCAAAATGAATCTCTTTATGAAGCATGGACTCGTTTCAAGGACTTACTCCAAAAAGTCCCTCATCATGGCATAGATCTTTGGCTCCAAGTCCAAATCTTTTATGACCATATCGACATCTCCACGAGGCGAGCCATTGACCAATCGGCCGGTGGTAAACTACGTGATCTAAGTGCGGAACAATCATGGGAACTCATAGAAGATCTTGCTCTCTATGACAACGAAAGTTGGAATGATCCCCGTGACTTGAACAAAACGGTCAAGGCAATATCTTTGCCTGCGAACAATTCTAGCACTCCCGACCGTTGGATCATGGAACTTGAGGACCAAGTCAAGTTTCTCATGAAATCTTACGAAGCTCCTAAGCCTTCAAGCCAAGTGAACAAAATCACTTCTTCATGCGAATTATGTAGTGGTCCCCACGACACTCGTGATTGTGTGGAACTCCCCGGAACAGCTTTTGCTGACTACGCATCCACGCATACCGACTAAGCGGGAGATAAGTGGTACACTTTCAAGCCCGAGCCAAACACTTACGGTGATTCATACAACCCCTCATGGAAAAATCACCCAAACCTTAGGTGGAAACAAAATCAACCCAGTTCTTCCAATCCACCTAATCGTTACCAACCAAACGGTCCACCTTCCAACCGTACTTTCAACAACAATCCTTCTAACAACTATGGTAGTACCAACAATCTTGAAGGATTGATGTCTAAGTTCATGGCATCTCAAGAGGCTCGCATAGCTAGGTTTGAAACTGAATTCAACCAACAACAAACAGAGTTGACCAACAGGATTGACAACTTGTTGAAAGCCCTCAACAACCAAGCATTAGTCACACCTAGGAAGGACACTAGGGACACCAATAACGGAAGCCAAATTAAGGACCCCTCATCATCCAAACATGTCCACTTTGTCAATGTTGTCACCATTAAGCCGATAGATAAGGAGATTGAAGAGAGTGACAAGGATGAAGTTAGAATAGAAGCCGAGACTAAGGATGAGAGTAGGGAAGTTGAGGCTAAGAAGGAAGAGGAACTAGAGGAGGTAGAACCTATAGAAAAGTACTTTGACAAGTTGCCCACCAAGGAAGAACGGGAATACCATAAGGATTTATTCGATAGTCCCGAGAGACCATATATCCTTGGCACCCCCTTATCAAAATGGGAGACCCCTCTAACATTAACATCCCATGCAATATCGGGCACATGCATATATGGAAAGCTTACATCGACCCTAGATCCCCCGTGAACATCATGACTAGGACTTATTACAATTGGGTGATGAAGAAGCAACTTGATTTTAGGATGATGCCCGATAAGAATCTGATAAGTAATTTTGCAGGAAGAGTGAAGGGACTGCATGTAATTATGGGGAATCTCACCTATGAGATCGATTTTATGATAGTTGAGGACACTCGTCCAGTGATAGATGCTTGCCTAAGCCAAATAATATTCGGAAAACCATTTGTTGAGGCCACTAGGATGAGTTATGATCCGACTTTAGGGATAGTTAGATTTAAGGAAGAGAATGATGAGGTTGCCTATCAAATGCCCTACAAAATTGAGCAACACCGCCTTCTCTCTAATTTCGAAAAGGAACACAAGCAAGCGGCTTATTATAGGAATGAGGAGGATAGACGTAGAGGAGTAGAGTATGTAAAGAATAGAATGCTTGGTTTCTACAAAGAATGCTTGCAACTAGGTCCAGAATACAAAACTGGTTTAGAAGACAACCTAGAGAGTGGAACCAATGATGAGGTCATGTAGTAACCCATGACCTTGAGTCTAGCTACAAGACTCGTAAATAAAGAAAAGCGCTTCTTGGGAGGCAACCCATGTTTTGTGTGATTTTATTTGTTTGTTTGTTATTTGCTTCCGTATGCATGCTTAATTTTTATTGTTGGTAGATCATGTTTCTAAACTAAATAGTGGAAATACTTTACTTTGTTGTTTTGGCCTAGTCTTAACTCCACCTAAAAGTATTTTTGCAAAAGATAAGTGTAAGGGGAAACCCGAAATATGTTTTCAAGAAACAACCCGATCATGATTCTCCACAATATTAAATGAACATGTATATTCGTATTTGTTAGAGTCAAATGCTTGTATTGAGTCATAATGAAGTTTTGCAAGATTTTCCAGGAAGTAGGACCAAGTTTTTCCAGAAATTTTCCGGAAACTTAACATAAGAATCTCTGCAGGTCACTTCTGACGGCGTCAAGAGTTTACTCTTGACGGCGTCAAGTGTAAAAATCTGGAAATTTTACCAGTTTTGTTTTTCTAACGGAGTCTTATGGTTTTTGAGAATTATTAAGTTTTATAATCTCCAGGAAATCTGCAAACTTCATTCCACAAGCATTATATCTTATCTTGTTTTCTAGGATTTAGTAACTTATATAGGATGCCGCCGATTTTACGTGAGGTTGTCTTGTCTATTTTATCAGGTTTTACAGGTTATGTATGACAAGAAGATGATTTATATTCTGGAAGGGAAGCTTTGATTGTTCATTTTCTTGAAGGAAGATTTAACCTGGCCACCTTATTATCCATACCGAGCGAATCAGGGGAGTATTTGATTTCATTCTCTTTACTTTTTCACTTTTACATTCTTTACTTGAACATTGGGGACAATGTTCATATTAAGTGTAAGGGGAGGGTAAAAAGATGATACCTTACATATGCACTTTCGCTTGAGTTTGTTTTGTTTAATGGTAGATGTGTAATAAAACTATGAGAAATACTTGTTAGTGCAATTTTAGCGCCAAATTTAAAATTTTTTTACAACATTTAGGAGTGAAACTTTAGCCATAGCAAGCGTCTCATGGATAGGAGATTGTATGACTAGCACATAACCGTATATTCAGAAAAATTTTCCACCCAAATATGTGAGGTTCACCTTTAGATTTGATAGGAAAAGCATTTACTATTAGTGCTTATGAGTGTACCGGTAGCATTTAGATTCTAGAACTTGCGTTAGTGATGCATCCCGAGACCGCTAGTGAGACTACATTCGTGTAGTAGGATTTACTACATGATAAGAGGCATTAGGATCACCCTTGTGTTAAACCCGTATTATAATTACTTGACCATTTAAGTCATATTACTTGGCTAGTTAAGTCAACTAATTTTTCCCACACCCTTAGCGTTGTACTCATTTTTAGTACACGAAACCGCTAGTACACCCCTCCGAGCTTATCTTTTCGTTTCTAACTTTAAGCATTTTACTTAAAGGAAGAATTTGTTACACCCCACTTAAATGTACAACCAAATCGCCTTAGCCTTCCGTGTATGCGCTCATTTTTAGTGCATTATTGTTATTTGTTAAACCCTAAGTTAACTTTCTAATTGATTACATGGTTGCTAAGTCGAGTCATATCCTTGTACATATTGTTTTGGGACGATTGGGACTCATGGGTAAGTACTTATTTTATGGAGTAATGGGGAAGAACATCATTTATTACCCCCATATGTACGTTAATCTTAAAAGTACTCCAAGTGTTTTGATTTTCTTAATTCGAGTCATTAGAGTAGTTTAATGTAAAGTATGTAAAGATTCAAGTGTAAGGGGAATGTTCATTCCCTATGATGTATTATTTTGGATGGTAGGGTAAGAGTGTATGCAAAAAAAAAAAAAAAAAAAAAAAAAAAAAAAAAAAAAAAAAATAGAAAAAGGAAAAAGAGAAAAAAAACATACGGACTACCATCCCTTTTTATTCTATGTTCATTTTATGTTTTTGTTATTTTTAATTTATTAGCTTAAGTCGAGTCTAGTCTTGGCTTAGCAACGTCATATTGTACATGTAATTAACCAAGATTGTTAACTCGCCACCAGTAAAACTTCCTTTATCCAACAAAACCGTGTATTTCATATCCCTACACCTAACGTTACACCCCTTTAAAAGACCTCTTTGATAGTTTAGCCTAGGTGCTTACGCCATGTGGTGGAGGTTTGATCCTTTCCCAAGCCTATGGTAATCTATTTTGCTATGACAGGTAGTGAGAGATATCTTCCGTTTCCATATTGTAATTTACACTTTATTACACCCGAGAGATGTGAGTATCTAAACACTATTTGTGAGGTGCTAGTGTATAACCTCCGTGCTTGTCTATTGGTCTTTAGTGGAACGATTATTTGTTATAATTACTTTTATATTAGTGTTAAATGACCCCTAACTTGTCTTTTGAGTAGAATAAAAGCGCATTTGCTTGAGGACAAGCAAATCTCAAGTGTAAGGGTATATGATGAGGCGAAAAATGATCCGTTTTTAGGGGGTCATTTAAGCCTGAATTCGAATTTATTTGATCAAATATTGCCTTAAATCGTTCCTTTTGTGATTTTAGGTACTTTGGGTGAGAAATCTGGAAAAGGAAGCAATTCGGACGGTTTTGGAGCATAAAAGTGAAGAAAACGCCAAAGTCTTAATTTTCCATGCTGGGAACAGTAGGTGACGGCGTCAAGAGTAATTCCCTGACGGCGTCAAGAGCAAAATTCCATGACGATCCAGTAGAGATTTGACGGCGTCACGAAGGTAGGGCATCAAGAGTTAAAGTCATGACGGCCTAGAAATGATTAAGTCTTGACGGCGTCAAATGTAGATCAAGGCAGTCCGAGAATAGTTTTGGCGGCGAGGTGACGACGTCACAATGTTTGTCTTGACGCCGTCAGACCCCTTTTCTTATATATAGTTTTCTAATTTTCACATTAAAAAGAGAGAAGATTTGGAGAAACCCTAAGTACGAACTTGGTGCGAATTTTACAGGTTTTTCAAGGGTTCCAAGCCCTTGATACCTTTCATGTGTAATTGAGATAAGTGTTCTTTTAATTCAATCAATATGTCTATGTGTTGGTTGTCTATATCTTGTTCTTGTCTTAATTCCATCATGCTAGGCTAGATCTATCTTGTGTTTGCTTGGATCTAATGAAACCTAGATGTTAATTATGTGTTGATTACTTGTTTATACTTGTCTTGGATGAATGATTTATATGTTAGGCTTAAGAAAACTAGCAGATCTCCAATTGGTAACATGCTTGAACGTCTTAAGAAACATGAACCGACGCGCACTAGGTCTTTATGGTTGTATTTAATGCATGAGCCACTGTTTACAATCCCTATAGTTTTGCTGGGCATGGTGTAGGAGGAGATAAGAGCTCATAGAATTGGGGAGTTAAGTGTGCCACCCCATGAATGGTATTAAGGAATACGATCCGTCATCCATGCAATTATAACAAGTAATTGACGTGTAAAAGATGTATAGGGAGTAGTGAAATCTAAGTAAACACATTTTC
The DNA here is from genome assembly GCA_030686995.1 of Artemisia argyi. Taxonomy (NCBI): domain Eukaryota; kingdom Viridiplantae; phylum Streptophyta; class Magnoliopsida; order Asterales; family Asteraceae; genus Artemisia; species Artemisia argyi. Next base: position 67,684,809 of record CM060691.1, on the reverse strand, counting down.
TCCACTTATTGCTCACAACTTTAGTATAATTTTGTTTATTTACATTTCTAGTATTTTATTTTGATTGCATCTTTAGTATTGGGTTAGTTGATTAGCAACTAATTCCGCCCAAATCCTTCAAACCCGAGATTTTTACTTGCTTTTCATAAAATATAAAAACACAAAAATAATCATCCCTCACCTTTAGAACTAGTATTTAGGTCTTCTAATCCTAGCGACACTATTCCTAAGCTGAACGATCAATCCCCTGGTACTTGTCACTATACTATACTACAACGATCAGGTATACTGCCTGATGGGGGTTGTAAGCTTCTCGAGATCCCTCGAGAGGTAAAGCTTGTTGCGATTCCCACGCATCAGCAACTAATTCCGCCCACTCTTCCAAAACCTGAGATTTTAATTGCTTTTATAAAATATAAAAATACAAAAAGAATCATCCCTCACCGTTAGACTTAGTTTAGGAGACTTTCTAATCCTAGCAACACTATTCCTGTGTTGAACGATCAATCCCCTGGTACTTGTCACTATACTATACTACAACGATCAGGTACACTGCCTGGTGGGGGTTGTAAGCTTCTCGAGATCCCTCGAGATGTAAAGCCTGGTGTGATTCCCACGTATCAAGTGTATAAACTCTTAACCTAATTGAGTTATAACTTTATCATTAAAATGTAGGAACATCCTAGTTCATTTTAAGAGGATAGTCATCATAAATCATCCTTAAGCAGTATCGGTGGAAAATGACGGGAGTTTTGCCATATTTAAGGATATATGGTAAGGAAATTTTTAGAGACAAGTTTCAACTGATAGTTGTCATATCAGAGAAGACAAGTTCTAGATGCGGAAGAGGAATATTCTAGTCAAGTAGAGACAAGTTCTAGTCATGATAGAGACAAGTTCTAGTCATGATAGAGAAAAGTTCTAGTCATGATAGAGACTAATTTTAGTCATGGTAGGAACAAGTTCTAATGTTCTCCGGTTTAGCAACTTGTCACATGGTAGATTCCCATGTTAAGACTAGAATGACGGACGTAGAAGATCTCATTTTTAAAATTTCTTGCAAAGTGAGATTTAATATCATAGTCGAACATAATGAGGATTATAGTTCGATGTAGATATTCTTACAAGTTCTAACTAATAGAAACTTGCGTTATGACGAGAAATGCAAGTTCTAAATAATAGAGCATTGCAGGATGAGGTAGGGAGAGAATATAGAGAGAAGAAAATAGAGTGTAAAATGATGGAGAATTAAAAATGAAGGGAAATGGAGTGAAGGATTTATGGGAGTGGAGTGGAGTGAAAAAGGAAAAGAATGAATGGGTAAAGTATGGGAAATGGAAAAGGAAAAGAAGTTTGGAGTGGGTTGTGTGGGAAAAAGTATAGGAGTGGGGAAAATGGAAAAGTATGGTTTTAATTTGTGGAGTGGGGAAAAAGGCGGGAAAATGGGATTTTAAATGGAAGAGTAGGAGGAAGTGAGAGGAAAATATTTAAACGGTAGAAGGAGAGAAATGAAAAGATGAGATTAAACGGAAGAGTAATAGTATGGGATACCTGAAGGAGAATATCCTATCGGAGTTTTAGATTTACTAGATATCTTTCCCAGAGTTTTGTTTTCCCCCTAAGGTTCTTCTAACTAATCCTAATTTCTAAGGGTGAGGTGTTTGGTTCCATTGAGGTAGAGGGTTCCAAAGAGGGATTAGGTTTAAGTGTTTTCTTTCCTAAGGGTTCACTAGGTATATCCTTATTTTTAGGTGTTGCTTCAGGTTTTCTCTTTTGTTTTAGGTTGTCTATTTTATGTCCTAGGTACTTAAAACTAGGTAGGGTAATATCCATAGTATTTCCTAAGTGAAATTTCCTAATGGGTATTCCAAAAATTATCAAATCCTAAGGTATAATCTAAAATCCTCAAGTGTATAAGTATGGTTATCCTAAGGGCTAGGTATGGGTTATCTATGACCTAAATCTACTTATTCCTATGGGGTAAGTGTGTCTATCCTAAACTAAGGTTCTAAAGGCTTAGGGTGAGGGTTATCTAATCCTAGGTTTTTCCTAATCTATATTCTAATCCTAATGTTTTCCTATTAAGTCTTATCCTAGGTCTATTGGGGTAGGAGTTTTTGGTTTCTAATCCTAATGGTCTAAGGTTTTCTAATCCTAATTGTCTAAGGTTTTCTAATCCTAATGGTCTAAATCCTAATGGTCTATCTAACCACAAGTATGGAAATCCTAACTAAGGTTTTGGGGTTTACTAAAGGGGATTGGGGAAAACTAGCTCGGGTATCATAGTAATCTAAGAGTAGGAATATGCTTATATATGAGAATCATATATTCGCATATGGAATAGTTAGGGGTAGATCTCCAACTAGAACGAAGATAGCTTAAGAAATCCATGGAAAGAAGTGAAGGTTTAGAGATCAGGGGAGAAAGAATTCAGATCTCTATGGTGAAGAATGAGTATTCTAACCATCGGTAAAGGGAAAAAGAGTTGAAAAGGGTTAGGGTAAGAGAAATTTAAAACAGTTTAGAGATTCTATTTACCTAAGACATCGGGGTAGGTTAAGGGTAAGGGTTGAGGGTTAGGGTTAAGGGTAAGGGTTGAGGGTTTTTTATGAGTGCTCAAACACTCATCATTTTTGGTCAAATCTGAACTGCAAAACATACAAAAACACTCAGATATGCATCAAAATACTAAAAATATTTCAAAATTGTGTTTTATATGTTTTAGATGCAAAAGAGTAAAAACAAATGAAAAACGTACAAAGTTTGCATAATGGCAGTTTCAGTCCCCCAACTTTCAAAAATTGGCAAAACTAGTCCCTGGACCTTCAAAATATGGAAAATTATCACCAAAGGTCCTTTTAAAATCATAAGTTGTCATATTTAGTCCTTTGGTGAAAAATCTCAAAAGTTTTGGAAATTTACAATTTTGGTCCCTAGAGTTTCAAACTTTGGCAGATTTGGTCCCTGGTGGGATATTTTTGAAAGAAAAATCATTTTGGGTCCTTGGGAAGTCACAAAAGTCATTTTTAGTCCTTGGTGTAAAATGTTTGGAGAAATTACATGTTTGGTCCCTGGAGTTTCAAAAATGACAGTTTTGGTCCCCGGGTGTTTTAAAATGGAGAACTTTATTTATGGTCCTTGTGTTATTGGTTATTGGCAAATTATACCCTTGAAGATACTTTGGATGAATGGCAAATTCAGCCCTTGGATTTTCAAAATTTACAATTGTGGTCCTTGTTTATCCATTAAAACCAAACGGGCCCTTTCATGTTATTTAATCCAACACTTGATCCAATCCAAATCCCCTTGGCCCATTTCCAACCATCAGCCCACCACCTAAATAATAAAAATAACCCCTCCCGTTTTAATAAATCTCACCCCAGGTCAAATATGGTCAACCCTCATCTCCCTTTCCCTCTCACCCCGCGAACCCTAGCCTGTAACCCTACTCCAAACACCATCATCACACCTCCTCCACTCCACCTCTGCCATCACCCACCCTATAATACTTTCCACCACAAAAATACAAAACCAATCCCTGCTACAAGTTATCTCATAGCTAATTGCAATACCTCCACTTTCCCGCCAAATTGAAGTTGAGGGCTGAGATTGATCTAAACCATCCAATGGTCCACAAAGAGAGAGGAAAAAGAGCACAAGAAGCCAAAGATGGAACCCTAATTCTGGCAGTATAAATAGAAGATGTTGTAGCCAATTTTTGGCAATTAGGTTTTAGTAGTTAATAGTAGATTAAGTAGGTAATTGTAGAGTAAAAATTAGTTTTAAATGTAATTTTTAAGTATTTTAGCTCAAAAACTCAGTTTGTAATCTCTTTAAAATTCAATAAAAGACCTTACTTATGTATAACTGCTTGTTTACCGTCTGTTTTTTCACCACTGCTTATTTGGAATATGATTATTGTCCACTGCTTATTGTCTGTCTTATTATGGCTTATTTAAGTTTAGTCTTGCCTGATATGCTTAGTATGGAGTATTTTAAGTCATAGTTTTGTTGTGAAACTATACTTGTTAACTCACAATAGCAATTAGGTTCTAGCTTATTTCAACTACTTATTTTTCAGTAGTAGAGGCCTATTAAGTCTTAAGATAACTTAATAAATTAATTGTGACAGAAGCTTTTGCTCAGAAAACCCTTTTAGTGTGAAAAATCCAAGTCAGTCACCCCTTAATGAGTGTTTGGCACAAGAGGTTTTCTCACCATAAATTGCTTTTGACCATAGTTTGTTTCAGTGTTTAGAGTAGATTTCAGTCCAACGTTTTCATTTTTAAAGGGTTTCAAAGATTTGAGGCTTGTGTCCCAAATAAACTTCATGACTAACTGTTAACATATAAGCATTAGGTAGATCTAGAGTTCAGTTCTTTATTTGTATTTTTGCATTACTTAAAGACTCAAATAGGCTAGATTAACTCTTGAATTTTTATTATTGATCTTGTGTGGGTCAGACTCGCCCACCATTTAACCCAATTGCAGTCCCCTGCACATCAGGTCCTAACCAACCCCTTTGATCCAAGTTTTATGAAGGTTGGAGTAGGATTTAGAGTAGAAATATGTCCTATATATTGTCAGTTGTGTAGGGGTGAAGACAGTTGAGCTTATTTGGCATTTCAAAGCTCATTGGGTTGGTTTATTTTTAGCATGCTATTCCATTTTGACCCATTCACCCACATGGCCTGCTGTAACAGTCCCTTTTTACTCTCATATCTAGGTTAGCTTACATAAATTTTAGTGTATAATTTTAGTTTTACTAGTCGTTAGTTGTGTGAACTTTAGTTATTTAAGCTTGTTGTAGATTGTGGAGCTAAGTTGTTGGCTTATCCTTGGCCTGCCATCTTGCCCTTTAGGCTGCTGCATCCGTTAAACTTGTCCCACATCAACCTCCACAATAAGCTCACACAAGTCCCTTTGTAAAGACAAGTCAGAGCTTTTGGTTGATTTGGAAGCACCATTGTTCCAGCTTATGCCCCTTGCTCATTTTCTGTCCCTTTAGCTATTTAAGTGCTCCCTTGTAGTTACCTAGTTTCCTATTCCATTAGTTTGTAGTTTTTAGATGTTGGTTTTATATTATTTCATGCTTTTATCTTAGATCAAATAGTATCATGTAGGGTGTCTATCTGTCTGATCATTTGAGCCCATTGCCAAGTGATAATTAGGTTTTCATTTATGTTTTATAGTTAGTTAGTAGGATAGTCTTAACTTAATTCAGCTTATTGTTCATTTTGGTTGGCTTATTCAAGGGCTGCAAACCCCACTTGGGACTGCCCTGCACCAGTATGTGTGAGCCATTTCATAAGCTCATTCTGAGCTTTTAAGTGGACCCCACCCCAAGTGCCTTAGCTTTTTAAGAAGCCCTCCAGCTCAACTTGCTTTCTCAGTACCTGGATTGGATCTTTCAGCTTATTGTATAAGCTGAATGTGACCCTAAATTTGACTGCATGGGGTACTTGTGCACCAGTTTGCTGGATTGGCTTATTGGCTTAAGTGGCTTATTCTGAGCATTTCTTTGGTTGAGATTAGTTGTTTCAAACTTATATACGCTGTTTGTACTACTATTTAGCTTTTGGTAGCTTATTGCACTATCTACTTATTTATTAGAGCTTATTTTAACTTGCTTATTGCTACTTCTGCTTATTTTTAAAGTTTCCAAGTTTTTGTTTTCACAAAAGTTCATTATTATCAGTATTTAACTAGTCTTGTAAAAAGAAAAATTAGAAAAAATCAAAAATACAATATTAGTGATAGCTTCTGTTTAATAGGATTTATTTTTTTTTACTTTTCTTTTAGCTTATTAATAAGCACTTTTTCATTTTTATAATTTTCTTAGATTTCTTTTATGTTAAAATAATTGTAGGAATTTTTTCAGATTTTTATCCTTTCATTTAGAATTTATTATAATTAATATTAGTTTAATAATAATTAAATAATATTAGTTAATTAAATAGGTTTTTTTATTTAACAACAGTACTTTTTTCTATTTTTCCTAGGTTTTATATATCATAAAATAATTTTAGGAAATTTTTCATAATTTTCACTGTTCATTTTCTATTTTTCTTAATTTAATTTAATTTTAAGTAATTAATAAATAGTAATTAATTAATAATAATTAGATAAAAAGTCTTAAGAATATATTTTCAGTTTTGAAATTAGTTTTATAATATTTTAGAATTTTTTAAATTTAATTTTCATATTTTTAGTGTATTTTCATAATTAGTTACAATTTAGTGTAATTTAAATAATTAAAAGTAATTAGGAAATTAGTAATTAATTAATAATAATTAATTAAATAGTGTAAAAATTATTTTCTTTTTCTAAAAATTTTCTTATATCATTAGGTTTGTAAAAATGTAATTTTCATATCCGTAGGTATTTTATTTTACAAAACTCGCGTTTTATTTCGTACGCTAACATAACTTTAATTCAAACGAACGCGTTTTTAGACTTAGCTTACGTTTTTAGTGTATCTGATCATCAATAATTGTTTATATAGTGTTTCTAAGTTATTTTCATTCCTCATATCATAGTGTAATCATAATAACCAAATTCCTTACCTTTCTGTCCAAATTCACCCTATCACAAACCCGTTTTGATTACCATCACACCTCGTCGGGACATAACTACCCGGGGAAACCCTGTACTTCCGCGGAGAATTGAGCCTAAAGAGTTTGACTATATTGACCACATCCGTGGTTGACTTTAGTTGACTGCTTTTGCCTCAATCAAATTTTGGCGCCGTTGCCGGGGAGGTGTGCGCGCTATTCTAAACGGTTTTGCGTATTAGTGAATCAGGATATATGTCCATTGTATATTTACCACCCTTGTTCATATTATCTTCTTATTTTCATATAAAAACAAAACGGTTCCCGAAAACATTTTAAAATCAGTTTTCAACGAACACAAAAACACAAAAACATTTTCTTTCTTATTTGTACAAAATGTTTATCGAAAAATCTAAAAATATTCACATTTACTCTCTCACATATTTGATTCTTCATTCCTACCCTCTATGAACCTTTGATTCTTTCCTATGTCGTATCCACACCATTGTGGTTGCCAATGGTGTGGTGGTCCTCATAATGGTGGGAATTGTCCCGGCTGTAGCATGGTAGAGTCAGGAGATGGGTCTGTCTATAACCAAGATCCCTATCCTTACCATGACACATCTGATTCATTCTACCAGCCATCACTTCATAAGATACTGACATATTCGTGTGAGTATTGTGGAGGTCCTCATCAAGGATTTGAGTGTCAAACCGGAAACACGTTTGTCTACGAATAGTTTTCTGGTAACACTCAGAATTTTGAAAATGATCAATATCCATACGATTCACCAAACCATACTCAACAGTTTAACTGTTGTGAGTACTGTGGTGGTTCACACTACAGTTCTGATTGTCAATCAGGAAACACACTTTTCTATGAGCAGTTTCCTGATAACAATTATGACTCTAGCACATACGACTCACAGCCACATCAGTTTTACTGTTGTGATTACTGTGGAGGTCCACACTTCAGATCAGATTGTCAAACAGGGAATCCAATTCCCTGTAACAATCTAGACACATCATATTACGACCAACCTCCACAGTCCCAATTGAGTCAGGCACTTCTTCCAAAAATGCAGAATATGATGAAAATTTGTGATGAACTTAAGCATTTAGTTAAAGATCTTGCTCAAAAATATACACATGAAAAATCCATGGAAGAATTGATGGCTGAAGAGCAGGCTGCTAAAATAAATTCCAAAGATGCCTTTGAAAAATCTATTAGGGAATCCATTGCAAAAGAAAAAGCATCCAAATCTAGCTCTCAGTTCTGTTTTATTCCTGATGATAGTGATGATGAAGATACACTTGATATCCTTCAATTCTATAAAGATTCATCAAGTTCATCAGTTGATATCCCAGCAGTTGAGATTCCATCTCAAACAACTGCTATCACACCCGAAGTTCACACTCACTCTTTGAACATGGGGGATGAGCATCTTAGCACTGTTCCTAATAAGGAATCGGACAAATTCATAAAGTCTAGTGTTGAGAACCTTGTCCCAATCCCGAGAGAGTCACATGGAACTCTTGAGCATATGTGTGATATTCCTTCCCCTATTGAGTGTTCAAACGATCATTTTCAGACTTTCTCAGATTTTAATGATGATTGTACATCTCATGGAGACATTGAGTATATTGAGGCATCACTCCCACAGTCTGATGTTGATCCTCTTCTTGAGGAGTTCGCTGATGAACTTACTCACATCAATCCACTTTAATCGGAAAGTGATGATGGTCTCCTTGATTTCGAAGCCGATCTGGGAGAAATTGAAAGTCTCCTATATCATGATCCGTCACTCACTTCTGATCCCAACAGTCCAATAGAGAATAATAATCACTTTGTTCCTGAAGCATATTTGAATTTGAATCTAAATTCACTTTGATTTCTGATAATCCACTCTTTGATATATAGAATGAGGATTGTGATGAGTCTATTCCGGAACATGAGTTCACAGATTCACATCTTGTGAATAATTCTCTTCATGAGGAGTTCTCCGGTGAACTCACTCATCATATCATGACTCCTCCGGAGTTAGATAGCCCGGGGGGAGATGCACTCAATCATGAGGATTTGCAAATTCCCACCCACCCTCCCGGGATGTTTTTGAGCTTAACCTTTGAAATCCAAATTCAGGCTAATAAGCCTGCTCTCGAGGAAGAATATCAATTCATGATTTTCATCATGGTTTTATTCCTTTTCTTCACCTATAAGGTGACTTCTTCCCTTCTTCACTCCTTTGGGAATGAAGATACCATCTTTGGTCCCAGCATTTTCATGTATCATTATCTTGAGCCGAATACTTATCTCATCGGTGTGGAACTTTCACGTGCTTCAAATGTTTGTCCAAACATCTTGAATGAAAGTCTGATGGAGATTGTCTCTTCCACATCATGCTTCCCCAAGGACAAATGAATTCGGGGTCGAGTCAAGCTAGCGACTCGGTAAACAAAAACGGTAGCATGCTTATAGGGTTTTCACCCAAAGTGTGGGGGAGTTACTCATACTATGGTTACATAAAGTGAAAAAAATGGTATTTTCCAAATTTAGCTTGTAATGTTGCCCTTTTACATTCAAAATATCGGCATAGGCCGGGACTTTGAATATTGAGGACAATATTCATTCTAAGTGTGTGTGGGGGGGGGGGGGGGGGGGGGGTATTTCGCTATTCTAGCGAATTTTATCACATTTTACTATCTAGTACCCCCGTTTTTGACCAAAAATTTTAAAAATTTTTCACTAAAGTTCAACATTTTTTTGTGGTTATCAGTCCGCCATGTCTAAACGACAAAAGGATTGGCTAATCCAGGAGCAAACGGCTCTTGGTAAAGATATATCAAATCCGTTTATGGCTTGCAATTTGCCCAAAATTGTATGGTACCTCAACTCGCCATATCCTAAAAAGCGAATGAGTTGGCTAGCCCGCAAGATTATGGCTCGTGGTAAAGGCAGTGGAAAAACCATAATTGGTAATCAACTCACCAAGATGTTGACTTTGTCCATCAAGATTTGGCTAGTCTAGAAGCAAACGGCTTTTGGTAAAGACTAATCAAATCCGTTGACAGCTGGTGATTTGCTCAAAATCACATGGTTATCAGGTGGACCATAGTTCTTACTTGAATTGATACATCTGGCTACTCCAGAAGTAATGGCTTTTGGTAAAGAGTTTAAAATCCATTAAGATTTCAAAACAGTTCATTGCTAGGGACTAGCAATAGTTTAGTTTGGGGGATTGATGAGTGCTCAAACACTCATCATTTTTGGTCAAATCTGAACTACAAAACATACAAAAACACTCAGATATGCATCAAAATACTAAAAATATTTCAAAATTGTGTATTATATGTTTTAGATGCAAAAAGAATAAAAACAAATGAAAAACGTACAAAGTTTGCATAATTGGCAGTTTCAGTCCCCCAACTTTCAAAAATTAGCAAAACTAGTCCCTGGACATTCAAAATATGGGAAATTATCACCAAAGGTCGTTTTAAAATCATAAGTTGTCATATTTAGTCCTTTGGTGAAAAATCTCAAAAGTTTTGGAAATTTACAATTTTGGTCCCTAGAGTTTCAAACTTTGGCAGATTTGGTCCCTGGTGGGATATTTTTGAAAGAAAAATCATTTTGGGTCCTTGGGAAGTCACAAAGGTCATTTTTAGTCCTTGGTGTAAAATGTTTGGAGAAATTACATGTTTGGTCCCTGGAGTTTCAAAAATGACAGTTTTGGTCCCTGGGTGTTTTAAAATGGAGAACTTTATTTATGGTCCTTGTGTTATTGGTTATTGGCAAATTACAGCCTTGAAGATACTTTGGATGAATGGCAAATGCAGCCCTTGGATTTTCAAAATTTACAATTGTGGTCCTTGTTTATCCATTAAAACCAAACGGGCCCTTTCATGTTATTTAATCCAACACTTGATCCAATCCAAATCCCCTTGGCCCATTTCCAACCATCAGCCCACCACCTAAATAATAAAAATAACCCCTCCCGTTTTAATAAATCTCACCCTAGGTCAAATATGGTCAACCCCCATCTCCCTTTCCCTCTCACCCCGCGAACCCTAGCCTGTAACCCTACTCCAAACACCATCATCACACCTCCTCCACTCCACCTCTGCCATCACCCACCCTATAATACTTTCCACCACAAAAATACAAAACCAATCCCTGCTACAAGTTATCTCATAGCTAATTGCAATACCTCCACTTTCCCGCCAAATTGAAGTTGAGGGCTGAGATTGATCTAAACCATCCAATGGTCCACAAAGAGAGAGGAAAAAGAGCACAAGAAGCCAAAGATGGAACCCTAATTCTGGCAGTATAAATAGAAGATGTTGTAGCCAATTTTTGGCAATTAGGTTTTAGTAGTTAATAGTAGATTAAGTAGGTAATTGTAGAGTAAAAATTAGTTTTAAATGTAATTTTTAAGTATTTTAGCTCAAAAACTCAGTTTGTAATCTCTTTAAAATTCAATAAAAAACCTTACTTATGTATAACTGCTTGTTTACCGTCTGTTTTTTCACCACTGCTTATTTGGAATATGATTATTGTCCACTGCTTATTGTCTGTCTTATTATGGCTTATTTAAGTTTAGTCTTGCCTGATATGCTTCGTATGGAGTATTTTAAACCTTAGTCATAGTTTTGTTGTGAAACTGTACTTGTTAACTCACAATAGCAATTAGGTTCTAGCTTATTTCAACTACTTATTTTTCAGTAGTAGAGGCCTATTAAGTCTTAAGATAACTTAATAAATCAATTGTGACAGAAGCTTATTCTCAGAAAACCCTTTTAGTGTGAAAAATCCAAGTCAGTCACCCCTTAATGAGTGTTTGGCACAAGAGGTTTTCTCACCATAAATTGCTTTTGACAATAGTTTGTTTCAGTGTTTAGAGTAGATTTCAGTCTAACGTTTTCATTTTTAAAGGGTTTCAAAGATTTGAGGCTTGTGTCCCAAATAAACTTCATGACTAACTGTTAACATATAAGCATTAGGTAGATCTAGAGTTCAGTTCTTTATTTGTATTTTTGCATTACTTAAAGACTCAAATAGGCTAGATTAAGGGGGTGTTTGATAGCCTCTTAATGGGCCTTATCATGAATCATTAAGTGAGATTGATTGTTTGATAAACATTCTTCCTTCTCTTAATCATTCCACTAGGTGCTGAATTGGTCAGCATTAAAGACATGCAAAATGATTAAGCACTACAAATATTACATAGATGTCATCTTCAAGTGTGTTCAATAGTCAATTTTTATATATGCTTTTGATCATTTCTTTAAGAGTAAACTAGTTCTCGTTATTTCATAATCAAATTGATGAGTTATTTTTTAAATGATAATGAGTATTTTTTTTTTTTTTTTTTTTTTTTTTTTTTTTAGTTCATAATTAATATTGTTTTATGATTTTTTGATAAGTCTATTTAAATTTTATTGCTTACTTTAACATTGTTTTCTTTATATTATATTTCTATTCGAGTCAAATCTAAAAACAAGGTTAAATTGGTAATTTAAGGCAACTCAGATTGTTCATTTAGAATAATTATCAAACAAATATTTTCACACAGAATCAGTTTCACTCAGCATCTTGGTATCATTCAGCAGCTTTGATTCATTCAGCGCTAAATCATACTTTTTTATCAAACAGCCCCTAACTCTTGGATTTTTATTATTGATCTTGTGTGGGTCAGACTCACCCACCATTTGACCCAATTGTAGTCCCCTGCACATCAGGTCCCAACCAACCCCTTTGATCCAAGTTTTATGAAGGTTGGAGTAGGATTTAGAGTAGAAATATGTCTTATATATTGTCAGTTGTGTAGGGGTGAAGACAGTTGAGCTTATTTGGCATTTCAAAGCTCATTGGGTTGGTTTATTTTTAGCATGCTATTCCATTTTGACCCATTCATCCACATGGCCTGCTGTAACAGTCCCTTTTTACTCTCATATCTAGGTTAGCTTACATAAATTTTAGTGTATAATTTTAGTTTTACTAGTCGTTAGTTGTGTGAACTTTAGTTATTTAAGCTTGTTGTAGATTGTGGAGCTAAGTTGTTGGCTTATCCTTGGCCTGCCATCTTGCCCTTTAGGCTGCTGCATCCGTTAAAGCTCACACAAGTCCCTTTGTGAAGCCAGGTCTGAGCTTTTGGTTGATTTGGAAGCACCATTGTTCCAGCTTATGCCCCTTGCTCATTTTCTGTCCCTTTAGCTATTTAAGTGCTCCCTTGTAGTTACCTAGTTTCCTTTTCCATTAGTTTGTAGTTTTTAGATGTTGGTTTTATATTATTTCACGTTTTTATCTTAGATCAAATAGTATCATGTAGGTTGTCTATCTGTCTGATCATTTGAGCCCACTGGCAAGTGATAATTAGGTTCTCATTTAAGTTTTATAGTTAGTTAGTAGGATAGTCTTAACGTAATTCAGCTTATTGTTCATTTTGGTTGGCTTATTCAAGGGCTGCAAACCCCACTTGGGACTGCGCTGCATCAGTGTGTGTGAGCCATTTCATAAGCTCTTTCTAAGCTTTTAAGTGGACCCCATCCCAAGTGCCTTAGGTTTTTAAGAAGCCCTCCAGCTCAACTTGCTTTCTCAGTACCTGGATTGGATCTTTCAGCTTATTGTATAAGCTAAATGTGACCCTAAAGTTGACTGCAGGGGGTACTTGTGCACCAGTTTGCTGGATTTGCTTATTGGCTTAAGTGGCTTATTCTGAGCATTTCTTTGGTTGAGATTAGTTGTTTCAAACTTATATAAGCTGTTTGTACTACTATTTAGCTTTTGGTAGCTTATTGCACTATCTGCTTATTTATTAGAGCTTATTTGAAACTGCTTATTGCCATTTCTGCTTATTTTTAAAGTTTCCAAGTTTTTGTTTTCACAAAAGTTCATTATTATCAGTATTTAACTAGTCTTGTAAAAAGAAAAATTAGAAAAAATCAAAAATATAATATTAGTGATAGCTTCTATTTAATAGGATTTTTTTTTTTTTTAATTTTCTTTTAGCTTATTAATAAGCACTTTTTCATTTTTATAATTTTCTTAGATTTCTTTTATGTTAAAGTAATTGTAGGAATTTTTTCAGATTTTATCCTTTCATTTAGTATTTATTATAATTAATATTAGTTTAATAATAATTAAATAATATTAGTTAATTAAATAGGTTTATTAATTTTCATTTAACAACAGTACTTTTTTCTATTTTTCCTAGGTTTTATATATCATAAAATAATTTTAGGAAATTTTTCATAATTTTCACTGTTCATTTTCTATTTTTCTTAATTTAATTTAGTTTTAAGTAATTAATAAATAGTAATTAATTAATAATAATTAGATAAAAAGTCTTAAAAATATATTTTCAGTTTTATAATATTTTATATTTTTTTAAATTTAATTTTCATATTTTTAGTGTATTTTCATAATTAGTTACAATTTAGCGTAATTTAAATAATTAAAAGTAATTAGGAAATTAGTAATTAATTAATAATAATTAATTAAATAGTGTAAAAATTATTTTTCTTTTTCTAAAAATTTTCTTTTATCATTAGGGTTGTAAAAATGTAATTTTCATATCCGTAGGTATTTTATTTTACAAAACTCGCGTTTTATTTCGTACGCTAACGTAACTTTAATTCAAACGAATGCGTTTTTAGACTTAGCTTACGTTTTTAGTGTATCTGATCATCAGTAATTGTTTATATAGTGTTTCTAAGTTATTTTCATTCCTCATATCATAGTGTAATCATAATAACCAAATTCCTTACCTTTCTGTCCAAATTCACCCGATCACAAACCCGTTTTGATTACCATCACACCTCGTCGGGACATAACGACCCGGGGAAACCCTGTACTTCCGCGGAGAATTGAGCCTAAGGAGTTTGACTATATTAACCACATTCGTGGTTGACTTTAGTTGACTGCTTTTGCCTCAATCAGTTTTCCTAAGGGTTTTCTAAGGTGAAGGGTAATCATAAGTCTAATTATCTAATCTTTCCTAATTGAGGAGAACCAAGTAGTTTCTAAATCCTAACTTATTTTATTTATTTCCTATTATACTTATCCTAAAGTCTCTAACTATTCTAAGGCATGTCTCCTAGGGTTATTTATCTACCTAAGTTTTCTAAAGTTTCCTAATTACCTAATTCCATGTGTTAGTGTTTTCTAAGTTTTCCTCGTCATTATCGATTATCTTTTCTAAAGTGCAAATCCTAAAGCGGGCAAAAGCTATTTTATGGTGATGTTTCATTTGGTTTTTTTGTATTTTAGCTATTTTAAAACGGTTTTCTTGTAAATTCTCTCTTAAACTACTATAGTCAGGTTGATTATCTAAGTTATTATTATTATGACCTTTTTCTATCTTCTTAAGGAGATCAAGCAAAATTTCATCTAAGTTATTTAAAATCTCCTCTAATTGGTTTTCCTTATCTTCTAGAGTCAACCTAGAGGGTTTTTCTCCAATTTCATCTTTCCAAAATGGAATGGGAGGGTTTATTAAGTAATATGTAGGGTTTAAGGTATATGGTTTCCTAAAGTCAAATCTAGGGGTATAGGTGGGGATAGGGTGTTTAGGTATATATGGTTCTCCCGGGAGAAAGAAACAGTGGGGTTCTGTTTTATGGGTAGGAAAAAGTGGATGTATAATAGGGTTTAGGGGAGGTAGGGGTGATGTCTTAGCATAGAAATCTCTTATGTGTTTTAAATTAGGGTTATCTAGGCTATTCCTAGAGTCTTCTAAGTTATAAGGTTTAGGGGAGTAATCTAGTACATTAGGAGAGGAAAGATCATTCTCCGGATGTGGACTAGATGAGATAGGGGTAGAGTAGAGGGGAGTAGACATAACTATATAATAAAGAAAATACTGTAAATAATTTAGCAGTTAAGCAGGCAATTATTATACTTACCTTAGCACATATGGTTATGGGGGAACTGAGGACTTCCTCGGGTTTAGGAAAATTTGTTGTAGTTTAGGTTTTGACCTTGTTCTCTACAACAGAAGCTCTGATGCCGATCAGTGACACCCCCATTTTTCACTGATCTCAGCGGATAAAGTGTTTGGGGTATTACTTCATAGAATCACAGATACAGTAATAGAAAACGACTCGAAAAGAGACGTTTTGAAAATTTAGTTATCATTCATAATTGTCAGAGTTTTAATTATAAAAGATATACTTTTATTTTGTTGAGGTCCAAAAAATCTAAGAGTTAGGTTGGTGGTGTTTGAATGATAACCATGAAAAGTCCTCCGAGTTCATTACCTCCTTCCGCCATAGGTCCATAGAAGTAATAAACCTAGAATACATGCTTAAAAATTCAACACTAGGTGTTGAGTGAGAATCATAGGTTTAGGGGTTAGTGAATACAAGTTCCCTGGGTTCAGTTGTTACACCCATCTGGGAAAATGCAAGTTTTTGTGATAATTGTGATGCATGCACAATTATCAGGAGTTTAGTAGGTTGCACTAAGCTCATGAATCACACCTTAACGATCCGGGTCATGTAGGCTGCAGACCCAACATGAGGGGATAAAAGGATAACTTGCCAAAGTTATACCTTGAGTGGATTCAAATATAGTACTTATTGGTACCATTAGTGGGGTGTTAATACCAACGGGAGTTTTCAAACTCCAATAGATCTATCAACTATATTCGCTTTCGATTGGGTAAAACCTCCCAAACGATTAGATTCATGAATTTTGGTTATGTAGTGGTGGTAGTTAGTTTACTCGTGCAAACAAGAAAAGAAAAAGACTTGTATTCGGTTTTAAGTATAGCATTTAGCATGTATCCCCCTTACAGGGTTTATAAAAGTATTTAGATTGAAAGTTTAAAAACATGTAAGGCTATGAAGACTCACCTGGGTGTAGAGAAATCTAAGTAATGCAAATAGTGACTCGGGAACTAGACCGCCTTACTCACGTATCCTAGTGTGTTGTTGTTGGTTTTGTATGTATGTCAAGCTTTTAGTTATCATGTTTATGTTTCTTAAGTTATTGTTTTTAGGTTTGTTAATGTTTTAGATATAACATAACACCGTTCATGCCATTGTAATTCAGAAGTATATGACTCCTCACATGAAGCTCCCTACTATTGTATTATGTTATCAACATAATACCATTCGGTCCATCATAATTCAGAAGTTAATACTCCTCACACAAAGCTCCATATTAATGAGTTATGTTGTTATTAGGATTTAGTTATAATCATATCACCGTTCGGGCCATCATATCTAAGAAGTATATGCAATAATCGTTCGAGGAGTCAGGGCACTTTAATTCATAAACCCAACAAACTCGTCAAAAATGAAATTACCACATAGTACTCCTCGTATGAAGCTCCCTAGTATTGTGTTATGCTTCTAACTTTATTTAGGTTTTATACTTATATGATATTTTCACTCTTTACCCTTATAGTTTATATATTTACATTTTTTACCCTAAGTTTTACATTACTTATATTACTTATACTAATAACTATCTATACTTGACACAACTAGTCCCTAGACTTCTATATTAACCTAAGACTCCTAAGTTTTCTATATTTACCATTTTAGACCTTTAACTTTATACTATTTATGTTTTTAGTCCTTTTTAGTTTATACTTATGTTATTATCTATCCTAGTGTTTTAATATTATGCAAAATTAATCCTTACTACTTATAACTTCTAGGAAAGGTTAAAAACAGTCCCTAGACATTACAATTTCAGGAATTCAGGATATATACCCCTATGCATGTAAACTATTGCAAAACTAGTCCTAATATGCATGTAGCTTACATTACATATATTACTTATACTAATAACTATCTATACTTGACACAACTAGTCCCTAGACTTCTATATTAACCTAAGACTCCTAAGTTTTCTATATTTACCATTTTAGACCTTTAACTTTATACTATTTATGTTTTTAGTCCTTTTTAGTCTATACTTATGTTATTATCTATCCTAGTGTTTTAATATTATGCAAAACTAATCCTTACTACTTATAACTTCTAGGGAAGGTTAAAAACAGTCTCTAGACTTTATAATTTCAGGAATTTAGGATATATACCCCTATGCATGTAAACAATTGCAAAACTAGTCCTAATATGCATATAGCTTATATTTTATCTAGTATTTAAGTTTTCTAGCCTATGTTTTACTTATTTTACGTTATCTTAGTAATGTTTAACTAGTGTATGACCTAAATTAACTACTTATAGCATGCATGCAAGTATATGACTCGATATAGGGTTTTAAAATGTAAACTAGCAAGTAGAATGGTTCTAGGCTCATGCAAGGGTATCTAAACTATATAAGGCATCCTAAATCTATCCTAAGACTATTCTAAAGATATATTAACTAAAATTAAGACTTACTTAGCTAGGGGGTTTACGTGGGTTAGAACTAGGGTTAAGGTTTTCTAGGGCTCGTACGACTTCAAACCACAACACAACGCGACCAAGGCCTAGCTACTTGTTCCTAACTGCTTCTAAGGACTTAGTACTACAGAAATGTGAGGTAGAGAGGAGGGGGAGAGATATGGAGAAGAAATGAGGGATGGGGGTATTTATACACGCGATAAGCGATTATGGGTGGAAATAGATGTCTAGGTGTCTCGGAGGGGGAGGTCTGAGCAAGCAGAGCTAGGAGGGTATTGGCAAGTCTAATGGTGACAAGGAAGAGCTAGGGTGGTAGCTAAGGGGCTGGGTAGGCCGGTTGTGGTGGAGAACAGCCGTGAGAGGCGGTTCAAAGGTAGCAGCTTACAAGGAGGTGATGCACCTCCTTGCTTGGGTGCTTAGAGGTGCTTGTAAGCTGCTTAGGGTGTTTAAGGGTGGTTTAGGGTGATTAAGGGTGATTAAGGGTGGTTTAGTGGTGGATTAGGGGAGGTTTAGGGTGGATTAGTGGTGGATTAGCCAAGTAGGTGATGCACCTACTTGTGTGTGTGCTTAGAGGTGTTAGGGTGTTTGCTTGGGTATGACTATGGTGTTAGGTTGAGGTGTTTAACGTGTTTATGTTTAGGTTTTACTATGTTTTAGTTAAGTTTAGACCTAGTTTCTACTTACTATGTGTTTAAGGTTTTACCTAAGGTTTAGTGTCTAAATTAAGTTCCTAAGTGTATCTAGTGACTAATTCTAAGACCTAAAGGGTTTATACTAAGTGTGGGTAATCTATGGGGAAGTTTTGGGAAGGTTTGACCTAGTTTTGTAACCTAAATGACCTAAGTGGGTTTAGTGAGAGACTAGGGTTTATCCTATGGTTTTGTGCTTAAGTTAGTGTCCTAAGGGTATCTAATAACTATTCCTAAGTTGCTAAAGGTTTATACAAAGTGGTAGTGACCTATAGGGAAGTTTTGGGTGGGTTTAGACCTAATTCTAGTTATCTATGACCTAGTTATGGTTTAGGGCTTAGGGGGTTTGTATCTAAGTTCTAAGGGTTCTATTCTATAACCTAATAGTCATAATATATCCTAATATATGATGCGTAGGGATTGCACCAGGCTATACCTCTCAAGGGATCTTGAGAAGCTTACAACCACCACTAGGCAGTGTACCTGATAGTTGTAGTATAGTATAGTGACAAGTACCGGGGGATTGATCGTTCAGCTAGGAATAGTGTCGCTAGGATTAGAAAACCTAAATACTAGTTTTAGAGATGAGGGATGATTCTTTTTGTATTTTTATATTTTTATAGAAAGCAAGTAAAAATCTCGGGTTTGAAGGATTTGGGCGGAATTAGTTGCTAGTCAACTAACCCAATACTAAAGATGCAATTAAAATAAAATACTAAAATGAAAATAAACTATATTAAACTAATGTTGTGAGCAATAAGTGCGAGAAATGTGTTTACTTAGATTTCACTACTCCCTATATATCTTTTACACGTTAATTACTTGTTATAGTTGCATGGACGACGGATTGTATTCCTTAATACCGTTCATGGGGTGGCGTACTTACTTCCCCAATCCTATGAGTGCCTACTTCACTCCTATGTCGAGCCTGCAAGAAGCTCCTAACATGGGATCATTAGAATTTACTCATTTATTAAACACAACCAATAAAACCTAGTACACATCGGTTCATGTTTCCTAAGACGTTCAATCATGTTACCATTTGGAGATCTGCCAGTTTTCTTAAGCCTAACATCGAAATCATTCATCCAATACAACCATAAACAAGTAATCAACACATAATCAACATCTAGGTTTCATTAGATCTAAGCAAACACAAGATAAATCTAGCCTAACATGGTGGAATCAAGACAAGCACAAGATATAGACAACCAACACATAGACATATTGATTGAATGAAGAAAAGACTTATCTTCATAACACATGTAAGGTTTCAAGGGTTGAAAACCCTTGAAAAGCTGTAAAATTCGTATATGGTTCGGCCTTAGGGTTTCTCCAAACTTGTTTCTCTTTAATGAATGAAAATTAGAAAACTATATATAGATATTAGAGGCTGACGGCGTCAAGAACAAATGGGTGACGCCGTCATCTCGCCGCCAAAATAATCCTCGGACTGCCTTGATCTATATCTGACGCCGTCATGTTTTCCACTTTTGCAGGACATCACACTTTTAACTCTTGACGCTCTACTTGTGACGCCTTCATGTTTGTACTGGGTCGTCATGATATTTACTCTTGACGCCGTCAAATTCTTCCTCTTGATGCCGTCACACATTGTTTCCAGCATGGAAAATTAAGTCTTTGGCGTTTTCTTCACTTTTATGCTCCAAAAACGTCCGAATTGCTTCCTTTTCCAGATTTCATTCCCAAAGTACCTAAAATTACAAAATGAACGATTTAGGGCAATATTTGATCAAATAAATTCAATTCCGGGCTTAAATGACCCCCTAAAAACGGATCATTTTTCGCCTCATCATATACCCTTACACTTGAGATTTGCTTGTCCTCAAGCAAATGCACTTTTATTCTACTCAAAATACAAGTTAGGGGTCATTTAACACTAATATAAAAGTAATTACAACAAATAATCATTCCACTAAAGACCAAAGACAAGCACGGAGGTCATATGCTAGCACCTCACAAATAGTGTTTAGATACTCACATTTCTCGGGTGTAATAAAGTATAAATTACAATATGGAAATAGAAAATATCTCTCACTACCTGTCATAGCAAAATAGATTACCATAGGCTTGGGAAAGGATCAAACCTCCACCACATGGCGTAAGCACCAAGGATAAACTATCAAAGAGGTCTTTTAAAGAGTTATAACGTTAGGTATAGGGATATGAAATACACAGTTTTGTTGGATATAGGCAGTTTTTACTGGTGGCGAGTTAACAATCTTGGTCAATTACATGTACAACGTGGCGTTGCTAAGCTAAGACTAGACTCGACTTAAGCTAATAAATAAAAAATAACAAAAACATAAAATAAACATAGAATGAAACGGGATGGTAGTCCATATGTTTTTTCTCTTTTCTTTTTCTATTTTTTTTTTTCTTTTTCTTGATTTTTCGATTTTTTTTTTATTTTTTATTTTGGCATACACTCTTACCCTACCAACCAAAATAATACATCATAGGGGATGAACATTCCCCTTACACTTGAATTTTTACATACTTTACAATAAACTAATCTAATTACTCGAATTAAGATAATCAAAACATTTGGAGTACTTTTAAGATTAACGCACATACGGGGGTAATATATGATGTTCTTCCCCATTACTCCATAACATTAGTACTTTTCCCATGAGTCCCAATCGTCCCAAAACAATATGTACAAGGATATGACTCGACTTAGCAACCATGTAATCAATTAGATACTTAACTTAGGGTTTAACAAATAACAATAATGCACTAAAGATGAGCGCATACAAGGAAGGCTAAGGCGATTTGGGTGTACATTTAAGTGGGGTGTAACAAATTCTTCCTTTAAGTAAAATGCTTAAAGTAAGAAACGAAAAGATAGGCTCGGAGGGGTGTACTAGGGGTTTCGTGTACTAAAAATGAGTACAACGCTAAGGTGTGGGAAAAATTAGTTGACTTAACTAGCCAAGTAATATGACTTAAATGGTCAAGTAATTATGATACGGGTTTAACACAAGGGTGATCCTAATGCCTCTTATCATGTAGTAAATCCTACTACATGAATGTAGTCTCACTAGCGGTCTCGGGATGCATCACTAACGCAAGTTCTAGAATCTAAATGCTACCGGTACACTCATAAGCACTAATAGTAAATGCTTTTCCTATCAAATCTAAAGGCGAACCTCACATATTTGGGTGGAAAATTTTTCTGAATAGTACGGTTATGTGCTAGTCATACAATCTCCTATCCATGAGACGCTTGCTATGGCTAAATTTTCACTCCTAAATGTTGTAAAATATTTTAAATTTGGCGCTAAAATTGCACTAACAAGTATTTCTCATAGTTTTATTACACATCTACTATCAAACAAACAAACTCAAGCGAAAGTGTATTTGTAAGGTATCATCATTTTACCCTCCCCTTACACTTAGGAAGAACATTGTCCCCAATGTTCAAATAAAGAATGTAAAAGTGAAAAAGTAAAAAAAATGAAATCAAATACTCCCCTGATTCGCTCGGTATGGATAATAAGGTGGCCAGGTTAGATCTTCCTCCAAGAAAATGAACAATCAAAGCTTCCCTTCCAGAAAAATAAATCATCTTCTTGTCATACATAACCTGTAAATCCTGAGAAAACAGACAAAGCAACCTCGCATAAAATCGGCGGCAATCTACATAAGTTGCTAAAACCTAGAAAACAAAAAAAAGATATAATGCTTGTGGAATGAAGTTTGCAGATTTCCTGGAGATTATAAACTCTAATAATTCAACAAAAACTTTAAAACTCCGTTAGAAAAACAAAACTGGTAAAATTTTCAGATTTTTACACGTGACGCCGTCAAGAGTAAACTCATGACGCCGTCAGAAATGACCTGCAGAAATTCTTGTGTTAAGTTTCCGGAAAATTTCTGAAAAAACTTGGCCCTACTTCCTGGAAAATCCTGCAAAACTTAATTATGACTCAATACAAGCATTTGACTCTAACAAATACGAATATACATGTTCATATAATATTGTGGAGAATCATGATCGGTTTGTTTCTTAAAAACTTATTTGGGGTCTCCCCTTACACTTATCTTTTGCAAAAATACCTTTGGGTGAAGTTAAGACTAGGCCAAAACAACAAAGTAAAGTATTTCCACTTTTTAGTTTAGAAACATGATCTCCCAACAATAAAAATAAAGCATGCATACAGAAGCAAATAACAAACAAACAAAATAAAATCACACAAAATCATGGGTTGCCTCCCAAGAAGCGCTTTTCTTTATTTACGAGTCTTGTAGCTAGACTCAAGGCCATGGGTTACTACGTAACCTCATCATTGGTTTCACTCTTTAGGTCATCTTCTAAACCAGTTTTGTACTCCGGACCTAGTTGCAAGCATTCTTTAGAGAAACCAAGCATCCTATTTTTCACATACTCTACTCCTCTACGTCTATCCTCATCATTCCTATAATAAGCCGCTTGCTTGTGTTCCTTTTCTATATTAGAGAGAAGGCGGTATTGCTCAATTTTGTAAGGCATTTGGTAGGCAATCTCATCATTCTCTTCCTTGAATCTAAGTATCCCTAAAGTCGGATCATAACTCATCCTAGTGGCCTCAACAAATGGTTTACCGAATATTATTTGGCTTAGGCAATCATCTATCATCGGACGAGTGTCTTCCACTATCATAAAATCGATCTCATAAGTGAAATTACCTATAATCACATGCAATCCCTTCACTCTCCCTACAAAATTACTTATCAAATTCCTATTGGGCATCATCCTAAAATCAAGTTGTTTTTTCATCACCCAATTGTAATAAGTCCTAGTCATGATGTTTATAGGAGATCTAGGATCGATGTAAGCTTTCCATATATGCATATGCCCGATGTTGCATGGTATGTTAATGTTAGAGGGGTCTTCCATTTTGATAAGGGGTGTGCCAAGGATATATGGTCTCTCGGGACTATCGAATAAATCCTTATGGTATTCCCATTCTTCCTTGGTGGGCAACTTATCAAAGTGCTTTTCTATAGTTTCTACTTCCTCTAACTCCTTTCCCTTATTACCCTCAACTTCCCTACTCTCATCCCTAGTTCCGGTTTCTACTCCAACTTCATCCTTGTCACTTTCTTCTATCTCCTTATCTATTGGCTTAATGGTGACAACATTGACAAAGTGGACATGTTTAGATGATGAGGGGTCCTTAATTTGGGTTCCGTTATAGGTGTTCCTAGTGTCCTTCCTAGGTGTGTTTAACGCTTGGTTGTTGATGGCTTTCAACAAGTTGTCTATCTTGTTGGTCATCTCCGTTTGTTGTTGGTTGAATTCGGTTTCAAACCTAGCTATGCGAGCTTCTTGAGATTCCATGAACTTAGACATCAATCCTTCAAGATTGTTGGTACTACCATAGTTGTTAGAAGGATTGTTGTTGAAAGTACGGTTGGAGGGTGGACCGTTTGGTTGGTAACGATTAGGCGGATTGGAAGAATTGGCTTGATTTTGTTTCCACCTAAGGTTTGGGTGATTTTTCCAAGAGGGGTTGTAGGAATCACCGTAAGGGTTTGGCTCGGGATTGAAAGTGTACCACTTATCTCCCGCTTCGTCGGTACGCGAGGATGCGTAGTTCGCAAAAGCTATTCCGGGGAGTTCCATGCAATCACGAGTGTCATGGGGACCACTACATAATTCGCATGAAGAAGTGATTTTTTTCACTTGGCTTGAAGGCTTAGGAGCTTCATAAGATTTCATGAGAAACTTGACTTGGTCCTCAAGTTCTATGATCCTACGGTCGGGAGTACTAGAGTTGGTCGAAGGCAAAGATATTGCCTTGACCGTTTTGTTCAAATCACGGGGATCATTCCAACTTTCGTTGTCATAGAGAGCAAGATCTTCTATGAGTTCCCATGATTGTTCGGCACTTAGATCACGTAGCTTACCACCGGCCGATTGGTCAATGGCTCGCCTCGTGGAGAGATCGATATGGTCATAAAAGATTTGGACTTGGAGCCAAAGATCTATGCCATGATGATGGACTTTTTGGAGTAAGTCCTTGAAACGAGTCCATGCTTCATAAAGAGATTCATTTTGATGTTGTTGGAACATCAAGATGTCATTTCTAAGCTCAGTAGTTCTCCCCGGTGGGAAAAATTGAGCAAAGAAACGAGTGGTGAGATCATCCCATGTGGTGATGGATCCCGCGGGTAAACGCTCAAGCCATTGACTAGCTTGATCACGTAGAGAGAATTGGAATAGGCGTAATCGGGTTGTCTCTCTAGTTGCAACATCTAGGTCTATGGAATCTACGATTTTAAGGAAGTCCTTCAGATGTTGATTTGGATCTTCGGAACGAAGTCCATGGAATGCACATCCGCTTTGCACCAACCGGATGGTGTCGGATCGCAAGGGGGTCACATTGGCTCCGGTGAGCTCAATGGTGTTTCGATAGCCTTGGTGGCTAGGTCGGGAATACTCTCCTAAGGTTCGGGGCCAAAGAGGTTCGGGGCCTAAGAGGTTCTAGTGGTGGGTTTTGTTGTGGTGGGATAACGGGTTCAAAGATATTCCCATCGTCCATGATGTCGGGTGGTGAAAAGTTACGAACAAAAACACATAGAAATAAGATAGACTAAAGAAGACCTAAAAATAAAAATAAAATCTTACTAGAAAGGAATCTAGCAAGTAGACCTAATAAAAAGAGATTCTAACCTAGACAATAACTATTCCCTGGGCTGCGGCGCCAAAAACTTGATGCGTGGGGATTGCACCAGGCTTTACCTCTCAAGGGATCTTGAGAAGCTTACAACCCCCACCAGGTAGTGTACCTGATCGTTGTAGTATAGTATAGTGACAAGTACCGGGGGATTGATCGTTCAGCTAGGAATAATGTCGCTAGGATTAGAAAACCTAAATACTAGTTCTAGAGATGAGGGATGATTCTTTTTGTATTTTTATATTTTTTTAGAAAGCAAGTAAAAATCTCGGGTTTGAAGGATTTAGGCGGAATTAGTTGCTAGTCAACTAACCCAATACTAAAGATGCAATCAAAATAAAATACTAAAATGAAAATAAACTATATTAAACTAATGTTGTGAGCAATAAGTGGGAGAAATGTGTTTACTTAGATTTCACTACTCCCTAGATATCTTTTACACGTTAATTACTTGTTATAGTTGCGTGGATGACGGATTGTATTCCTTAATACCATTCATGGGGTGGCGTACTTACTTCCCCAATCCTATGAGTGCCTACTTCACTCCTATGTCGAGCCTGCAAGAAGCTCCTAACATGGGATCATTAGAATTTACTCATTTATTAAACACAACCAATAAAACCTAGTACACATCGGTTCATGTTTCCTAAGACGTTCAAGCATGTTACCATTTGGAGATCTGCCAGTTTTCTTAAGCCTAACATCGAAATCATTCATCCAATACAACCATAAACAAGTAATCAACACATAATCAACATCTAGGTTTCATTAGATCTAAGCAAACACAAGATAAATCTAGCCTAACATGGTGGAATCAAGACAAGCACAAGATATAGACAACCAACACATAGACATATTGATTGAATGAAGAAAAGACTTATCTTCATAACACATGTAAGGTTTCAAGGGTTGAAAACCCTTGAAAAGCTGTAAAATTCGTATATGGTTCGGCCTTAGGGTTTCTCCAAACTTGTTTCTCTTTAATGAATAAAAATTAGAAAACTATATATAGATATTAGAGGTTGACGGCGTCAAAAACAAATGGGTGACGCCGTCATCTCGCCGCCAAAATAATCCTCGGACTGCCTTGATCTACATCTGACGCCGTCATGTTGTCCACTTTTGCAGGTCGTCACACTTTTAACTCTTGACGCTCTACTTGTGACGCCTTCATGTTTGTACTGGGTCGTCATGATATTTACTCTTGACGCCGTCAAATTCTTCCTCTTGACGCCGTCACACATTGTTCCCAGCATGGAAAATTAAGTCTTTGGCGTTTTCTTCACTTTTATGCTCCAAAAATGTCCGAATTGCTTCCTTTTCCAGATTTCACTCCCAAAGTACCTAAAATCACAAAAGGAACGATTTAAGACAATATTTGATCAAATAAATTCAATTACGGGCTTAAATGACCCCCTAAAAACGGATCATTTTTCGCCTCATCAATATACCTAAAGATACTCTTACTTAAGCCTTGAACACATTCTTACTAGTTTAACTAAGCATATAGGTTCAGATAAGCACATAATCCTACTTAAGTTTTAGTTTAGGGTTTATTAGGGTTTTGTGTTATGTTTAGTGTTTTAGATTGGTGTATTACTTATTATGGTGTTGTTATGAGTTTATGCTTGACATACCTGGGGTTTATAGGATGTGAGTGTTGAGTTATTTGGCTTGTGTAGATACGTGAGCAGGTCTAGTGAGTCATGCAAGTAATAATGTATATAAAAAGCAAAAATTTACCTGTGAAATACCTACTATAGGTATTTGTAATGGGAATGATAGTAATGGGTGTTTGTGGGTTGTTATACCGTTGGGGAGGCGGCGAAGTATAATTTTTTTATTCACATGGCAGCTTAACGCTGCGTTAGTATAATAACTTAGCACGTTAATGTGCATTTAACGCAGGGCCTGGTAGGTTAAGGCTGCGAATAACATGGAGGTTAGTATACCGTGTGCTGTAACCAAAATACAACTGAAGTTGCTTTCATAGCAAGTCATCTCCATCATCTTAATTAAACACCATTTATATTTTTATTTTATTCTGTATTTCTTCATAGTGAAAGAGATGAAAGTATCAAAAATCCAGCTACTCCCGTCTCACAATTATTGTCAACTGTTCACTTTTGTAGTCCTTAGTTTTTAACTTTGACGGTAAATATTTTTCGGTGTGTTATATATAACTTGATGAAAATAATATGAATGGATCGTGTTTTAAATGTATTTTAATTGGTATAATTTTTATCAAGTATTATATGACACAAATGAAAATAGTTAAGGTCAAAGTTTCAAAATAAAATTTTAAAAAATCAATGTTGGACAATAATTATAGGACGGATGTAGTAAAAAACCTGGGTCACCAATGCAATAAAATACATACGCATATTTAATGCATTTAAATTTCTATCTTAATTAAGTAAAACAAGCTGTTAAGCCCGTGCGTTGCCGCAAGGGCGTTTTTTGTATGCCTAAAAAAATGTGTGCTCAATTATAGTTTATTAAATAAACAGCCCAACAACATATTTTCTATAGGCCAAAATAGTGGGGATAACAGCCCAACATATAATGGTTGGTCACTATTTTGACACTTTGAATGTATTAAAAAAATACTAGCAGGGTACCCGCCATACCCTATAACTAAAAAGTTTCGGCAAGCACTTTTTTCTGGATTATATGTATTTCTGTTTATAACTTTACGGATGATGAGAACTTTAAATTGAAATAACTTCATGAAATATCAAGTTATTTCATATAAAATAGTTAGGTGTATGGGAGATATTGTACAAATATGTAGCTAGTACTCGTTAATATTATGATGGTAGAAAGTCAAAGTGATAGTGGCTTGTGGTTGAATGTAGGTAAGAGATAGTGTAAAATTTTCCACTACAATTTATACAATACTAGCATGGTACCCGCGCGTTGTAGTGGCGGGTACACTGAAATAAAAATTTTCAATGGAATTAATAAAAATATCACGGGATGTCATTCCGACACCTAAATTTGCTTGGTCACAACTTTGTGTATCGAGTCGAGTTTTATTGAGTCGAGTCTTGGTCACAGGTTTATGTATTGGTTAAGATGGAGGGTTGTACATTATTTTTAAATGATTGTAATATTGGGTGTAGGGGTGTTTTTAATGCTATTAATGTAGAATGAGGGTTGTACATTATGTTTAAATGATTGTAATATTAGGTGTTGGGGGTGGTTTTAATTGTTATTAATGCAGAATAAGTGTTGTACATTGTGTTTAAATAATTGTAATATTGGGTGTAGGGGTGTTTTTAATGCTATTAATAGAGAAATCTAAGGAAAGTGGTCTGAATTTCGAATCATGCTAGTTTTTGTTGTACACAATGCTTCGGTTGTTGTAATTATGAAAATTGCTTGCTTTAAAGTGTTGTAAATCATGCATCATTTTGTGTACATCTAAATTTTTTGGAGAGAGAGTTATTCCTCCATTATAAGTAGTATAGATATAGATAAAAATACACGTATACATCTTTTAATTACTAAATATGAAATTTAATTTAAAATATATTTGCGCTTGGATTTTGAAACTTGTTGTATTATTAATAGTCTTTATTTATTAGTATATTTGTCTCACATACGTAGATCTTCTTGTATTATTTAGTATTACTGTATAAGATGATTGGCACACTTAATTTTTTTATCATGACATTCTAATGTACAACCAGCTAAAACAATATGTATACACAATACATACTGTCTAATGCATATGTTCGAATGTTCCCATCAAAAAGTTGAGTGTGCAAATCATTTTTAGATATGACCTATTTAGTATTTAATAATTTTCTTTATCTTCTGAAGAAAATATTCGTTCCTTTTGATTTAGTTGTATGAATAAATATTCATGAGGTGTCTTCGTTGGTTTTAAAAGCAACCGATACAATTTAATACGAAGTATTGTGTTTAGTACGCGTGTTGTATTTAGTTGTATGAATTAATATTCATTAGGTGTCTTCGTTTGTGTATTTCGAGTTTATACACATTTTTAAAAACATAAAAAACGAGTAGTGTTATTAGACCATAATATCACTATTTATAAAAGCAACACAATCTATTAAATATTTAAATGTTGAATTACAATATAAATATTATTTAATCCGCATACTTTTATCATTTTTCGTTTCGAGCCTAAATGTTTGTTCTTTGAATGAATATAAACTGAACCGTAAGAAAAAAACCCTAGTTTCTCTCTCTACTGTGGGCGATATCTGCCTCCCCTCCCTAACAAATTCCGGCAATAATTTTGTCCATATCGTACGTTTTTTCTTTAATCCTTCACTGGATTAACTGAATTTACGTGTAGATCGGATTTGTTAGGGTTGGGGAGTCGGTTTCCTTTTGTTCTATCTTTTAATCGCCTCTATATCCAAAACCCTAATTATTATTTTTAGGGTTCTTTATATCTGGGTCGATTTGTTTTATTGATGCTGCACTTATGGTCAAAAACCTTTTTAGGTTTTTGTTTATCGTTTATATATGGTGTAATCTTTGAACGCCTAAACAAAACCTTTGGGTTTTGTTATTTTTGATTTGTTTCTATTGTTGTTACCCTCGTAAGGGTTGTTTGTTTTGATGTGTTTCCTGTTTAGAGTGTGGTATGGAATGTTTATGGGACTTGGGTTGAGAGAGATGATTATAATGATGTTGGATGTGTAGGGGTTCGGTATCCCTGATGATTGATCATTCTGATCTTGCTGCTAATGTCCTATATGGTTTTGTGGATTCAGATTGATATGGTACTTGCGATGGCAGTTTGTTCATACTGATTACATGCAACCCTTACTAGGGGTTAGCTTCATAACTGCTCATGTCGTTGGAAGGTAAGGTTTAGTAGATGGGTTGTTCTTGATCATGGTGGATGTTGCGACTAGGGGTGCACTTTCTGGATTTCTTCTTGGTGCGGATTCTTGCTGTGGTTAGGCCGGATTGTTGGTGGTAAGGCATGGTGCAGCTAGGGTGGGGGCGGTCCTCATGGGTGCGCTCTAGTCTAGTCATGATTCTTGGACCTTTGGTCATCGATAGAGTTGCTGGAAGTTGGTGGTGCACTCGCAAGTCAAGCTATATAGAACATTGAAGACGGAGTCGCTCACTGTGGAACTGGTTCAATGAACCTGGTTTTCTTACATTTAGATTGTTTATTTAAATGTAATTTTGTTTCTATTATGTTTGTTTAGCAGTGTAGGGTTATTTCTGCACTTAGCAGATGTTTGTAGCTTAGTTACATATGTTGAGTCATATCGCCTATGTAACGAGCAGAGGACCTGGGATGTACGTCCATGTCAATTGTACTTTCATTGATTTTTGGATATATTTACCGGGGTTTTAAGGCCCTTTTACCCAAAAACACTAAACCGTAAGTATTAACTGATGAGGCAAACAATGATCCGTTTTTAGGGGGTCATTTAAGTCCGGAATTGAATTTATTTGATCAAATATTGCCCTAAATCGTTCCTTTTGTGATTTTAGGTACTTTGGGAGTGAAATCTGAAAAAGGAAGCAATTCGGACGTTTTTGGAGCATAAAAGAAAAGAAAACGCCAAAAACTTAATTTTCCATGCTGGGAATAGTGTGTGACGGCGTCAAGAGGAAGAATTTGACGGCGTCAAGAGTAAAGACCATGACGACCCAGTACAAACATGAAGCCGTCACAAGTAGAGCGTCAAGAGTTAAAAGTGTGACGACCTGCAAAAGTGGACAAGATGACGACGTCAGATGTAGATCAAGGCAGTCCGAGGATTATTTTGGCGGCGAGATAACGGCGTCACCCATTTGTTCTTGACGCCGTCAGCCTCTAATATCTATATATAGTTTTCTAATTTTCATTCATTATGAGGAACAAGTTTGGAGAAACCCTAAGGCCGAACCATATACGAATTTTACAGCTTTTCAAGGGTTTTCAACCCTTGAATCCTTACATGTGTTATTGAGATAAGTCCTTTCTTAATTCAATCAATATGTCTATGTGTTGGTTGTCTATA
Organism: Artemisia argyi; assembly: GCA_030686995.1. NCBI lineage: Eukaryota > Viridiplantae > Streptophyta > Magnoliopsida > Asterales > Asteraceae > Artemisia > Artemisia argyi. The sequence goes on along the minus strand of CM060691.1, from coordinate 67,653,514 downwards.
TCTTGTGCTTGTCTTGATTCCACCATGCTAGACTTGATTTATTTTGTGTTTGCTTAGATCTAACGAAACCTAGATGTTGATTATGTGTTGATTACTTGTTTATGGTTGTATTGGATGAATGATTTCAATGTTAGGCTTAAGAAAACTGGCAGATCTCCATTGTGTAACATGCTTGAACGTCTTAGGAAACATGAACCGATGTGTACTAGGTTTTATTGGTTGTATTTAATGCATGAGTAAATTCTAATGATCCCATGTTAGGAGCTTCTTGCAGGCTCGACATAGGAGTGAAGTAGGCACTCATAGGATTGGGGAAGTAAGTACGCCACCCCATTAATGGTATTACGGAATACAATCCGTCATCCACGCAACTATAACAAGTAATTAACGTGTAAAAGATATCTAGGGAGTAGTGAAATCTAAGTAAACACATTTCTCCCACTTATTGCTCACAACATTAGTTTAATATAGTTTATTTTCATTTCTAGTATATTATTTTGATTGCATTTTAGTATTGGGTTAGTTGACTAGCAACTAATTCCGCCCAAATCCTTCAAACCCGAGATTTTTACTTGCTTTCTAAAAAAATATAAAAATACAAAAAGAATCATCCCTCATCTCTAGAACTAGTATTTAGGTTTTCTAATCCTAGCGACACTATTCCTAGCTGAACGATCAATCCCCCGGTACTTGTCACTATACTATACTACAACGATCAGGTACACTGCCTGGTGGGGGTTGTAAGCTTCTCAAGATCCCTTGAGAGGTAAAGCCTGGTGCAATCCCCACGCATCAAGTTTTTGGCGCCGCAGCCCGGGGAATAGTTATTGTCTAGGTTAGAATCTCTTTTTATTAGGTCTACTTGCTAGATTCCTTTATAGTAAGATCTTATTTTTATTTTTAGGTCTTCTTTAGTCTATCTTATTTCTTTGTGTTTTTGTTCGTAACTTTTCACCACCCCACATCATGGACGATGGGAACATCTTTGAACCCGTTATCCCACCACAACAAAACCCACCACTAGAACCTCTTAGGCCCCGAACCTTAGGAGAGTATTCCCGACCTAGCCACCAAGGCTATCGAAACACCATTGAGCTCACCGGAGCCAATGTGACCCCCTTGCGATCCGACACCATCCGGTTGGTGCAAAGCGGATGTGCATTCCATGGACTTCGTTCCGAAGATCCAAATCAACATCTCAAGGACTTCCTTAAAATCGTAGATTCCATAGACCTAGATGTTGCAACTAGAGAGACAACCCGATTACGCCTATTACAATTCTCTCTACGTGATCAAGCTAGTCAATGGCTTGAGCGTTTACCCGCGGGATCCATCACCACATGGGATGATCTCACTACTCGTTTCCTTGCTCAATTTTTCCCACCGGGGAGAACTACTAAGCTTAGAAATGACATCTTGATGTTCCAACAACATCAAAATGAATCTCTTTATGAAGCATGGACTCGTTTCAAGGACTTACTCCAAAAAGTCCCTGATCATGGCATAGATCTTTGGCTCCAAGTCCAAATCTTTTATGACCATATCGATCTCTCCACGAGGAGAGCCATTGACCAATCGGCCGGTGGTAAGCTACGTGATCTAAGTGCAGAACAATCATGGGAACTCATAGAAGATCTTGCTCTCTATGACAACGAAAGTTGGAATGATCCCCGTGATTTGAACAAAACGGTCAAGGCAATATCTTTACCTTCGAACAACTCTAGCACTCCCGACCGTAGGATCATGAAACTTGAGGACCAAGTCAAGTTTCTCATGAAATCTTTCGAAGCTCCTAAGTCTTCAAGCCAAGTGAACAAAATCACTTCTTCATGCTAATTATGTAGTGGTCCCCATGACACTCGTGATTGTGTGGAACTCCCCGGAGCAGCTTTTGCGGACTACGCATCCTCGCGTACCGACGAAGTGGGAGATAAGTGGTACACTTTCAAACCCGAGCCAAACCCTTACGGTGATTCCTACAACCCCTCTTGGAAAAATCACCCAAACCTTAGGTGGAAACAAAATCAAGCCAATTCTTCCAATCCGCCTAATCGTTACCAACCAAACGGTCCACCCTCCAACCGTACTTTCAACAACAATCCTTCTAACAACTATGGTAGTACCAACAATCTTGAAGGATTGATGTCTAAGTTCATGGCATCTCAAGAAGCTCGCATAGCTAGGTTTGAAACCGAATTCAACCAACAACAAACGGAGATGACCAACAAGATAGACAACTTGTTGAAAGCCCTCAACAACCAAGCGTTAACCACACCTAGGAAGGACACTAGGGACAACAATAACGGAACCCAAATTAAGGACCCCTCATCAGCTAAACATGTCCACTTTGTCAATGTTGTCACCATTAAGCCAATAGATAAGGAGATAGAAGAAAGTGACAAGGATGAAGTTGGAGTAGAAACCGGAACTAGGGATGAGAGTAGGGAAGTTGAGGGTAATAAGGGAAAGGAGTTAGAGGAAGTAGAAACTATAGAAAAGCACTTTGATAAGTTGCCCACCAAGGAAGAATGGGAATACCATAAGGATTTATTCGATAGTCCCGAGAGACCATATATCCTTGGCACACCCCTTATCAAAATGGAAGACCCCTCTAACATTAACATACCATGCAACATCGGGCATATGCATATATGGAAAGCTTACATCGATCCTAGATCTCCTATAAACATCATGACTAGGACTTATTACAATTGGGTGATGAAAAAACAACTTGTTTTTAGGATGATGCCCAATAGGAATTTGATAAGTAATTTTGTAGGGAGAGTCAAGGGATTGCATGTGATTATAGGTAATTTCACTTATGAGATCGATTTTATGATAGTGGAAGACACTCGTCCGGTGATAGATGATTGCCTAAGCCAAATAATATTCGGAAAACCATTTGTTGAGGCCACTAGGATGAGTTATGATCCGACTTTAGGGATACTTAGATTCAAGGAAGAGAATGATGAGATTGCCTACCAAATGCCTTACAAAATTGAGCAATACTGCCTTCTCTCTAATATAGAAAAGGAACACAAGCAAGCGGCTTATTATAGGAATGATGAGGATAGACGTAGAGGAGTAGAGTATGTGAAAGATAGGATGCTTGGTTTCTATAAAGAATGCTTGCAACTAGGTCCGGAGTACAAATCTGGTTTAGAAGATGACCTAGAGAGTGAAACCAATGATGAGGTCACGTAGTAACCCATGGCCTTGAGTCTAGCTACAAGACTCGTAAATAAAGAAAAGCGCTTCTTGGGAGGCAACCCATGATTTTGTGTGATTTTATTTTGTTTGTTTGTTATTTGCTTCCGTATGCATGCTTTATTTTTATTGTTGGGAGATCATGTTTCTAAACTAAAAAGTGGAAATACTTTACTTTGTTGTTTTGGCCTAGTCTTAACTTCACCCAAAGGTATTTTTGCAAAAGATAAGTGTAAGGGGAAACCCCAAATAAGTTTTTAAGAAACAAACCGATCATGATTCACCACAATATTATATGAACATGTATATTTGTATTTGTTAGAGTCAAATGCTTGTATTGAGTCATAATGAAGTTTTGCAGGATTTTCCAGGAAGTAGGGCCAAGTTTTTCCAGAAATTTTCCAGAAACTTAACACAAGAATTTCTGCAGGTCACTTCTGACGGCATCATGAGCTTGCTCTTGATGGCGACACGCGTAAAAATTTGGAAATTTTACCAGTTTTGTTTTTCTAACGGAGTTTTAAAGTTTTTGTTGAATTATTAGGTTTTATAATCTCCAACAAATCTGCAAACTTCATTCCACAAGCATTATATCTTTTTTTGTTTTCCAGGATTTAGTAACTTATGTAGATTGCCGCCGATTTTATGCGAGGTTGCTTTGTCTGTTTTCTCAGGATTTACAGGTTATGTATGACAAGAAGATGATTTATTTTTCTGGAAGGGAAGCTTTGATTGTTCATTTTCTTGGAGGAAGATCTAACCTGACCACCTTATTATCCACACCGAGCGAATCAGGGGAGTATTTGATTTCATTCTTTTTACTTTTTCACTTTTACATTCTTTACTTGAACATTGGGGACAATGTTCTTCCTAAGTGTAAGGGGAGGGTAAAATGATGATAACTTACATATACACTTTCGCTTGAGTTTGTTTGTTTAATGGTAGATGTGTAATAAAACTATGAGAAATACTTGTTAGTGAAATTTTAGCGCCAAATTTAAAATTTTTTACAACATTTAGGAGTGAAACTTTAGCCATAGCAAGCGTCTCATGGATAGGAGATTGTATGACTAGCACATAACCGTAATATTCAGAAAAAATTTTCACCCAAATATTTGAGGTTCGCCTTTAGATTTGATAGGAAAAACATTTATTATTAGTGCTTATGAGTGTACCGGTAGCATTTAGATTCTAAAACTTGCGTTAGTGATGCATACCGAGACTGCTAGTGAGACTACATTCGTGTAGTAGGATTTACTACATGATAAGAGGCATTAGGATCACCCTTGTGTTAAACCCGTATCATAATTACTTGACCATTTAATTCATATTACTTGGCTAGTTAAATCAACTAATTTTTCCTACACCCTTAGCGTTGTACTCATTTTTAGTACACGATACCCTTAGTACACCCCTCCGAGCCTATCATTTCGTTTCTAACTTTAAGCATCTTACTTAAAGGAAGAATTTGTTACAACCCACTTAAATGTACACCCAAATCACCTTAGCCTTCCGTGTAAGCACTCATCTTTAGTGCATTATTGTTATTTGTTAAACCCTAAGTTAATTATCTAATTGATTACATGGTTGCTAAGTCGAGTCATATCCTTGTACATATTGTTTTGGGACGATTGGGACTCATGGGTAAAGTACTTATTTATGGAGTAATGGGGAAGAAAATCATATATTACCCCCATATGTCCATTAATCTTAAAAGTACTCCAAGTGTTTTGATTTTCTTAATTCGAGTCATTAGATTAGTTTATTGTAAAGTATGTAAGAATTCAAGTGTAATGGGAATATTCATCCCTTATGATGTATTATTTTGGATGGTAGGGTAAGAGTGTATGCAAAAAAAAATAATAATAAAAAAAAATAAAAAAAAAATCGAAAACTCAAAGAAAAGAAAAAAAATAGAAAGAAGAAAAGAGAAAAAACATACGGACTACCATCCCTCTTTATTCTATGTTCATTTTATGTTTTTGTTATTTTTCATTTATTAGCTTAAGTCGAGTCTAGTATTGGCTTAGCAACGCCATATTGTACATGTAATTGACCAAGATTGTTAACTCGCCACCAGTAAAGACTGCCTATATCCGACAAAACCGTGTATTTCATATCCCTACACCTAACGTTACAACCCTTTAAAAGACCTCTTTGATAGTTTATCCTAGGTGCTTACGCTATGTGGTGGAGGTTTGATCCTTTCCCAAGCCTATGGTAATCTATTTTGCAATGACAGGTAGTGAGAGATATCTTCCGTTTCCATATTGTAATTTATACTTTATTACACCCGAGAGATGTGAGTATCTAAACACTATTTGTGAGGTGCTAGTGTATGACCTCCGTGCTTGTCTATCGTCTTTAGTGGAACGATTATTTGTTGTAATTACTTTTATATTAGTGTTAAATGACCCCTAACTTGTATTTTGATTAGAATAAAAGCGCATTTGCTTGAGGACAAGCAAATCTCAAGTGTAAGGGTATATGATGAGGCAAAAAATGATCCGTTTTTAGGGGGTCATTTAAGCCCGGAATTGAATTTATTTGATCAAATATTGCCCTAAATCATTCCTTTTGTGATTTTAGGTACTTTGGGAGTGAAATCTGGAAAAGGAAGCAATTCGGACGTTTTTGGAGCATAAAAGTGAAAAAAACGCCAAAGACTTAATTTTCCATTCTGGGAACAGTGTGTGACGGCGTCAACATAAAGAATTTGACGGCGTCAAGAGTAAAGACCATGACGACCCAGTACAAACATGAAGGCGTCACAAGTAGAGCGTCAAGAGTTAAAAGTGTGACGGCCTGCAAAAGTGGACAACATGACGGCGTCAGATGTAGATCAAGGCAGTCCGAGGATTATTTTGGCGGCGAGATGACGGCGTCACCCATTTGTTCTTGACGCCGTCAGCCTCTAATATCGACATATAGTTTTCTAATTTTCATTCATTAGGAGGAACAAGTTTGGAGAAACCCTAAGGCCGAACCATATACGAATTTTACAGCTTTTCAAGGGTTTTCAACCCTTGAATCCTTACATGTGTTATTGAGATAAGTCCTTTCTTAATTCAATCAATATGTCTATGTGTTGGTTGTCTATATCTTGTGCTTGTCTTGATTCCACCATGCTAGGCTAGATTTATTTTGTATTTGCTTAGATCTAATGAAACCTAGATGTTGATTATGTGTTGATTACTTGTTTATGGTTGTATTGGATGAATGATTTCAATGTTAGGCTTAAGAAAACTGGCAGATCTCCATTGTGTAACATGCTTGAACGTCTTAGGAAACATGAACCGATGTGTACTAGGTTTTATTGGTTGTATTTAATGCATGAATAAATTATAATGATCCCATGTTAAGAGCTTCTTGCAGGCTTGACATAGGAGTGAAGTAGGCACTCATAGGATTGGGGAAGTAAGTACGCCAACCCATGAATGGTATTAAGGAATACAATCCATCATCCACGCAACTATAACAAGTAATTAACGTGTAAAAGATATCTCGGGAGTAGTGAAATCTAAGTAAACACATTTCTCCCACTTATTGCTCACAACATTAGTTTAATATAGTTTATTTTCATTTTAGTATTTTATTTTGATTGCATCTTTATTATTGGGTTAGTTGACTAGCAACTAATTCCGCCCAAATGCTTCAAACCCGAGATTTTTACTTGCTTTCTAAAAAAATATAAAAATACAAAAAGAATCATCCCTCATCCCTAGAACTAGTATTTAGGTTTTCTAATCCTAGCGACACTATTCCTAGCTGAACGATCAATCCCCCGGTACTTGTCACTATACTATACTACAACGATCAGGTACACTGCCTGGTAGGGGTTGTAAGCTTCTCAAGATCCCTTGAGAGGTAAAGCCTGGTGCAATCCCCACGCATCATTAACGCTCGTCATAACTGCAATAAACTCAAATAGGCACATGCAAGTTAAGGTAACAAGTTTTTGTCAAAAATTCGTACATTATCACACTTCTCCATGGGTATTCTTCTTGCTTTTAGAAAACATGTTTGTCACATCTTAAAATACTCTAAATTTATGAACAATAAACGAAAACAACACAAGCCCAACTCTTAAAAGGCTCGGATAGTCGACATAGTAGGCTCATATTCAATATCTCTATAAGTTAATCTTAAGGATATAAATAGCCATATACCCTAAATCTTCTTTACTTAACCCTAAAAATACACACAATACTTGCAGCCACCAACAATCTTGTCTATAAACAAAATTATATCATTAACTGAAAACAAGAACCACGAAATTTTTGATCCTCTTGGTCATTCAAATCACAGAAGACACAACGCTTTGGTCTTATTTCTTCTTAAACTTTGAACCTCAAACAAAACTATGTATCTTTCCGAGCGACAAAACACCTTAAGTAAAAACACGTATAATCATCCTTACATCTTCTTTAAAACTTCAAGATCTCTTAATGAGGCTCGGGAATGTTTTCGTTTGTTCTTTTGTTTTTGTTTCTTGGTCAAGATCTTTGATGTGTTCTTGTGTGTTGTGGGAGGCGAAATTTGCATTGTGGTGGTGGTGGTGGTGTTAGTGCCTGAGGGGATGTGTATGTTATTGTTTTAGACAGAAATGAGAAAGGGAGACGAATGTATTTGTATTTTATGTTAGTGTATATATACAATTTCATGTTTGATGGATGTTACTATGAGGATAGGTTGAAATTGGCTGTTACAAAGTTTTTGAAATGGGTTATATCAATATATGAAGACTGTTGCAAGTGGTAATTTAATTCTGTATCAATATGAGGACTGTTACAAGTAGGTATTTAATTTTCTGGTCATACCTTTTAATTATGCGTATGTTGCAATTTATTGACTATTGATTTTCATATTAAGCAAGTTTGTAACTTTTAAATGGGTTTTTATTGATCCCATAAGGCCATAAAGTCTGTAGTAAAAGTCTCTAGTAAAACGTTCAATAACGTATATGGCTTGTTATTTTCCAGGCTTTGTAGATAGACATTGTAATACTATTCTTTCTATTATAAGCAAGTTGTTAAATCTGAATTTTTAAGCCTTCTATTTATAACAAGTCCCAAATACTTAATAAAGTAGTATAGATTTAATTCAGGGTAATGTAGATTGTAGAAATGCCTTTTATTATAGACTAGCAGGGTACCCGCGCGATGCGGCGGCGGGTACCCTGTGACTACATTTTTTGACAACGTGATGTTATGCGGCCATACTTTTGTTAAACAATTATTTTATAAATAACCATAACTTTAGTTAAGACAGTGATATAATTTTATCTCCTATTAACAGAAGTTACCACAAAAAAATCTTGATTCTTTCATTCATCATAATCATCCTTCGTCAATAAATTTCGATTTTCGTGGTTTTGGACCTTCAATGGTTTGATATAACTTGTGAATACCACGAAAAAATAAGTTGAACAAATGCCAACCCCAAAAAATTTCATCCATAACCGGTATCTATAAACAAAAAAATCCAGCTAGCAATTATTTAATCATCATTAGCCTTCCAGCCCATCAAACCAACTTTGGATATAACTTTTGGCCCATCACTGAAATCCAACTCAAATTCTAAACCCACACAAACTTGGTGGCCCGGTCATTTGATTAAACCTAATACATCTTGCATAATAAGCTCCGCCCCCATCTCAATCTTCTCTCTTTAGCATTTAACCATCACCACTACAAGAACATCAAAATGATCTCCTCCAACATCAAACGAACATCACCACCACACGAACACCAATAAAGTCGAACCTTCAATTATATTCTTAATTATTTTTTGGCTTCAAGATCCTATGGGTCTCGGGTAGGTGATTGCCATTTTGTTTTTCGTTTTGATTTGTCGTTAAGTTTGTTTGCTTCGAACGAATCAAGAAATGAAAATAACATACTTGTTATCTTTGTTATTTTATGTTCGGATATTAATTGAAGCATAAGCTTCAAAAAAATAGATCCATGATGTAAATCTTTTCGTGGTTTTGGACCTTCAATGGTTTGATATAACTTGTGAATACCACGAAAAAATAAAGTTGAGATCGTAAGACTTTTAATTACGTTTCGAGTCTTGTTGTAGTAAGGAGATTGGATAGCAATGATGTTGTAGAAGACGTTGATTGATGGGTTTTAGGGTAGGATATGGATGTTGTTGATTATGGAGGGTTGTACATTATGTTTAAGTAATTGTAATAATAGGTCCAAGGGTGTTTTAAATGCTATTTAATGTATAGTTGTAAGATTTTGGTCTGAATTTCGAGTTATGCTTGTTTTTATTGTACACAATGCTTTGCTTATTTTAATTCTGAAAAATCCTTGCTTTAAAGTGTTGTAAACATTGCATAATTTTTTGTACATTTGAATTTTTTGAAGAGAGAGTCTTTTGTCTATTATATGTAGTATAGATGTGGACATTTGACTCGTGGACATTTTTGGTATTTAGTACTATTTATAGTAATGTTGGCTAGTCGATCGGCGTGATCTTTAAATGAGTACAGCTTAGCTAGTTTTGACAAAAGAATGATTTAATAAATGTTACGGATTATTATTATAAAACGGAAAGGACAATATTATAGTGTTAACTTTGCATTATCGAACGTTAGTTTTTTGATAGTTTATTGGACAAATTACCTGAAAATGTAGTTAATTTGTCACTTTTTTTATTCTATGTAGCCATTTTTTTTTCACATTCTGTCAATAAACTTTCAAAACTCGACCTTTGTGTGTACCGGTAACCTACAAAACATGCCAGTCCTACGTGGAGCAGGTTAAATTAACGACCGTTATTTTATTATTGCAACATTAGTCCTTTATACTAACGACCGTTAGTCATTTAACAAGTTTTTGCCGTTTTCTTACTTTTTTGCCCGTTTTCTTACGTTTTCGCCAGTTTTCTTACATTTTTCCCGTTTTATTACATTTTCGCCCATTTTGATATGCTTATCCCCTGTTTTCTTGGTTTTTTGCGCATTTTTATACGTTTTCGTTAGTTTTCGCCTGTTTTTATACGTTTTTTTTCTTTTTTACGTTTCACCCGTTTTTATACATTTTTGCCCGTTTTTAGACGTTTTTGCCCGTTTTCTTACGTTTTCTCCCGTTTTTATACCTTTTCCCCCGTTTTCGCCCGTTTTGATACGTATTTTTCCTGTTTTCTTACGCATTCTTACGTTTTCGCCCGTTTTCACCCGTTTTTATACCTTTTCACCCATTTTCTTACATTTTCGCCCATTTTGATACGTTTTTTCCTGTTTTCTTACATTTTGATACATGTTTTCTGTGTGTTCTTAAGTTTCCTCCTACTTTTATACTTTTTTCGTCCATTTTTATACGTTTTCATCCATTTTTATACATTTTTACCCATTTGCTGACGTCAGAAAATAGGCGAAACATACAAATAAAAGGAAACGTACAAAGATGTATGCAAATGTACGAAACATATAAAAATGGATGAAAACATATAAAAGCGGGCAAAAACATAAGAAAATGGGCAAAAACGTATAATAATGGGCGCAAACATAAGAAAATGGCAGAAAATGTTTTAAAACGTATGAAAACGGGCAAAAACCTATGAAAATGAACTAAAACGTATAAAAGCGTATGAAAAAAAGGGTGAAAATGAGAGAAAACGTAAAAAACTGGCGAAAACATATAAAAGCGGGCGAAAACGTAAGAAAACGGGAGAAAACTTATAAAAACAGACAAAAACGTATAAAAATGGGCGAAAATGTATGAAAACGGGCGAAAACATGTAAAAGTGGGTGAAACCGTAAGAAAAATGGTTAAAACGTATAAAAACGGAAGAGAATGTATTAAAACAGGCGAAAACGTAAGAAAACAGACAAAAACATATATAAACGCACAAAAACGTATAAAACGGGCGAAAAGATATAAAAATGGGCGAAAACGTAAGAAAACGGGCGAAAACATTAGAAAACGGGCGAAAACGTATAAAAGGACTAACGGTCATTAGTATAAGGACTAACGCTGCAACTGTTTGTTGGATAGGTAACTTGCTAATGGTCAAGCAGGTCACGCGGTACACAAAGGTCGGATTTTGAAAGTTTATTGACAGAATGTGAAAAAAAGATGGCTACATACAATCAGAAAAGTGACAAGTTACCTACATTTTTAGTGAATTTGCCCTAGTTTATTTACCATGACACGTTAATATTATTACGCACATGCCATCCATGTGCCTTCGCTTCTAATCTTTTAGGGTTGAAATCAGATGATTTTAAAACATACTTCTACTAAACTTTGACAACAAATACGTTAAATACCTTTTGCATATCGTTCGAGTTTCGAGTTGAGATCATTATACACCTAATATTTTTTATATATCCATTGAACTTCTCAATAAAATTAATTAATTAATTATTTAAAAAAAAAAGAAAAGAAAAGAAAAAAGCTCTAATTTTCACCTACTTTTCTTAAATAAAATATCTTGCAAACGGTAAATTATTACGCGACATACACCATTGCGATGAGAATACTTTTATTTTTTAGTAACCACTTCGATATATACTTTTGACATTTTTTTTTTCTTTTTTCGTGTTTTATTTTAATGTTAAAGAGTAAACTCCAAAATACATCCCCGTGGTTTATCAAATTTAGCACCATACATCCTTCTCAAAAAAGTTGCAACAAATACATCCCTCCGTTAGTAAAAGTGAACCAATATACATCCCTCCGTTAAAATAAGGACAAACGGCGCAAATCATTTCTCCGTTATCTCCTAAAGAGTTAGAAAATATTTACTCCGTTAGTCCTCTAGGTTAACTGTATTTGAACCATTAGTCCTTTTTATACACTTTCGTCCATTTTTTACGTTTTTGTCAGTTTTTTTTCGTTTTTGTCCTTTTTTTTACGTTTTCATCTACTTTTTTATGTTTTAGCCCTCTTTTTTTACATTTTCGTCCGTATTTTTTACGTTTTCGTATGTTTTTTTACGTTTTCGTCGGTTTTCTTATGTTTTTATCTGTTTTTTTACGTTTTCGTTTGCTTTTTTATGTTTTTATTCTTTTTCGCTATTTTTTTACATTTTCGCCCATTTTTTGTGATTAGGTAAGTATACTAAAAGAAAACTTGACATTTGATAAAAAAATTTCTGTATCGATTTTAAATCACGATTTTCACCCCTTTTTGGTCCGAATCATCTAAAGTGAAAAGCATGAAAATTGTCCGGAATGATGTTTTACTAAAAGACCCACGAGATTTTAACCTGAAAATGCAAAATGAGGGGTTGTTTACTACCAGAACTTATTTGTTTGCTATATATCATATCGGGCTCACCGACCAGTGTATATGCTTTAGAGGAGAAAACTATATGAACATCTTTACGTTTTCGTCCATTTTTCTCACGTTTTTATCTTTTTTCGTTTGTTTTACATGTTTCGTCAGTTTTTTCACGTTTTTATACATTTTCATCCGGTTTTATCCGTTTTCGTCCATTATTTCAAATAAGTTTGATGATTTATACAAGTACAAAATTTACAAGATTTTATAAGTTTATAAGTTATGGATTTGGTGAAAAAAACCAACTTAAGTTTTGGTAGTAAAGAGCCCTTGTTTTGCATTTTCTGGTTAAAATCTCGTGAATTTTGATGTAAAACATCATTTCGGACAACTTGTGTTTTACACTTTTGATGATTCGGACTAGAAAGGGGTCAAAATCGTGATTTTAAATGTCGCAAGTTTTGATGTAAAAAAACGGATAAAAACATACGAAAACAGACGAAAACGTAAAAAAACGGACAAAAACGTAAAAAAAACGGACAAAAACATTAAAAAAAAAAAAAAAAAAAAAAAAAAAAGCGGTGTAAAACGTAAAAGAGTATAAGAGAACGTAAAAAAAAGGAAAAAAAATTAAAAATGCGGTCGAAAACATAAAAAAGGACGAAAACGTAAAAAACGAACGAAAACGTAAAAAAAAAGACTAACGGTGCAAATACAGTTAACCTATAGGACTAACGGTGTAAATATTTTCTATATAGTTAGGAGATAACGGAGAAATGATTTGCGCCGTTTGTCCTTATTTTAACAGAGGGGTGTATATTGGTTCACTTTTACTAACGGAGGGATGTATTTGTTGCAACTTTTTCGAGACAGATGTATGGTGCGAAATTGGATAAACCACAGGGATGTATTTTGGAGTTTACTCAATGTTAAATTTTGTGTTTGGAACATGGGGCTTGTATATTAGGACTCACGTGTTATTTCACATATTACATGTGATTTGTACGTTAAAAATCACGTGTGATTTTAAAGATATAAGTCACATGTGATTTCTTCATACGTAAATTTCAACACTAAAAAGAAAAGTTCGGGAAAAAATCGTCAAAAATAGATAGAAGTGCCTCTTTATAGAAAGATAATTTAATTTACGTCGTTATACTACGACTCTTTTAGCGTAATGATTAATAGTTTGTCAGATATTAATTAATTTAAAAAAATATATGAAAGCAAGTTTTTTATTTTTATTTTTTATTTATTTATTTTTTATTTTATATATTATTATTTTTTTTGATAAAAAAATGGAGGACTATGTTGATTCATTTGGTCTAAGAATTTTGGGTTTACATTAAACTTTTCTCTCCGAGTTTAGTTGTACAATAAATCACTAACAAAAAATGTTTTTGATGCCTAAAATCAACACTTAAATTAAACTTAAAAATGTGATTGATACATTTAAAAATTAATCGGTGAAAAATGATGAAAAAAAATGTATTACATTTATCAAAAAATAAATATAACAAATTTATTGTTAAGCATATAAATCATCACTCCAGCTAAATACATGAAACTTGGTCAATACATCCTTGAATAAATTGCCTACATGAAGACGCTATATAATGAAAATTATGTTATATTATTAATTGGCAACGGCTGCGACGCCGTTTTTGCCCATATTTTCCCGCCAAAACTAAGGCCCAGCTGCTTGGTATAAATTCACGTAGCTTTTGTACTTTATCATTATCATTTGAAAACAAGAGAAAAGTTCAAATTGCATACTTTTATTTTGGTGCATATCAATGGACAAATGCCCACTATCCATCTAGTTTGATCTAATTATGAGGATTAACATAAATTTAAATATAGAAACCTAAGTCCATGTCTTTTTTTTTTCTTCTTTTTTCGTTGTCTTTTTGTCTTTATTATTATTATTATTATTATTATTATTATTATTATTATTATTATTATTATTATTATTTTTGCCATTCACGTTTTTTCTTCGCTATCATACATTTTCGTTTGTTTTCATATGTATTCGACCTTTTCATACGTTTTCGTCTGTTTTCTTACATTTTCGCCCGTTTACGTCTGTTTTCTTACGGTTTTGTTCATTTCCATACGTTTTCGTCCGTTTTCATACATTTTCGTCTGTTTTCTTTCGTTTTCGTCCATTTTTCATACGTTTTTGTCCGTTTTCAGACGTGTTTTTACGCTTTCATACGTTTTCATCAGTTTTTCGCCCATTTTTGTCCATTTTCTTACGTTTTCGTTTGTTTTCATACGTTTCGTCCATTATTCATACATTTTCGTCCATTTTCAGACGTGTTTTTTATGCTTTCATACTTTTTTCTCCGTTTTCTTACGTTTTCGTCCGTTTTCATATGTTTTGGCAATATCACAAGCGTGTCTTCATCTATTGGTGGTGATGGAGGAAGCTTCGATAAGAAAGGTGCTATCACCGGTGATATCACAGTTGATATCACATGTGATGTCACATAGGATATCACTGGTGATATCACCTGTGACATCACACATGATATCACAGGTGTTTGAGCTTTTTCAGTTTATTTTGTAGATATATTGTGCTTTCTTCAACCACAATTTTAATTTTTGATTGGACCGTTTTCTACACCCGAACATCGGAACGAGGAAGAGATGAAGCATTTTGTGGAAGAACGAAGAAATAAAAGGATTTTGGAAGTAACTAGAAAAGTGCATGTCATATAATATAGTTTAACTAATAAGCATTTTAAATTGTCATCAACTTAAAAAATTACAACTAATACAACTTTAATATAAAGCAATCAGATAAACAAAACACATCAAACGGGTTTTGAATATCATTTTTTTTGCTATTTTCAACAACTTATAACCTACCACATGAAAATCGAAAGATATCTCCGTTGATATTCATTTTGATAACTTGCAAGTTCGTACTACTTTACATTTTGTAATATCACAAGTGTGTCAGCTTCCTTCTATTTGTTGATTCAGTGTTGGTGATGGAGGAACCTGTGATATGACATGTGCTATCACCGGTGATATCACAGTTGATATCACATGTGATATCACACATGATATCACAGGTGTTTGGGATTCTTCAGTTTATGTTATGGATATGTTGTGCTTTCTTCAACCACAACTGCAATTTTTTATTGGGCTGTCTTTTGCAACTGAACATCCGAACGAGGAAAAGATGATGCATTTTGTGGAAGAATGAAGAAATATAAGGATTATGGAAGTAACTAGAAAAAGTGCATGTTAACGGTTGTACACAATGATGCAGACTTATATGCTTTTGAGTTATTTGAATATATATATATATAACTAGACATAAATGATGTCTTGTTAGGTCATGTTTTCTTAACAAGTAATCACTAATCTTAGAGAGAGAAAGAGAGTAGAGAGAAAGAGTGGAAGGAACCCTTGGAATGAAAATAAGAGAAATGTAATGACAAGAGAACCAACACCCTCAAATGAGGGGATACATAAGTATTTATAGGTAAGGGCTAGGGCTTCTCTAAACTTTGACAATATTACAAAATAAGCCCTTAGACCTTTACCAAACATATAAACTAAGCATAAAACTAATAAAAACATATTAAATCACTAACGTACTAACATAATATTGCAACCTATTACAAAACTGAATGACCGACACTTGAATTAATAAAGTCTATTCCCAACAATCTCCCCCTAAGTGTTGGTCATCAAAGGTTGCCTAACGTCGTCATCTTCTAAACTTAGACTTTGTTTTTGACGTTTTCAAAAATAGTTAGCAAAATCTTTAATCGTTCTTTGTACTTCGTTCTTTGTTGATGTGATGGTGATCATGTTATGAAGTTGTCTGTCATTCGTCACTTCTGTGTCTGTGGTGGTTGTTCGCCATTCTAACATGCTCATACATCTTTGGACTTTGACTTTCAAAAGCACGAAGTTCCTTTACATACACTTTAATCTTTGGTCTTTATACTTAGTAGATTCTTCTTTTTGGCGTAGAATTTTTCTTTGAACTGTGTGGTGCTTAGATCTTTGGGGGAGCTTTTATTGGCTTCAAGATGTATGCATGAGCATGCTGGAATCTACCATCATGGAGCTGATTTGTACCTGCAAGTAAACAGTTAGCAATAATCAACCGGTACTTACAGATAAGGAATTAGAGCTCGTCAACAACATATTGTGAAGACTCCTTCTAATCCTTATCAAGGCCGTTCCCATGTCAGATACCCCCGAAGGAGCTTACAAGACCTACTAAGTAGCTCAATAACTGGGTGAGTCGATGGGGATCACTCCACGACTGTAGACCGCTAAAGAACCACTTCGAACACTAAACGTAACCCATGTGGGCTTACAGAAGTGACCTGCTGTCAGGGCTGTTTGATGTTGACCCTGACAGGAATTTCCGTTCAATCATTGAGAAATAAATTTGTAATTCTCTCATAAACGTTCTCGGCAGATTGCTAAGATCTGCGAAGGACTCGATAATTTACACCTGGTGTCCAATGATGTAGAACACCAGTTGTAGAAATACTAAGTGTTCCTAAGAGATCTTGATGTATCTCATGGCTCTAGACTCGAAAAGTGCACTCTTAGGTTTCCTATGTGGAGACTAAGGAGGGGTCTCCTGCTTCAATATCAACCATCTCTAAGAGACAAGTCGATAGTTTACACCGGTTCCACGTGAGAATGAAACAAGTTCTTTTAAGAGAACTTGAGTGGCTTGGAAGGTTAAGTGCAGTATGTCACTGGGTCCATGAAGTCTTTATCTTCAATACCGGTGTTGCCTTAGCAACAACCAGTAGCATATGAATTGAACCCGGTGTCTGCCCTAAGGTTGAACATATGGAGGGCTATTTCTTTTCACCCTTTTCTTTGCTTTTCTTTTTAATTCATCAACCCCTTCTTTCTCCTTTCATTCTTTTCTCCTTTTTTCATATCATACCTAAGGACTTCTAATTCTAACTATTGGTGATGTTCTTTGGTAGATCCCTCCGGCTCTGGCGGATCATAGGACGGTTTTCCCTAACCTTAGTCACCTTATAACACCATGACTATCCTATAATTGCCATGAAACCTTTGATTGAAAATCTCTCAAAATGTTTGTGATTATCAAACATTTTGTTTAACACTTTGAGAGTTTTGTATTTACTTTTGAAGGGCTCCCCCTTCACATGTGCTCATAAGTATTTAATAAATTTGCACATGCGGGAGGAGCAAGCACTTTTTGAATTGATCCACTTTCAGTGAACAAGACCGATTTGAGACACGCTTACATCACTAGTTATACTAGCCTGAAGTTATTACCTGGCCTGGTCAAGTCTACAGAAAGTTTGTCGAAACGGCACATTTCTACTAAGACAAATCCTTTTTCGAGACACACTTACGTGGCTAGTTAAAGAGTTCCATTGTCAGCTTTTAGGTGACAACTAGCTCTAGTAACTAACTTGATGTTATTACCCGTCGAGGATAAGACTTTTCGATTATTAACTTTTATGTTTCGTCAATTTTTGGGTCAATCCTGAGTCTAGCTCGCAGGAGATTTGACTTAAAGCAACATAGAACTTTCAAATTTTAATCACATTCACTTTTCTCCCCCTCAAAAATAGCACATGAGATGTTGTTTTTGATAAACTTTTAATTAAAATATGCTTTTTGAGTCTTATGGGGAGATATCAACAAGAACTTTTGTTTTCTCAAAACGATGAGTTTTCAAGTGCTCCCCCTCAACAAGTGAATACTCATTGAGGTGAAATACTTGTCTTTTGAGCAGAATTATAAAAATCCAAAAATGTTTGATTAATTCTACTCAAAAGTAAGAAGCCTTCGCTCCTTATATTACGATTGAGGCACTGAAGCGTACCTCAGGGTCCTTTCATTACAAGCACGGGTTGTACACTGTTATATGTGCACAAACCAAAGTCATAGATTTTGACGGAACATTTTTTTTCGAAATACACCCCCTCAAAACTCGCATATGTTTTGAGACTTTTAAACTTTGGAGCGAATTGGGGAGTAAAGATTTGAAAAATCTTGAGCAAAATTTTGAAAAGTTTTGAAAAAACTTTTGAAAAATTTTGAATAAATTTTGCTCAAGATTAAGAAGTTTTAGATAAACTTTGCGTGAGAACTTGCGTCCTGTTTTTAGGATAAGTGCACGTTTGGTTTTAAGAAATGGTTTAGCAAGGCACTTTCCTTTCTATGAAACTCAAGTTGTACACTGAAATGAGTGCACAAGTCATTGTTTCATACAAAATTAGTTTTCTTTAAACAAAATACTCCCCCTCAAATAATGAAGTTTATTCAAGAGATAGTCTTCTTGAGCAGAATTTTGAATTGTATTATAAAATACTTTTTGAAAATTCGTGAGATGATTCTGCTCAAGGTTTTAGAAAACATAATAAAGTATTATACAACAAAGAATGCTTGAAATTCAAAACTCTTTTACTGTTGAAAGTTGTTTGAGACCCAGAGTCTCTCTTTTGAGTTTTAAAATCTGAAGAATAAGATTTCCATTTAGAGTTGAACCTCATGGGTTCTTTTTGAAGATTTGATTTTGTGATGAATGAAAACCTTCCCGTATTTGGGATGTTCATATCAGAGACATTCTTTTATAGAAGCCAAAGCATTCTAGATTTTGAAAATTTGAAAGGTTTTGAATGACTTTGCTTTGGTCTCCACACTTGCTTTACCGGTGTAAAACGAGAGTGTAGAGTTTGGAAAAATTTGTTTCTCACCATTTTGAATCCTTTTACCATTTTAGCCTTTAAACACATTTTGCCATTTAACCTCAAAAACATGTTTCATAAGAAACATTTTGTCGAATGTTGAAATTTTGACGTTCAATGGGATGACATGTACTTGCACACAGAGAAAATGCATTAGGCACAAACAAGTATACAGATGAATCAAAAATCTCATTCTAAATCTTCCTAAGTGCTCAGAATTCTCAAATTAACACACACGATCACAGATTAATTCATTCTTTCACTCGAAATTTTCCAATTATTGTCATGGTTTGCGGTTATGAATTGAGACTTTACTCGCATGTTAGCTTCTTAATGCCTGAATATAAAACAAACAAACGTCCTAGTAATAGCGACAAAGACATCGACATAATTAAACCCTAAATCACATGATTCTAAACCTATGTTGTTCCTAATCGAGCAAATACACCAATCGAGCATTCTTTAGTGTTCTCTAACGCTATATGAAATAATTAAATAGACTAAACTCATAAAAAATGAAAGAAATGCCCCGATCGGTAATTACATAAACCCTAGTTTCTGATTTTGCCTTTTTGACCATTGAAAACATTTGAAACATTTAGAGAACGATTAGACAACAACCATAAAGAAATTTGAAACTCACAATTGTGAAAAAAGATCGAAGATAAAAAATCGTTAGTTTGATTCATTGACGTTTTTAATTACGTGTGAAACTTTTGAGAAAATTTGTGGAAACATTTATTAGAGCCCATTTTATTTTCCATGCAAGGTCCTTTTACCTAAGTTTAAGACTTTTATGAACTTAACTCATTAAAGGTTAATCACTTTTCCATTTGAAGTCTAAACATGGTTAACTTGGCATGATTGCAGAAAAATTTCTTTTCTCCCCCTCGAATTAGCATTTATTTTGTGAAACCTTTTTGCACATTTTAATTCGAAAGATCATAGAGCTTTTTTGAAAATGAATTTTTAATCCGAATGATGAAGAAACAGTTTTCCTTGAAGAATAATGATTAGGTGTGCAAACTCTATGTTTTTGTGAAAAATTTTCTCCCCCTCAAAACATGTTCCATTTTGACAATGTAAAGCAAAATTTGTTTTAATGGAGGAACATAGTTTTGAAGTTACGAAGTTTGTACACAGAGAAAGAAGATTTTTTTTTAATATATACTAAAATAGTTTGATGTTTGACTCTCTCAGTTTTTTAAGAAAAGTTTGCAAATCATCTAGAGTCAAACACCGCATACCAATTTGGTGAACTAAATCAGCAAACCTTGAAGGAGGTAATGCTTTTGTAAACAAGTCCGACACTTGGTATTCAGTACCCACAAAAATCTAATTCAATTGTACCCTTCTCGACATGATCTTTGATGACAAGATAGCAGAGTGCAATTTTTATGGTCTTGGAATGATGAATGGTGTTGCAATAGCACTCTTTGAGTCACAGTACATCGGGATCTTGTCAAATACATAGCCGTAGTCCGTGAGCTAAGTTCTCATCCAAATAACTTGACTACATACTAAGCTTTTGTTGATGACAGTGATGTACAATCCTGCTTCATTGACTGTATCCCTTTGTAACTAAACAAGATTTTTTGCGAATCACTGTGCCTTCTGCGTCCAGCTTGTTTTTCCAAATCCATTTAATTCCAATGTTGTGTCGAAGGGTGATGTTGGTAACTATCTAGCATGTGAGCAGGATCCAAATTGCGTGTAGACGACTCAACAATGTCAGGAATGAGTTGAGCCGGTGCAAACGGGTTAAAGAACGCCTCTGGGTCATGCTATGCGGTTTGTGGAACTGATTTAGGTATGAAGTATTCAGCTGATTGTCGTGAGCTGGACACAGTTTGTTCTGCTGTTGTTGGAGATGCAATTGGAGGGCCGTCTCTCCCAATAGTTTGTTGTTATTTGTTGAGGTGAATCAGGTACTTGATTGTGATCAAGATGTGCAGCGGAAATTGGTGAGACCTCAGAGGGACAGTTGACAATCGTATCATCAAACAATGGAGCAAACATTGTTTCCACTTCTTGACGGGAGAGTGACAAAGGTTCAGCCGAAGATTCCGGAAATTTTAGACGGTTGGATGCGGGTCCTAAGCTGTTTTGCTTAGAAGCCATAGTTGATGTGCTTTTAAACGGTTGGTTGCGGGTCCTAAGCTGTTGTGCTCAGAAACCATTGCTGAATTGCGGGTCCGAAATTGAATTATTCTAAAGCCATTCCTGTTGAATCTGTAAAGAAAGAAAGAAGAGACAATACAGAGAACATGGATACCCAAGTGTAACTGGGTTCCAGATGTTAAAAGCATAGCGATGTAGTGTCAATTATCTGCTTGACACTCGAACACATAATTCTGATGGTTTTCATTCTTGCCACAGAGGTAGATGTTGTGGAGATCACATTAGTTTTGGTGCAAATGTCTAAAATCTTTCCTTTAGGAATCCACCTAAGACCAATCGTTTTGAAAATTCTACCCGTGGGGTACCCACCTAATGTTAGATCTAGGAGATGTTTTCCTTTTAGATGCAGTGGGAGCATCACTTGATTGAGAAAACCTACGTCCTATATTGATCCCCGTCTTAGGTTTCTGACTTATGACATTTGGTTCAACGGGTTTGTTTGTCTTAGTCGATTGAGCCTTTTTAAGTGAATTTCCCTTTTGAAGATATTTTAAAGCACATACATCATGATTATTTATGCAACTACTCTTAGATGCTAGCCAATTTCTATTAGTTTGTTGAGAACTCCTAGGTTTTTGTTTGCTACTACTAGCAGTGTTTTGTACTAGAATGGAAGGCATCACATGAGGTTTTGAACCTAGAATTCCATCCTTTTGAAGTAGCGCCTTTTTCCTAGCCTTTTCTAGATCATAGTTCATGTACATGTCATATTTTCCATAAGAATCTTTGCTTTCAATGCTTGTTTTAGACACTGTTTTTGAACTAACCCTAGATGAGCTAGGCATAATCACGTGTTGAGATTTAGCAGACACAGATGCATTTTCCTTAGGCCAAGAATGTGGAGTGACTGGTTTTGTCAAATTGTTTTTCTCAACAACTTGGGAGGCAAACCGAGATTTTGAAATTTTGGGTCGTTCGGATTTAAAGGCCGTTGGTTGTCTAACCACTGATCGTTTTTTAATTGTTTGAGAAGTCGGTTTCCCCAAGATTGATGGTTTTGCAAACTTAGTATACGGACTCTGACCAGTCAGTCTTCTTAATTTGTTTTGCAATGCAGCATGTGCAAACACCTTTGCTTGAATTTGACCTTTTAAAAGCTCATTTTCCTTAACTAATGTATCCACACGTTTACGTTGTTCATTCAAAAATTGACCATTGTTGCCCGAATTTATGGATTCGTTTGCAATTTAAGTTCAAGTGAGATGAAATGTGCCTCTAGTTTTGAAAAATCTTTATGAAACTGGGCAATGTTCCTTTTGAGAAGAATGTTTTCAGACTCAAGAGTTTGGTATGATGTTTCAGTTATTAGATTATCAAGTAAGGACTCAGACTCAAAACGTTTGTCTAGACATTGAACAGCATTCTGGACTCAGATTGTTGTTTCTCATTAGCAGGCATAATATGATCAACAGTAGATTGTACCTCAACCATTTGCTCTTTGTCAAAGTTAGTTTCTGTGTCATTGATGGGTATGGTATCTTCCTCAACCATCTGTTCTTTGGCAAAGTTGGGCTCTGAGTCATAAGTGGGTCTGATATCAGCAAAATCAACATCTGTATCATTCCCCAATCTGCTGCTATCATCTTGCTCTTCCAAAATTTTATCCTGATACCCTGTATTACCAACATCTGCAGTATTCCCAATAGTCCTTTCAGCATTCCTACCTTTTCTATCAATTCTTTCACCTTGCACAACATCTTGATTCCTTATGTTAGGAGAAGAACGAAGACGGTTGTTTGTCTTGTTGGAGAATTTGCTGAAGGTATGAGCAATAAGTGCGAGTCCTTGATTCAGAATATTGGATTCCAAATCGGCTGTATTGGATTCCAAATCTGCATATTCTTCACCAGAGGGAATATCTCCCATGATACTTTGCAAAACAGCATTGAGATTACCCCCTTCAACTTCTATTTGACTAAGTGTGGCGACGTATTCAACATTATCGTCAAAGACTGGAGTTGAATCATAATCTTGAGCTTCCACATCTGCAACATTTTCCGTATATGCCAAAAATGCCATGCTTGGTTCGATAAGATCTTCATCATTATCAGTATCTTCCATTGTGTTAAAGCATTCATAAGTTGAAGTCATTGTGCCTTTGCCTTTCTCAGTAGATATTTGTCCAAGCTTCACTAGATTAGATTGCATGTGATCATTTAGTGTTGCAGGATGGTACTATGGAATGAAGATAGGCTAAGGTGTATTAGGGGGATTGAAGAAAAGACCATTTGGAGTGTAAATTAAGGATCCATGGTCAACAGCTGGAGATGGTGGAGCAGGGAGAATGGCCTTCAGTGGATTCATGCTTAAACAAGATTCAAGAATTTGCTTCATTCTGATGTGATGAAGTTCTTCTGTACGATGCATAGCTTCAAGATATTTCCACATTTCATAAGCACTGGCTTGAAAGTCCATATTCATGTAAATTGAGTTGGGAAGTGCCAATGTTATGAACCATACAGCCTGTTGGTCAGCATCGTACTGAGCAAGTTCAGTAGCATTCAAATCTTCATCAGTTTGTAGTATGATAATCCCTGTTGAGTCAGCAAGAAATATCATTTTATATGGACCATCTTGAATGGATTTAAGTATGAGATCTGCAGCAGGATGATCTGTGAGCCATTCTATAAATCTCCGTTTCCAATCAGTATATGTTCCTGGTAGCAACATTGGAGGCCTTGATTCATTGCCAAAGAGCAGAACATGACAAATGAGGGAGTTGTGACATTTTTGTTGCTGATGAGAATATTGGTGAGGAAGGTAGTTGGAAGAAGGTACTGTTGCTGATGAGAATTTTGGTGAGGAAGGTAGTTGGAAGAAGGTGATTGAGACATTATAAATGACATTTCTCTCCCCCTTGATTGTTGCGACGTAATCAAAATAATCAAACAAAAAAAAATGTCACACTCAAGGTCGATATACTAAATTCAGATTTTCCCTACAATTTTTTTTTTTTTTATTTATTTATTTATTTTTTTTTGAAATGAAAATAATAAATAAGGAGAGAGAGAGATAAGAAGGAAAAACTTGTTAAGATTAGATGATTAGTGATTATGTTACTTATGGATCTTTAAGGATAAATAAAGGTTTTAGTTTTAGGTATGTCTTGCAAACTTGAAAAAAATATTGGCTTCTAACTCGGTAGAAATAGCTAACTCGGTATAATATTCAGAAGATGTAACTTGGTAAAATTTTCAGAAACTGTAACTTGATAAAACTTTCTAACTCGGTAGACTTTCTGTTCTAACTCGATTAGACTGCTAACTCGGTAAGATTTGAAGGATGTCTAACTCGATATACCTATAACTCGGTAACAAGAAGTAAATTGAGTAGAGTTTCCCCTAGGTATCAAACACAAAGAACCTTACTCGATAAACGATAAGGGAATGGCTAACTCGCCAAAATAATTAACTCGTATTAAGTTGTAGCTAACTCGGTACCCCTTGTTTCTAACTCGATAAGAACAGAATAATCCTAACTCGACAGAATAATCCTAACTCGCTAAGCAGACCGATCTAACTCGATAAAATTACTACAAAACTCAGTAACTTAAGTCGTTAAACCAGTCCTAACTCGATAGAAACTTGTCTAACTCACTAAAACGCCGATGAACAGTGATCTGATGCATAATAAACCCATTAAATCCAAGTTTTTATTACCAAATCTAACCTAGAACAACCTAAATTATCCCTTAGCGAATGATACCACTTGTAGGACCGTAGAACAACCTTAATCACTTATGAATAATGCCTAAATCTAGAGAGAGAAAGTAAGTAGAGAGAGAGAGTGGGAGGGAACTCCTAGTGTGTGAAAATATAATAAGCCTTGATATTACTAAGAGAACCAACACCCTCAAATGAGGGGATACATGGGTATTTATAGGTAAGGGCTAGGGCTTCTCTAAACTTTGACAATATTACAAAATAAGCCCTTAGACCTTTACCAAACATATAAACTAAGCATAAAACTAATTAAAACATATTAAATCACTAACGTACTAACATAATATTGCAACCTATTACAAAACTCAATGACCGACACTTGAATTAATAAAGTCTATTCCCAACATGTCTACTTTTGGTCATTTTATTATTTTATCACATGTGATATTACTCATATGTAGAATACCAGAATTAGTGTTACATTCTATTGCTTTATCATCTATGATAATACTCATATGTAGAATAACAGAATTAGTGTCATATTACATTGCTTTATCACATGAGATATTACTCTTAAGTAATTAAGAATAACAATTTAAATACTCTTCATCTTCCTTAAAGTGTTATATCACAAGGATAAATAAGTGTTACATACAAATATCAAACACTGGTACAAAAACTGCCTTTCGTCACACATGGTCAATTTTGAACGGTCACACGGTAACATTTTTATGTGACTAAATGTACCAGAATAAAATAAACAGCCACACTTGATCCGACTTGTGTGACCATTTCGGAATTCTATTGTCACACATTTGTGTATTTATGTGACTAGAGGGTAACTGGTAAATATTTTTCGATCATTTAGTCACTTTTAATTTGGGACGTGCGGCAGATACAAATCAGCTTTAAACATTAGTCATAATACAGATATACATATGTGACAAATATATGTCACACAATTGAAGAGTGTAACCAAAATAGATATATGGTCACATGAAGTAATTATGTATGTGGCTAAATTATATAGTCAAGTTTGTCACACATTATTTAAACGTGACTGCTATTCTTTGGTAAATATTTAGCCACATATGAATTTGAAATATGTGACAACTGAAAAGTAAGTTTGAAGCGTTAGTTACGATATGCATTTAAAAGTGACAAATATATGTCACACACTTGAAGAGTGTGACCAAATGTCATACATAGTCACACAAAACCATAGAAACATGATTAAGTGTAACGAAAATTCGATACATATGGTCACGTAAGTTAATATGTGTGTCTAAATTTTAGTGTGTGTTTGCTTGCCACAACCTAGTGTGTATAGTCACATTTAATTGTAGCACGATCATGTGACTATAGGCTTTACAATAGTCACACCATATCACAAATGTGTATCTAAATTATGTTTATTGCCACATTATAAGGGTATTATATGTGACCAATACATTCAAAATAGTCACATTGTGATATTTATGTGACTATTATTTATAGAAAATTGTGAACTCGGTTATCATTAACCTTGATATTAGTCACATTGAGTGTTTGTGTGACTAAATTCAAGATGTTATATATGGTCACATGAAGTATTTATTTAGGTGTCTAAATCATAGTCATATTTTGTCACACATTATTTAAGTTAGTCACAATTCGATACATATAGTCACACATTTCGGATAACTTATGTAATTTTGAGAGGTTAGATATGGATTTTATAGTCTCTCTAGTTTGAGTCTAATTTGATATTAACTGCATGAATTGAGTTCAGACTATTAGTCGATCATGACTCTTCATTTGCCCCATTACAATGCTGCTAGTTATACTTAGAACTGCCAAGTATAATTAGATGTTGTGATCATTGTGCATATGTTATGGCTTGTGTTTTCTTTGTTTCTAGACTAATATTTTGCAGCAAAGGCAAAGAAAAAGCTGTTTGGAATGGAATTTGGGTGAATGCTAGTAACTCTGAACTTAGTGCTGCTTGACATAACTTAATGCTGCTAGGCATAAATTAATGTTGCTAGGCATAATTCTAAACTAACATAATTTTTTTGATTATAACAATATGTATATGATAATTTTTTCATCTTTTTTTGGTTTAATGAAGCAAGAAAGTTAAAATTCATAGAATAATAAACCAAAAAAAAACAATCCCATAACAAATTAAAAGTAAATTAAAAATTGTTCATACATAAAAAGATTAACAATTAAATTTCTGAGATTTCTCCTGGTCAAAAGCCAAATGTACATTATCGTAGTCAATGGCGTCCTCTTCGCCACTCAAAAATCCAACATCAGCCGCATCCTCTTCCACTGAACCAACCCACGGCTTTGATCGCTTGTATTCCGCCTCATCTTTGGCAATTTTACGCAAACTTGCTTTGCGTGCTGCCTCCTTTCTTCCCGTACTCCATGACTCATACCACTCGTTAATGTTAAACACTTTCTCTTCCTTACCTGCCTAAAATAAAGATTTTTTGATAAATACAATACATTAAGAGAATCAAATATGTATATCAAATTAATCCTTATATATACATGGTTACATTAGTTTGAACTGTTTTTTTATTGAACATATATGACATAAATACCTTTTGAACTTTCTCCTTCAAAACATGGTTTCCTGAAATCAAATAAGCATTAGATAATAAATTTATAGAAGTTGCATCATGTAATGTGGTTTAAATGTTTAGTGTACAAAAGTTTACTTACTTTGAGCGCTTCTTCTTGAATGAAACGGACCTTTTCTTTTCTTGTTTCCAGCCATTTTCTTATAAGATTAATTGTTTAAAAAGTGTTTGTTGAATGCTAAGTGGCCTTAAAAATGGAAACATTAATAACATCAAAATGCCTATATGGTAGTCTTAGCTAGTAGGGAATTTTGAAAGTCTAAACATTAAAGATTATTGCAATTTACCAAGTTGAACGTCACATTGGCATGTGAAACTTAACGCACTAATTACTCGTGCCTAATTGTAATCATTTTAATTTTACACATTAAATGCGCGCTCCTAAATATTCTATAATTTTATTTTTAAACTTTAAATGGTAATAAGCATTGTAAGTGGTTTCAAATGTTAGAAAATATAGTAAGAATAAACATAATGGTATTAATCTAGTTATTAGTTGTGTGAAATTTGTGTTTGTGACAATGTTTACTCCCTGAATTGGAAAACTTACTTCAACACTGTTATGACCTGATTAATAAAGAGATCCAATACCTTTGTTTTGATGTTACTTGGTTGATAGATGAAATAAGAATTTAGATTTTGTTGAGAAAGAAATCAAGAATAAGGTGAGAAGCATGATGGTACAACAAGGGAACAAGCAAAAGGATTACATAAAGTCAAATAAAATTGAGGTATAGCAAACACATTATAAAATTGACTTCATAAAGTCAAATAAAGTATAGTGTAAAAGTTATAATCTAATTAAATGTTTGTATCAATCTTTTAAAACTATAGTGTAAAAGTTATAATCTAATTACAAATTCTTGTATTTACAAACGAAATAAAGTTAAAACATCAAGTTAAATGAAACCATGAAAAGTTATAGTAACTCAGAACTTAATGCTGCTTGGCATAACTTAATGCTGCTAGGCAAAAATTACTGTAAACCGGTGTAACTGTAAAAAAGTAACTGTAAACCGTTGTGACACTTTGTAAAACGTTGTGACACTTAAACGTTGTGACATTGCGACTCTTGTGTGCCTATAAATACAAAGGAATTACAACCAACTTCTTTCATCTTTTCATTACGTATTCAATTTTTTTTTGGAACTGCAATGGCTTCATCATCTTCAAATCCTGCTTCAAAGAAAACAAAACGTTCAAGGGATACTTCTCCTCCTCCTCCTCCTCCTCCAATGCCAGAAAAATATAAAATCCACGGCCTAACCCAGGAGTGCTGGGACAAATGCCATTCTGAAGGCCAATATGGTACTGAACGACAGTTGGTTGAACTTTACAACAAACGAATCGCGCGGTTGGAAGAACAAACCAAGAAAGACCAAAAGATCATACTGGTGCATCAGAACAAAGTTAATGTTCGGAATCAAGAAATAGAACAAATCCGTGGAAACATTGTTGATATTTAAAAAGGCATTCAAAATGCCTTTGTATAATTTTCATTGAATTAACCCTGATGTAAGATGATATTAATCATTATTATGTTATTTCTTTGAAGTTTAATGTTTTTGTGTTCAAAGAAAACTTATCTTATGTTTCTTTGTTAATCAAGTGAATTTGGGCAATTCCGGGTTTGGATTGGAATTTGGGTAAATGCTAGTAACTCAGAACTTAATGCTGCTAGGGATAAAAATAAAATGCCACAAAAATTAACCGATTCATATTCAGTTCATTAATGAGAAAATTGAGCAATGACAATATGTTTATTCATAAAGTCAAATAAAGTAGTACAAAAGGATTACACAGGTTTATTCAAATTACTTCCTAACTCAACTAATACATTTTCTTTTTACCCTTCCCTTTTGAACAAACTTTGGGCATTTTTGGTTCCCATGGTTTTATACCCTTGTCTTCACAAGTCTTAGCATTGGGCAGGCCTAGCACCTGAACCCTCTCATCAAAAAGCTCTTTGGCAGTCTTTTTTGGAGTTTTAACCTTCTTAGCATCTTCCTTTTTTGTGCCTGATCCAGAATATCCCTTTGGAAAGTAGTCTGCCCATGTATTTGGAGGACCTTCAGAACTGCTTGATATGTGAAATGAACTTGAGTCAATGCTGTCAATGTATGATTTCTACAAAAAAAAATAAATAAATAAATAAATAAATAAAATATTAAAATTTAAAAAAATATAGTGTAAATGAAATGAAAGATAATGTTGCAATTCAGGGTGTATTTGAAACAACCTTTGTTCTTGGAACTCCAATGGCCACATTACTTGGTGGATGGTTGGTTTTAGATCATAAAAAAGAATGGAATGCAATAAACCAACATATGTAACCCTTCTAAGTTCCCGATACAGCTCCTTTTTGTAGTTTCAACTCCCTTTGAGCAAAGGACTGCACCAGCCGCATTGCTAGATTGTTGGAAAAACAAAAGGAACTATATGCGAACTCAGAATGGAAAGGTATGTTGAAACCAACATACGTAACCTTTCTAAGTTCCCGCTACAGCTCCTTTTGTCGTTTCAACTCCCTTTGAGCAAAGGACTGCACCAGCCGTATTGCTAGATTGTTGAAAAAATAAGAGGAACTGTATGGGAACTGAGAATGGAAAGGTATGTTGAAATTCCAGACTCATTTAAATCATAAAAAATAATGGAATGCAAACAGAGTGATACAAACAATCTAGAAATGTTAAGTAAAGAATAGAGTCTAAGTAACATCACTCATCTTGAATGCGATGATGAAGAAGTGTGGCCTGTCATGAACAATACACACTATATCATCATCGCATTGAAGACATCTCAATGATCAGGCCAGATCTATCTAACGTTGCAGAAAGGTTCCATTGCTTTGTTTTTTGGACACCGTCTACTTCCATTTGTGGCATTGATCTTGATCACAAGCTTTGGCTCTTTCAAGAATGTATCTTCATTGTCGGGAAAAAAGTTTTAATCAAGGTACATTATTGAAAGAGCCAAAGCTTGTGATCAAGATCAACGCCACAAATGGAAGTAGAGGTTTTCCAAATTAAGCAATGGAACCTTCTACAATGCTAGATAGATCTGCCCTAATTATTGAGCTTTAAGTTTTTAGAAAACAGATTCTTACTATCGTTTAGATTTCTCCCTTAGATGTGACGAACATACATATTAATTATGTAGATTCTACGATATTAGAGAGCTAATCGTGCATGAATGAAATCATATTAAATTTATATTAACAATGCAATGAACTCCCATCCTTTCTACCTTAGCCAACAACAACATATTATTCAGCCTTGAATCATTAACCTACCAACATGCTGGAATACGAAGACACTAAATTCAAGCATCGAACCTACAAATTATACATGATAATTGTTTCTGTATTTTGACAAAGAGCAAAGATGAATAAAAAATGGATGAACAACACCAAAACAAGTTTATGTTCATACTTGAAAGTGGTGTCGGTTCACCCATCATTGATACTTCTTCCATCTTTGATACTTGGGTGTTTTAGCCTTAATATTCGCAAAACAAATGCAACATAATTCTTATACCAGATAGTCAACCTAAGCCTAAGATAAAATAAGCTAATCCAAGCAAACCTTAATATCTCTTTTGCTCTAATTATTCGCAAAAACAACACAACATGTTCTTCCTTATTCTATCAATACAAATGCAACATACTTCTTATAACAGATAGTCAACCTAAGCCTAAGAATAAATAGCTCTAAGGGGATATTTGGATTATATTAATTTATGATCTTATCATCTTTTTGAGATTTGGGGATGCCAATAAGCCTATGTTATTTTAAGTGGATAAGCTGATAAGCCAACAAACAGTGAGCTTATTAACTTTCCCAAAACTCAATATGCCGATAACCACACAAAATAAGCTAATCCAAACACACCTTAATATCTCTTTTGCTCTAATTATTCGCAAAAACAACACAACATAAATCTAATATATAAAGTAACAAGTCTCTAACAAATGTAAGACAAAACTGAGAATAAATGATCAAAACCCTAGATCCATTTACTTGGTCAATTGTAACCAAGTGAGTTTTATAACTGTGAGAGAGAAAGAGAGAATTATGTGGAAGTGTGTGAAGTATATATGATAAGTTTGTATAATGTATATTATAAGTTTAAAAGTGAAGTGTGTTTGATATTCTTTGTATATATTATAAGTTTAAAATATAAGTTTAAAAATTATTAAAAGTATAAAATCTAAAAGTAAAAAGTAGTAAAATTTTTAAAACTAATACAGTAAGTATTAAAGCTACATTTGTATTTTAAGGCATGCTTGGTAGGGTTGTTCACGGGGCAGTTCGGTTCGGTTTCGGTTTCTTTGGTTTCGGGTTTTTTTCTGTTTCGGATTGAGCGGTTTCTCGGTTTCTCGGTTTCTCAGGTTTTTTTAACATCCCTAATGCTTGGTAGGGGGTTATAAGGGGTGAATTGAAGAATGGGAAAGGTAATGAAAAAATATGCTTGGTAAAGCATAATGCAATGACCCATTACCCAATTCTGGGGAATGGATCATTACCTAATATTTTGGGGGGATTAATTTTCTTTACCTTTCCCTTTCCCGACCATTATCTTACACTTTCCCTTTCCCTTTTCCAAGTTTGAACCAAGTGCACCCTTTAGTGTATTTTGTATTAAAAAAGTCGCCCATGTGAATTAGCCATTATCAACGGTCATGCATGGTTTCCATTAAACTATAAGCGACTACAACTCAATGCACATGACCCATGACCCATGTTAATTGCCCATTGTCGCTCACCAGTAATGTATTGGTCGATAAGATGACACTATAAGACACTATAACCCAATGAACATGACCCATTACCCATGTTAATTACCCATTGTCGATCACTAGGAATGTATTGGTCTATACCATGACACATACTATAAGCTACTAGAATCCAATGCACATGACCCATTACCCATGTTAATTACCCATTGTCAACAGTCATGGATGTGTCATAACATGACACTCTAAGCAACTATAACCCAATGCATATGACCCATATGATGTCAAATACCCATATTAATTAATGTGACCAGTGATAACCTAATGCACATGACCCATGCATGGGTTGCGCTGGCTTGGTAGGCGTATACCGTTTGTCACAGACACTAAGAAGCAAGCCACCATCATCCTCTCGATCATGTTATCCAGGATCGATAAAGTTTGAACTCGGCTTGAGCTTGACTCGAAAAGGTCTATTTATCTGTAAAGATCTGTTTTCTTACACAAATTAAAATTGAAATATAACCTAAGAATTGAATTCGGTTCGACTTCAGCTCGAAAAGTTTGATGCATTCATAAATAACTATTTACACTTAGTACACTTACATATTAAAAAAAAAAAAAAAAAAAAAAAAAAAAAAAAAAAAAAAAAAACATATTTTGTATCACTTACAAGCTCGAGAACTCAAGAATAACTCGAATCCAACTTACATAAGGTTGAGCTCAACTCATTAAACATTTGGAGCTCACTTTTTTCCCCAAAATTTCAATCTGTGGCTCAAGATATATCCCGCCCTTTCTTTCCCCAAAATTTCAATCTCTGGCCCAAGATCCCACCTCTTTTTCACCCAAAAATCAAAACACTAATTAACACTAGTCAGATATATCTTCTCTCTATTATTCATCTCTTCTCCTTCTCTCTAGAACTGACCCACACACCACCGCTACACTTCACCGTCGTATCTCGCCGTCATTCCACCGACCATCGCTCGTCCACGCCATCACCATCATCAAGACAAGGGAGGCAATGGGTGTGATTTTGTTTGCTTCGGTTGTTTGGTTCGAGATAACCACAACATCCACCACCATCACAGTCAAGCCTCCATCACCCTCTCCATCATGTTATCCGGGATCGAGAAAGTTTGAACTCGGCTTGAGCTTTACTCGAAAAGCTCGATTTATCTGCAAAGATGTGTTTTCTGACACAAATTAAAATTGAAATATAATATAACCTAAGAATTGAATTCGGTTCGACTTCAGTTCAAAAAGCTTGATAGATTCATAAATAAATATTTACACTTAGTACACTTAAAAAAAATAAAAAATAAATAAATAAAAAACATATTTTTATATTACTTACAAGCTCGAGAACTCAACAATAACTCGAGTCAAACTTGTATAAGATTGAGCTCAACTCATTAAACATTTCGAGCTCATTTGATAGGCTTTCGATCTCCAAAATTTTAATCAGGCGCTCAAGATCCGCCCCTAATTTTTCCCCAAACAATCTCCCGCTCAAGATCCCGCCCCTTTTTCCCCAAAAACAAAACACTAACACTTACACTAGTCAGATCTATCTTCTATCTATTCGTCTATTCTCCTTCTCTCTAGAACCGACTCACACCACCGCCAAACTTCACCGCCTTATCTCGCCGTGGTTCCACCAACCATCGCTCCTCCACGCCATCACCGTCATCAAGACAAGGGAACTGTATGGGAAAGTTTGTTTGCTTTGGTTGTTTAGTTCGAGATAACCACCACATCCACCATCATCACAGTCGAGCCACCATCACCCTCATCTCACCTATCCTACTCTGTTCATGGGTATGCTCAAACACATATTTAATTTATATTTTTTTAAATGTGTAATCGAATATAAAATGATTTATATTGATTTTCGTGGATTAAAACTATCCTAAAACATGTTCTTGATTATAAATTCATGTGGTGGTAATCGTTGCAGGTAAACTTATTAAGACAAAATAGTTTTCCTGTTTATTGGAATGGAGACAATCGACGTGTTCTAAGATGCCACTGTTTTGCTCGTAAAGGGAGTCTTGATTGGTTTCCACTCCGGGAGGATGTTGCTGAACAGTTGGAGTTTGCTTATCGCAGTCGCGTAAGTGATCTATCAAAAGATTAACATAACGTCTGTTATATAAAAAATTAACTCAAATATGGTTGCTTTTTGTCAAACTGTTTCATTTGTACCAGATGTGAGTGATTTGCTTGCTTGGTAATGTGTTTGACATTTATTCGTTCCAGGTAATTTGGCACGGCAGAACACTTCAACCATCTGGATTACTTGTTGCCCGAGTTGATATGCAAGGGTCTACCCCGGTATGTTGGTTTTTGATGCTAAACTTATATTTAGGACATCTAATTTTTTCGTCTTTTATGTTAGCATTAAGCACGTTACTTGTTTCCTGTAGGGGCTACATCCTGTTTTCACGGGTGAGGATGATACATGGGATGCCTGGCTAAAAATTCCCTCATCTAGATTTTCTGGCACACTTCATTTTCAGGGGACTGGAATTTAATTGAGGCGTGGGTATGCTCCATCTCAGTCACCAAAAGCCAACCCAAGTACTACCTCCGTCCCTAAATAAGTGTCCACTACTGACTTTTTAAGTCTCCTCTTTTTAACTTTGACCATAAATTATTTTATTTGTGTTATGTAATACTTGATACAAAATATATGAACGAATTTAGTCTTTGTAGGATCTTAGTTTTATGTTGAATATTGTGATTCGGGAGGTCGTGTATGATGGAAGAACAAGAACTCCATGGTTAGTGAGAGAGAGTAGAGAGAGAAGGGAAAAACTATGTTTTTATTGATAAGGAAAAGTGAAAATACAAACAAAGTTCTCACCCTCCTAGTGAAGTCTAGGAGGGCTTATATAGCCTAACACAAACTAACTATTACAATATTACGATTCTAGTCCTTGTGTTTTGGCTAAATGAGATAACAAATGTAATCCCGATAATGTCGTTCCATTTACGTGTTGGGATTATAAACTTTGATCCCAACAATCTTCCCCCAATGGGGCGACATAAGGGATTACTTACAACATTTCCTACAAGGACAAATAAGAATAAAGAAAGGTCTTCATAAGCTCTTCAAATTGCTGAGGATGACGACAGTTGACGCTCTTTGTCTTCATCTTGTACCTCGGCTTGAGAACTTTTTCTTCACTTGTAGGAAAATGATGTAATATGCATGAAATGGATTAACTTCCCCCCAATTCATGCTGCATGTCTTTAGCGGCTTCTTCGTACACTTCTTTTTGGCGAAGTTTCTGAATCAGCTTCCCCCCAAACTGATAACCGTCTTCAGCAGATTCGAAACTTTGATGTAGTCCACATGTCTTCTAACTTTTGAAGTTTTGAGTACGCAGCGGAATTTGTAGATGACACCGTAAACCACACCAAGCAAATCTGACTAGTTACTTAATTACGGTTATGCTCAATGCGGAAGCTCCGTTCAGGGGTAACATGCAAGAAATCAGCAAGATCTTCTCACATATGAAGGCTACTTCACACTTCACACCCCGCGAGAGTTGAAATGATTACACCAAAATCACAAAACTGAACCACTGATCATCTTTGCGGACGTCTCTCCGATAGTAATAAAATTGTAAGCTCGATCACGTGAGTCTATTATTCGTCCTTGATGTGCACATTTCTTCCCCCTAAATGCAGATCCTCGTGGAAAATGAGTGTTTTCGCAAAGAAGTCAAGAAAAGTCAAAGAAGGCAAAGAACACCCATTCTCTCTTCCCCCACGATGTCTTCGCGGAATCGGAAGCATACACACTATGTTTACGATGGAAACGGAGGCAGCGTAACCCCATGTGTCTAATTAACATATTTTGTGTGGAGTATCGTAAATAGCCCGTGAGAATCAACTGCTGATAAACAACTCTACTCATTAATACTCCTCTCAACTAACGCTTTACCGACCCCATTATCATTCTGTAGGCTTTTTGTAGTGACTACTGATGGAGAAAACCCAATATGATGTACTTGAGACTGAAGTAAAATAACCCGAACTTGTGACTTAAACTTGCACTATTGTCTGACTAAGAACCAATACTGAGAATTTCAATAATGGTAGGAAATCATATACCCATCCAACCTTCCTTAAATGTATATGAACGTCTCTTGAATCATCCACATCTTATGGTGACACTTGAGCACTACAACGTAACTCCTTTAAAGTGATAGTTATACACCGTGAGCACAACAACGTAACTCCTTACATCAGGTATAACTAGACAACTCAAGTCTTGGTCATTTGTACGGATAAAAGCTCGAACAAGGATCTCGAAGAATCATGCATCCAACCAACCCCGATATCTTCAGATACTAAGTACATGCACCCGTGAAATTCCACTTCAACCTCAAATAAATAATAAAGAATTTACGCCGTAGTCACATATTGCGGTTAAATACCAAAACTAGCCTTTTGACGGTTTAATGAATTTAATAATGGTTCCCGATCTTGTCAAAACGTATCCCCAAATATTTGTCACTTTGTCATTTCAACCCCGACATTAATCTTTCAACAAATTATACCAAAGATATAACCATAGAACCCAACATTATGAAAATTGTCGGATTAAATCATACCAGCTCAAACAAGTGTATAGCAGCCCAGTCAACATTTTCGGCCCAATTGCTAATCCAAAAGTCAGTCCAGTTTAGTGATTAAAACGTGTAAGCCCAATTCATAGGTTCGATCCAAAAATCACCCAATCCTAATAATACGTTTATATTTTCTCATTTAAACCTAAAGTTACCTTTTTGCTACACATACCTCAAATAATCCGCCCCCATCCACATCTCTCTTCAAACAGATCTAAAAAATAACGCATCAGAAAAAATCTCCATCTCATCAAATTTCACAAACACAAATCAAGCACATACCACCTTCAATAACCCCACACGACCACCAGAAGTCTTCCTTAGTTTGATTAAGCTATTCAAGTACAAGACGTGAGAGGTCTCGGGTAGGTGATTGCTTCTTGTTTTGCTTTGTAAGATTTTCAATGAACCGAAGATAAGATAATAACAATATTGTTATGGATCTTTTCTTTTAGTTTCGGATATTATTGAAGCTGAGCTTCTTATTCGATCGATGAGGATATGTCTTTCGTGTTTTTGTGGACTTTGAAGGTCTCATATGCTTTGTAGCACACGAAAGTAATCTGAGATTATTTGATTGTTTTATCATTCTTTTCTGTTCGATTCGTGTGGAAGTAGCGGTGAGAAGATAGAGAAGGATGGGATTAGGATAGGCATTGATTTGGTTGTGGTTTTGGATTTAAACCGTTTTTGGCTGTGGTTGCTACATTTTATCAGTCTCGTATAAAGTTTTACCTTTTTGTTCATTGTATTTGACTGATGATGCTAAACTGAGGTCAAATGTCGAGTGTATTTTGATTTATGGTCAAACGTGTCTTCTCTTCATCTTTAATCTGATAAAATTTTCGAAAAAACTTTTTATCTTATCGAGAACATGTTTTCGAAAACAGAGTTATCGAGATCACTGGATTATTGAGAAAATGATTTCGATAACAAAGTTATCGAGAACACTGATTATATCGAGAATAAGATTTCGAGAACCAGGTTATCGAGAACGTGATTTCAAAAACATAGGGTTTTGAGTTCTCGACAACTAGTATGTTCTCGATAACAAGTACCTCTCGAGAACTTCTTATACAAGAAGTTTCGATTTTTCCGGCGATTCCCTTTTTTTTTTTTCAGTTTCGATGACTTTTCCGACCATTATATTCTGACCAGCTTCTTCGACCAGTTTAGAGCCACAAATACTCACGGGTTTGGTACAAAACATCATACACTTGATAAAAGTTAACATAAAAAACTGGATCTTGGACTAATACCCTCGACACAGTTATATGAAAACGGAAAGTGATAAAAGTATGGACATTTGACCAACTGTTGATATAATAGACTGCTACACCAGAAGATATGTCAAAAATAACAACCGTACGGACCCATGGATAAAACAGCATCAAGATGACACCTTTTGACAAGATTCGACCACAATAATCAACAAATAATAACCTTGGCTCTGATGCCACTTGTAGGATCTTAGTTTTATGTTGAATATTGTGATTCGGGAGGTCGTGTATGATGGAAGAACAAGAACTCCATGGTTAGTGAGAGAGAGTAGAGAGAGAAGGGAAAAACTATGTTTTTATTGATAAGGAAAAGTGAAAATACAAACAAAGTTCTCACCCTCCTAGTGAAGTCTAGGAGGGCTTATATAGCCTAACACAAACTAACTATTACAATATTACGATTCTAGTCCTTGTGTTTTGGCTAAATGAGATAACAAATGTAATCCCGATAATGTCGTTCCATTTACGTGTTGGGATTATAAACTTTGATCCCAACAATTACTTGTTAGGTCACCATTTAGTAAACACAAGTATGATTGATAAAGAAATGAGATGAGAATGAGAGTGGGATGATTATGAGAAATTTGAGAAAGTGAAATGCAAGAGTTTCCTTAATGTTTCCAAATAACCAACCAAGTATTACATAGACCTAAGCATACTATATATAGGGAAGGAGCTAGGGCAACACTCCCTCTCCTTCCTTTCTCCAAATCGTGTGGGCTTTAAGGCCCATGGATCATTAAACTTAAGCCTAGTAAACTTGAGACATTACATTAGTGTAAGTAATAAATAACTAAAGCAACCTATTATTACAAATGACCGAGACTTGATAAAATAGTAAAACTTTGGTTCCAACAATCTCCCCCTAA
The DNA here is from genome assembly GCA_030686995.1 of Artemisia argyi. Lineage (NCBI taxonomy): Eukaryota > Viridiplantae > Streptophyta > Magnoliopsida > Asterales > Asteraceae > Artemisia > Artemisia argyi. The sequence continues at coordinate 67,614,340 of CM060691.1, read as the reverse complement.
GGGTCGGTCATCAAGGTTGCTTGACGTCTTCGTCTTAATCTTTGACTTTCATAGCTTTAGACGTCTTCAGAAATGATTAGAATAATGATGGATGTACTTTGCTCTTTGACTTTGTTCTTTGATGATGTTGTAGTGATAATGTTATGAAGTAATCTGCCATTCGTCACTCCTGCGTCTGTGGTGGTTGTCCGCCATTCCAACATACTCATACATCTTTGGACTTAGACTTTCACGTACAAGAAGTTCCTTTTCATACTTTGAGATCTTTGTCTTTATACTTTGTAGATTCTTCTTTTTGGCGTAGAATCTTTCTTTGAACTTTGTGTTGCTTTGATCTTTGGGGGAGCTTTCTTTGACTTCAAGATGTATGTATGAGCATGTTGGAATCTACCATCATGGAAGTGATGTACCTGCGAGTAAATAGTTAGCAATAAAACAACCGGTACTTACAGATAAGGAGTTAGAGCTCGTCAACAGCATAGTGTGAAGACTCCTTCTAATCCTTATCCAGGCCGTTCCCATATCAGATACTCCCGAAGGAGCTTACGAGACCTACTAGGTAGCTCAATGACTGGGTGAGTCGCTGGGGATCACTCCACGACTGTAGACCGTAATGGAACCACCGCAAACACTAAGCGTAACTCACGAGGAGTTACCGAAGTGACCTGTCAAGGCTGTTTGATGTTGACCCTGACAGGAGTTTCCGTTCAATCATTGAGAAATACTTACGTAATTCTCTCATAAACGTTCTCGGCAGATTGCTAAGATCTGCGAAGGACTCGATAGTTTTCAACTGATGCCCTTTGATGTAGAACACCAGTTGAAGAAATACTAAGTGTTCCTAAGAGATCTTTGATGTATCTCATGGCTCTAGACTCTATAAGTGCACACCTAGGTTTCCTATGCGGAGACTGGGGATGTCCTTCTTCAATATCAACCGTCTCTAAGAGATGGGTCGATAGGTTACGCGGGTTCCCCTGTGAGAATGAAACAAGTCCTTTTAAGAGAACTTGAGTGGTTAAGAAGGTTTAGTGCATTGCGTCACTGGGTCCATGACGACTTAATCTTCAATACCGGCGTCGCCTTAGCAACAACCAGTAGCATACGTATTGAACCCGGTGTCTGCCCTAAGGTTGAATCATCTGGAGGGCTATTTCTTTTCACCCTTTACTTTACTTTTCTTTTTAATTCTTCAACTCCTTCTTTCCCTTTCATTCATTTCTCCTTTTTTCGTATCATACCTAAGGACTTCTAATTCTAACTATGGGAGATGTCCTTGGGTAGATCCCTCCGGCTCTGGCGGATCATAGGACGGATATTCCTATCTTAATCACCTTATAACTCCGACAATAGCCAAGAAACCTTTGATTGAAAATCTCTCAAAGTGTTTGTGATAATCAAATATTTTGGTTAACACTTTGAGAGTTTTGCATACACTTTTGAAGGGCTCCCCCTGCACATGTGCTCATAAGTATTTAATAAATTTGCACATGCGAGAGGAGCAAACACTTTTGAATTGATCCACTTTCTGTGAACAGGACCGATTCGAGACACGCTTACATCACTAGTTAGACTAGCTTGAAGTTATTACCCGGCCTGGTCAAGTCCACAGAAAGTTTCTCGAGACGGTACTTTCTACTAAGACATATCCTTTTCGAGACACGCTTACGTGGTTAGTTAAAGAGATGCATTGTCAGCTTTTAGGTGACAACTAGCTCTAGTAACTAACTTGATGTTATTACCCGTCGAGGATAAGTCCTTTCGATGTTACTAACTTGTATTATCTCGTCAATTCCTGGGTTAATACTGAGTCTAGCTCGCACATGATACAACTAAACGCTTTGACTTCGTATGTTTTAATCACCTTTACATTTTCTCCCCCTCAAAAATAGCATATAAGATGGTGTTTTTGACAAATTTTTTAGATTAAAATATGCCTTTTGAGTCTTATGGGGAGATACATCAAGAACTTTTGATTTTGAGCAAAGTATTTTGTTTTGACAAGTGCTCCCCCTCAACAAGTGATTAGGTCTTATTGAGGTGAAATACTTGTCCTTTTGAGCAGAATTATGAAAAAATCATAAATGTTTGATTAATTCTACTCAAAAGTAAGAAGCCTTCGCTCCTTATGTTTAGGATTGAGGCACTGAAGCGTACCTCAGGGTCCTTTAATTACAAGCACGGGTTGTACACTGTTATGTGTGCACAAACCATAATAGAAAAAATGATTCAATCAATGAAACAATTGATATTGAAAAAATATGATCAAATGTACCAAGTTATTCTTCGTCTGGAAGTGGAGCATTGAAGTTAGTGAACTGAGGTTCAGGTCTTTCGAAGTTTCTGACAGGAAACGATGGTCTGGCACCAATGTAGCTTTCCAGTCGTCTGATCTGTTCCCGTCGAAATAACCGTTCTTCAATCTTTAAGACAAAGTTACGAACTTGTCTTCTGGAGCTGGATTTCCATCTAGGTTGTTCCCCCTTAGCTATCTTACGTCGATCATCATTCAACCTTTTGACAAGCCCATCACGAACAAACTTGAGTGTAACATCACAGAATTTATGTACCTCATCGAACCTCATGAAGCTTTGTAGCTTTTTGCTGTTGATGTAAGTGAAACCAAACGGTTCTTGGATGAGAGTAAACTGTGGTGTGTCATAAAGACCATCAAAGTAGAACTGTGGCTTTGTCAAATTGATCTTTTGTTGGTAACTTTCCACTCCAAGCTGAAGATCTTCCACTCTTTCTTGAACAATCAGTCGTCGGATGTAAAGAAGTAGCGATGCCATGAAGTTGTACTGAACGTCTCTATCGAATCCGCGCATTCTACTCTGAACCTTTTCAAGATACATATCTTCTATGTCATTGAGATAAAGGTTGGGAAAGTCTGCTTCGGAGAACTTGTACTTCTTTTCATCTTGTCGTTTAACAACAATTTCACGCATGAATAAGTAGTTAAACCGTTTCGACTGCTGAATCTCCAAGATAGCGATGATCTTTGATTTCTGCTTCACATTTTCCTATGATGTCTCTCCTAATCTGCTTGTATAACCGAGACGACGACGATCAGGCCAATGTTGAATTCCGTGTAGAGCATCTCTGTCGTAAGCAACGATGGAGTTGCTGAAAATACGGGTGGTTTCTTCAATGGCTGGTATTTCGTATCTAGCGGCTGGTACTGAGATTGTGAGTGAGGAAGCATATTTCTTCTTGGATATCTCTTGAGTGAGCTGGATGTTACGAAGATCTTTGTTGAAGAAGAAGCTGTAAGGTATCTTCGGTTTGTCAGGAAATCCTTTCAACGGTAATGGTTTGGTCCAGTCGGTGAAGTAAGGTTTTTCATGATTCTTGGAACTTAGATCGATATTCACTTCAGGATTTAACCAGTCAAAGTCGGCAGACATTGCACTAGCTATATTCTGCATGTGATATTCGTATTCGACTTTGTTTCCAGATCTTTTCTTGAGGAATTCTTGTGCATCCCTATTGATTCTCCTAAGCTCCGCCTTTGTGAGTTTGTTGATGTGAAGATCCTTCATAATTACCTGGGTGAACTGAAGAGTGTTACCAGGAAGAGGTTCTTCTTCTTCTAGAGGAGGTTGAGCTTGGACCATTTCTGTAAGCCAATCATTCTGAGGATTGTCATCATTGTCGAGCCATGAATGACGTGTTTTCTTCTTTGATTTCTTAGACTTGGATGTAGCATCTTTGTCTTTGGCTTTGGACGGTGATGATGGACCAGCATGAGAATCATGAGTTGGTGGAGCACGGTAATCGGTGTCAAGTTGATCTTGGAAGTCATCAGTTTGTTCCATGAATATTTCTTCATCTTCGGTTTGACCTTCATCAGTAGCAGAGGGTTGTTGTTGAGTTCCAGGAGGAGTGGAGTCCTTCTGTGGTTGGAGAGAGGATGAGGGACCTGTTCCAGACTTTGGTTTCTTGCCTTTGGAGTTTGGGTCAGGATCGTCATCTTTTCTTGTCCGTTTTCGGGATCCAGCAGCATCTTTGCATGACTCAGTTGACATATAAGCTACCATAGCATCATACAGGCCTTTTTCTTCAGCTGTCTGTGTGGTTTTGGTGGCAAGGTTGTCGAAGATTTTGACAAGCATGTCATTGAGAGACAATTCTTGGACGGTTGGAGCCACAGTAGAGGATTTTGCGGTGTGAAGCGTGAAGGGTGTAGTAGACAACATTTTCTTCGTAACACTTCTAATTCTGTGATCCAAGTTGTCATTGATTGGTTTGAGAAGGTTTGCAACTTCAGGAGTAATCATCTCAACCAGATTATCAGTGAGAAAATCATGTGTTGCAGTTCTGATAAAACCTTCGTAATCAGATTTCAAGAACTTGTCAATCAGCTGCGTAGAATCCTGGAATTCCTCAACTTGTTTAGTCAGTTTGGTAACCATGTCGGTGAGTTTGTTCACTTGCTCCTGAAGATCAACTTGTTGTTTTGGTTCATTGATCGAATGCTGTTTAGATGCGGTTTCAGATGGTGTGGGTGATGAGTGCTCTGGTGATGATTCGGACGAAGACTCGTTGTGAGAGTCTGAAGAAGAAGCAGGAGGAGTTGGATCCTTTGGCGGAGAGTCTTGAGGAGGTGGAGGTTGTGCTGAGGAAGTCTGCTGAGAAGATGACTTAAGAAACATGTTGGTGTCGAACGCGTTCTTTTCTTCATTTTCCTTTCGACGACGTTCCTCTGCTTCCTTTGCTTCTCGTGCAAGAAACTCTGGAGTAATAAGATATTCATGTTCCTGATCTGTAGCTAAGTTCTCTTGACCGCCAACATTCTCCTCTAAAGTAGCAGTCTCAGTCATGTGGACATCTTCAGTCTTGTCAGAATCCTTAACGTTGTCATCAGGTTGTGGAGCTGATTCTGACGTTGTTGGAGGAACCATACCGCTTGTAGCCCCTACATGTTCTGACTGATCAATAGGTGGTGGTGTTGGAGGGTGTGATAGAAGTTGGCTTTCAAGGCTTGCTTTCCTCTGTTCTTTCCTAAGCCGCTTTTCTTCATCTCTAGTGTCGACAACTATACTTTTGAGTTTACGTTTATCGACCAATGGTTCAGCGATTGGTTCGTCTTCATCATCATTCGGCTCATTGATAGTGACACCTTTTCTTCTCCTTGTCTCTTCTTCATAAGTTTCCAGACTTTGTTGTACTGCAATCTCTGTTGCTGGAAATCCTTCATCAGGTGCTCTGTATCTCAGTTCATAGTCTGGTTCTTCTTCGTCAGATTCTGTATCGAACTCAGACTCGGTGTCAGAAGGTGGAGGAGTAGGTTCATCCCGAATAAAGTACTCAGGAGTTGCCTTCTTCTTTGGTTTGGAAGCAGGTTTAGGTTTGGATGTAGGTTTAGGTGTGGTAGTAGTCTTGGGTTTTGCCATTGAAGCAGACTTAGATCTTGTATGCGGTGATCCAGTGGTGCTCGTGGTACTTCCAGACTTTACACTTCCTTTGCTACGAGTCTTTGTAGTTGCTTCTTCCAGTTCCCCTTTGTAAGCTAGATCATACAACTTGAAGTTTGCCCTATTCTTAATGTTGTCATTCAGAAGGTATTCGGGAATCCTCATACCTTTGTTCTTGGTAGCGGAAGTGGTTGATTTGATGAATAATGTGGGGAAGTCGTCCTCGAAGAGGTGCTTCGGCTCATTAGGATCAGCCATCCTCTTGATGAATTCTGGAGAACTTTTGCAGAGATGTTCAATGATAAGCTTGGTGAATCTGGTGAATGGTATCATAGTCTTCACACGGTCGGTCTGAATACTGTAGATGATATCATTCATGATAGGAACTGCAAAGTCAATTGGTGTCAGAGTCACCATTCCCCAGAATGTTTGCAGGTGTTCGAGCCTTGGATGTTCATGACCACTTTTCCTTCCAGATATAGATCTAACAACCAACAAACAGAATGTTCTCCAAGGCTGAGGTATATACTTGACATTGAATTTGGAAAGCTTGATTAGAGGTTCATCATCATCAACCTCATATCCTAATTCAATGAAGAAGTCAAGAAGTTCCAGCTCAGGTAGTATCGGAGCAAATTCGTTGTCAGTTTGTGGCATGAGAAGAGCTGTTCGAAGAACGTCATGATCTACAGAGTAATCTTGGCTATCTAAGGTAACAGTGAAAGACTCATTATCCAAGTTGGTCTGAGCAGTAAGCCAGAACTGATGAAGATAGAACAGTGGAACTGAAGTAGAGCAGGTGAGAAGTGGTTTGCATGGATGTGCCAGTAGGATATCTTTCACAATCTTGCATGATTTCTCTGTGATATTCAACTTATTGAAATCGACTCTGGGATTGTTGTTGCCAATTGTGACATTGTAGTTCTCGGGAGTGATGTCATCCAAGGTGAGTAATGGAAGAAGTTGTTCTGCGACGTTCTCAGTGTGTTCAGCCATGTTTTTCTGAAAAGTATCACCATAAATCAAACATCCAAAATGTGTTATGAGTTAGCACAGTTTAGATATTGGATACAGATATCTACTTAAACAATTAAGCACAAATGCGTCATTTAAGACTGAGTCAAATAATGCATATGGCAAATAAGCATAACATGACAAGTACAATTCACATTACATCACATTACTCAACACTAATGAACCATACTTATCGAGAAACAACTTATCAATCAATTCTATAAACAACCTATCGAGAAACTGATGTTATCGAGAAAGTTTAAGTTTTGAAAGATTTCGATAACTGACATTTCATCGAGAAAGTGACATCTCGAGAAACATTATCGAGAAAGTTTATCGAGAAAAACATTGATAATTATCGAAAAATCATTATCGAAAACATTTTGTCAAAAAAACTTTATCGGAAAACTTTATCGAGAAAAAATTATCATTTATCGAAAACATTATCGAGAAATTAAAGATTTCGAAAAATGGGGTTACCCGAACGATTTCGATAAATGAAAAGTTTATCGAAAAAATTTTCTCAAAATATCGAGAAACATCAGTATATCGAGAACTTTGAGTTTCTCGATAATTTTCAAAGATTTCGATAACACTCAATTTTCTCGAAAATATTCTTATACAAGAATATAGTCGAATTCTCGTGAGATTACACCTTCATATACTTCACAAATCACGTAACCACTGAAATTGGCCTGTCACCAAGTTAGATTAAGTGTATCTTAGGCAAACACAAAGATTTCGATATTAACTCATGAACAAGCATTTCGAGATACATGAAAGAACAATGAGAAACATCCTAGCTAGATAGAATATGCACATTAGAGACCAAAGACACAAATCCCACCAATAAACACAACCAAATAATCACAGATTCACAATCAACCCACTTTGACCCAATCCTTTGAGATCGAGAACCACACAAACATGATGGATTGAGGTAACAACTGATGAGTAATTAATGGAAACAAGTAAACTAACAAAACCCCATCAAGAATTAACTCATACCACAGGTTACCCATGATTTCGAAATCCTAAACCTAGTTTTCGAATTCATGATAACTTAAGATCTAACCATTGAAAACCCAATTAATCAAGATCCTATGTATAAAATACCCTAGTGAATCCATAGGAACTTACAATTGAAAGATCAAAGTCGTGGTATGCTTGATTGATTGTGAGCCGTGGGTTTGAGAAAGGGTTTAAGGGTTTTAAGAAATTAGTGGTATGGTATATACGGTTTGTTTGTTTATTATATTTTGAAAAGTTTGATTTTTGTCACCTTTAGTCCTTGGACTTTATAATAAACAAACAAGTGTACATAAGTATTATAGACACTTAAGGATTTGACAACATTGGTCCCTTAACTACATTGTACTTCCTATGAAGTATATAGATATTGAGATGTGCATTCGCAAAGGTCACATATGAAGATTAAGACCAAATGAGACAAGGTGTTGTGAAATAAAACATCCGCACACACACCGAACCGAAAGCTTATGAGAAATATGCAAGTATACCAATTTTAAAAAAATTGGTGAAAGAAATTTACGCGTGACTCCCCCTCAACACTTGTAAAGTAAGAACAAGGTGTTGAATGGAAGCGATATACCTGCATTTTTTTTTTTTTTTTTTTTTTTTTAATTAGTTTATAGTAAAGAAAGAAAGACAAATATTATACAGAGATAGTAGTGATGTTTGACAATCAGTGGTATTTTAAAAACTTTTCCAGATCCTCTGGTGTCAAACATCTCATACCAATCTGGTGAACTAGACTAGCAAACCTGGATGGTGCCAAGGATTTGGTAAGTAAGTCTGCCAATTGGTATTCAGTTCCAACGAAATAAAGTTCAACTGTACCCCTTTCCACATGCTCTTTGATGAAATGATAACGGAGATCAATGTGTTTGGATTTGCAATGATGCACAGTGTTGCAGGAGATAGCAATTGCACTCTTTGAATCAAAGTAGATAGGAATCTTGTTGAATAGGTAGCCATAGTCTTTAAGTTGTGATCTCATCCAGATGACTTGAGCACAACAAGCCGACATGGCTACGTATTCAGATTCTGTAGATGATAAAGACGTGCAGTCCTGCTTCTTAGATTGCCATGACACAAGTTTGTCTCCAAGAAACTGTAATCCACCAGATGTGCTTTTGCGTGTGTCTAAACATCCTGCATGATCAGCGTCTGAAAAAGCAATTAGTTCAAAACCAGAATCCTTCGGATACCAGATCCCCAAGTTAATGGTTCCCTTTATGTATCGAAGGATTCTTTTGACCTCATTGAGGTGTTTTTCAGTTGGTCTTGACTGATAACGTGAGCACATGAAGACAGCAAAAACTATATCAGGTCTACTAGCTGTGAGATACATGAGGGACCCAATCATACTTCGGTATTTGGTAGGGTCAACGGGAGTCCCATGTAAATCAGCATCTAGTTTTGTGGTGTAACCCATTGGTGTATTATAAGTATCACAAGTCATCATTCCATGTTTCTTTAATATTTCAAGAGCATATTTGGACTGATGTACAAAAATTCCACGGGGTGATTGATGAACTTGTAATCCTAAAAAGAACGTAAGTTCACCCATCATGGACATTTCAAAATTATCTTTCATTAATATAGCAAAATCATTAGAATAACTTCGTTTTGTTGAGGCAAAAATGATATCATCGACATATATTTGAACAACAAGTAAGTCCTCCCCGTAGGTTTTTGTAAATAGTGTGGGATCCACTGATCCTTTAAAAAATTTATTGGCCAATAAGAAAGTAGACAGTTTGTCATACCACGCCCGTGGGGCTTGCTTGAGTCCGTAGAGAGCCTTTTTGAGTCGGTAGACATGATTAGGACGCTCAGGATCAACGAAGCCTTCAGGTTGACTGACATAAACTTCTTCACGGAGTTCTCCATTCAGAAATGCTGTTTTCACATCCATCTGGTAAACCACCATATTCCTATGAGCAGCATAAGCCAGAAAGATCCGAACAGCTTCATGTCGTGCCACTGGAGCAAAGGATTCAGCAAAGTCTAGACCTTCAAGTTGAGAGTATCCTTTCGCTACCAGACGTGATTTGTTGCGGATGACTGTTCCTTCTGCATCAAGTTTATTCTTCCAGATCCATTTTAACCCGATGACAAAGACTCCGTCAGGTCTTTCAACTAATTCCCAGACTTCTAGTCTTATGAATTGCTGAAATTCCTCTTGCATAGATTCAATCCAGTTGTCATAAGTCATTGCATCTTTAATGTTCTTGGGTTCTTCATGACAAACTGTGAGTGCGTAGATGCAAGTTTCACCATCGGTGTGAAGTCGTTGTCTTGTCATGACTGGTGCATCTGGATGGCCAATAATATGGACTAGTGGATGGTCACGAGTCCATTTGTGTGTTGACGGGTGTAGTTGATATGTATCTCGCATGTTGGCAGGATCCAAGTTGCGTGTTGACGACTCAGCTATATCAGGAACAGTAGTAGCTGGTGCAAACGGATTAATGAACGCATCAGGATCATGCTCTGCGGGTTGTGGAACTGATTGTGGTGTTGGATCTTCAGCTGGATGACAGGGAGTAGAACCAGTTTGTTCTGCTGTAGATGGTGATTCAATTGAAGGACCGTCTCTCTCAACACTTGTAGAAGTTTGTTGAGGTGAGTCTGGTACTGGAATGTGTTCAGGTTGAGCAGCGGAATTTGGTGAGACCTCAGTAGGACGGTATTCAATCGTGTCATCAAATAGTGGAGCAAACAAGGTTGCTAATTCTTTGCGGTTAAGTGGTAAAGGTTCAGCTGAAGATGCCGGAGAGTTGAGACGGTTAAATTCGGGTCCTAAGCTGTGTTGCTCAGAAGCCATCTGGGTGAGTTCATCGAAATTAGCGTGAATGGTTTCTTGAATTTCTTTTGTACGACGATTCCATATCCGAAAACCTTTGGAATTTTCACAATATCCAACGAACACTCCGATGTCAGCCTTAGCTTTGAGTTTTCCTAAATCATCACGATCATTTTTCGGATAGCAAAGTGCTCCAAATACATGAAAGTAATCGATGTTCGGTTTTCTTTTGTGAACAATTTGATATGGTGTTTTGCGATGACGTTTTGTGATCATGCAACGGTTTTGAGTATAACATGCGGTTGAAACAGCTTCTGCCCATAAGTAATCTGGTAATTGAGCATTAATCAACATAGTTCTAGCAGCTTCCACTAACGTCCTGTTGCGTCTTTCAACCACACCATTCTGTTCTGGGCTTCTAGGTATAGACGTTTGATGTGCAATTCCCACTTTCTCATAGTAAGACCGAAGTGTCTGATTCTTGAATTCAGTACCATTGTCAGTTCTGACGATTCGTACCGTGTTTCGAAGCTGAACTTGAATTTTGGTGAGAAAGGTGATGATCATCGAAGGAGCTTGATCTTTACTTCGTAGAAAATAAACCCAAGTCCATCTCGAGAAGTCATCCACAATTACAAGTATGTACCTTTTACCGTTGATACTTTGAACACGCATCGGTCCACACAAATCCATATGAAGCAGTTGTAAAACATGATTCGTACTTTGCTCAGGTTTAGTCGGAAAATGAGCACGAGTACTTTTTCCTTGTTCACAGGCTGGACATAAGTGATCTTTGGTGAAACGGAATCTTGGAAATCCATCGACAAGTTTATAACGAGCAAGGTCAGTCATGGTTTTGAAATTCAAGTGAGAAAGACGTTTGTGCCATAACCAAGATTTAGTTGACTCTGCTTTGGAGAGAAGACATATCGGTGATGTTGCAATCATATCTGACATTGATATTGTATAAAGATTGGAGCCGCGTGAGCCAGACATTAGATCGTTTCCTTGTAGGTCACGAACAAAGCAAGTTTTCTCACGAAATGCAACTTCTAGATCCCCATCACAGAATTGACCAACAGAGAAAAGGTTGTGTCCAAGGCCTTCCACATAGTAAACACGACTAATTTCAATGTTACCACTGATGTAGTCACCATATCCCATTATAAGAGCGTAATGATCATTCCCGAATCTGACAGTTCCTATAAACTTTGAGACAAAGTTGTGTAGCAGTTTGAGATTGCCTGTCATATGTCGGGTGCATCCGCTATCAACAATCCAGAGAACAATCTGTACCACCTGCATCACCAGAAGAAGACACGGGTGGAACAGAAGTAAGGGTGGAACCCAAAGACAATGCGGGTTCCTGTTGGTTAGTAACACATGTAATTAACAATTTAGGAATCCATTTAAAATCTGGTTTGTATTGTAACCAACGTTGCCAGTTCCAACTAGTTTTTGCTTTCTTAATGTTAAATGCACTAGTAGTTGGCTCAGTCCTAGATTTGTTTTCGGCACCTATGGGGGTAACTGGGACATCATTAGGAACCGTAGAAGACGGCTTTCCTAAGTTAGACTTAGAGGCATTAGTGGGCCTAAAAGGAATGCGTGTCCTACGTTTCTTATGACGATTGAGAAGAGAATTAGCTAAACATTTTGTATGATCACCAGATGATACGCTTTTACGACAAAATACACAAGATGCATTAATATTCAAAACATTCAAAGGTTCATCATTCGTTACATTTAGATTTTGATTACAATTTGCCAGATTAGAATCTAAATCGGATGGAACATGAGTTTTATTCAAAGTCCTAAGTTGGTCTTCTACTTCCTGAGCTTCTAGGTGTCCTCTCTTACGTTGCAAGATCCTATTCTTCTTTTTACTTTCTCGCTTGGGTCTGCTAACGCTAGAAGTGGAGACTAGTCCTGTAGAAGTGGAGGTATCAACATTAGTGTTTTGAACAACGTTTCCTTTATCAGTTTTGTTTATTTGATACATTCCTGGTGCTATCACCGTGGTGTCAACCATTTTTCCTTTTTGAAGTAGCTTAACTTTCTCTTTCAAATCAATGATGATGTGATTTTTGTCCTGAATTTCAGACTCAAGTAAACCATTGCAATATTTGATGTCGTCGCGGTTTTGTTGCCATTCGGCGTTTTCAATTTTTAAATCCGCAATTTCTTTCTCGTATTTGAAACATCGACCTTTTAAAGACTCGTTGTTTTTGCAAATCTGACAAGAGTTTGAAACATTTTGACTTTGAAACTTCAATTCCCTTTCAAGACTTTTAGCTTGACACCATTCAAGCCTTTGATTGAGTTGACAAATTTCTTTTGAAAATTGTTTTGTCACATCATCATTTTTAATTCTCAACTTTTCATTTTCCAGTTTAAGTGTCTCAATTTCCTCATTCAACAAGATATTATCAACACAATGATCATGCTTAAGCAAAGAAGTACCAGAATTATAATGATCATTCATGATAACAGACAAAATATCAGCACAGAGAACTTGTTCCAAGAGTCGATCGGCATCATTTTTGAAAACTTTAGTTTGTAGCTTTTGGACCAAAATCTCATTTTCAGCAGTATCAAAAACGTTTAGCATATTTTTGACCTCCTTTTGAAGTTCCTGATCCCAACGTGTAGCACATAGACGAAGGTGTTGAACAATTGGTTTCATTTGTTTTTGAAAAATATCTCTCTTTTCTCGCTCGTAAGCGGATTGCAAAGTTTCAATTTTTATTTCTGAATTGCGTTCAATTGTTTCCTCCAAAATATCAATGTCTTCCATAAAGGTTTTAAAATAATTTAAGACACGACATTTTGGTAAACGTGTAAGTTCACCGGATGATGGTAAAGGACCATTTGTTTGTGCTACAGGTGGGACAGGAGCCGCATTGTGAGATGAAACATATGACTCTTCGATAAACCATGATTTCTCAGGTAATTCCTTTTGAGTGACAAAAGATTTTGAAAGTGGAGGAGCTTTTGAATAGTCATATGGTGTCCAATATTGAACTTGACTCATTTTAGATCGACTCTCGTCTTCAAGTTCTTCTTCCTCCTCAGTATCAAAAACAACAGCACGCACAACCATATTATCAAGAAAATAATCCATACTGTAAATCTTTGGAATTTCTTTGAATGCCGTGTGTAGAAACATTGAATTGTAATCACCAAGTGCATAACCGCAATTGGGTTTCGGTTTTAAAGTAAATTTCTGAATTGTTGTGACAGAGTTCCCGTGTTTGTAAACAATGTGACGAAATTCTTTGAGTTGTTTTTCAAGATCAACAATATCACTGAGTAAGTTGTCTATGTACTTCCTTTTCCGTATTTTATGTTCATGAAAATCTTTTTGACAACTTGACAATTTTGTTTCTGTTTTTGAAAGTTCAGTTTGAAGACATTCAACCTGTTTTTTCAATTCACCCTTCTCACTTTCAAGTTTCGAAATCAACTTTCCGTGTGACTCAATTAAATCTTGTATTTTGCGTTGAAGATCTTGTTCTTTGTTGTAAGAATCTTGAAAAGCTTTTTCAAAACTTTTAGTGTGTTTAATCTTTTCATCTTGATTTGAAAGCTGAATTTTATAACACTCAATGTCTCTTGCAAATGATGCATTTTGTTCTTTTAAAACTTTGTTTTTCTCGTTGCATTTGAGTATTTGCAATTGTTGAGCATCCAGTTGTTTAGATAACAATATGAGGTCAGGGTCTGGATCAAATGATGGTTCATGTTGTTCTAAATTATCATGTTCATCATTCTCAATTGGATCATCAAATGAAACAACTGTGTCATCATCAAATATGACAACTGTGCTTATTTGTTCATCTTTTTGAGAGGATGAAGATGATATAGATGGAACAACTTGCGCCGTATCTGATTCAGAAGCAGAAGGTGAGACTATTTCATTAATAAAGCATGCATTAAGGTCATGTACCTGAGACAAGCCGTCAGTGTCATACACTGGACCTGAATCATTGAGCTTAAATTCCTGCATGTTGGCCATAAGCATCACAGCTGCATTAGCTTCCAGATCTTCCATGTCATCATCATTGTGTACATTTGCCATGAAGTTGTTGTCTTGTTCAGGGAAATGTCCATCCTTTTCATCTTGAAGAGCCATGAGTAATGCCTGCTTGTGAAACTTACTACCCCGAGTTCTCGGTTTGGGACATGCTGTAGCTATATGACCTTGTTCATTGCAATTGTAACACCAAACTGCATTCCCTGAGCTGGAGTTCCTTGTAGCAACTGAGTCAGACCTTTGTTGAGGAGATGCTGAGTTGTTTCTGAACCCGGTATTGTTACTAAACCTCTGACCATTCCCATAGTTTCCAGAAGAACTTCCTGAACCAGATCGACCATAGCTACGATTCTGAATTTCCACTCTTCCATCATTAACAACAGCTTGATTTCTTGTGTTTGAAGATGAACGTTGACGGTTGTTTGTTTTGTTGGAGAATTTGCTGAATGCACGAGCAATAAGAGCAAGTCCCTGATTCAACGTATTAAAGTCATCATCGTCATCATCATTGGAGTTGGAGTAGTACACAGCATCATTGTTGTTTGATGAAACAAGTAGAGTAGAAGAATCATGTGAAGATGAATCATAAGGGACCATTTGGTTCGAGGTGGAAGATTGTGGATAACTGAAGTAGTTCTGCTCTTGAACATATGCATGATTAGACATTGGTGGTGGAGCATAGGGAGATTGAGCTACGAGAGCCAATGAATTTGGTGTTGTTGTTGGTGTGTATCCTCCTCGTAGAGCTCGATCTTTTTCCACTTCAGGTTCATGGTGTTTCAGAAAATCATACAACAACCCATATGGAGCATCATGAAGATTCTTTGTTTGACGAACAAATGTCACATATTTATGCCAATCAGGGCCAAGACTACCCACAAATTTGGAGTTCACAGCGATCCTTGGTACAGTGATTTTGTGACGTTCCAGATCATTAACCACATTTGTGAAACGATGATAGTAGGATTCAAGTGACTCTCCAGGTTCAATTGTGATGTCAGTGTATTCCATGTAAAGCTTGGATTCCATGTCATCTTTGTTCAATTGAGTTCCTTCCATTAGGAGATGAACGTGTTCCCACATAGCTTTGGCTGTTTTCTGAGCATCGACACTGCGATAGATCGGATTAGGTATACCTTGAAGTATATAAGCCATTGCATACTGATCAGCTTCACGATGTAGTTTCTGTTCTTCAGTGAGTGCAGTTTCTGGAAGGGGTCTATCACCAGGAGGACGTGGAGGATCTGCATTTGGATCACCAGCTTCAAATCGTGTTGGCCACTCAAATGGTCCTTCAAGTATCACTTGTTTCAAGAATGGCCCATGAGGTTTCTTGAGTTCAAGAAATCGTAGGAATCGACTTGACCATTGCACATAATTACCAGGTGTAAGCATTGGAGGTGTTTCAAGTGATCCTGCCTCATGTCGGGATTGTTGAGTTGTAATAACTTCACACATTCTGTCAAACCAGTGAGGTTGTTTGGAGGAAAACTGAGTGGTTTGTTGTGGCACTTGATATGGTAGTTGTTGAGGAATGAGCTGTTGTTGCATCATAAGGTATTGTTGTTGTGGATTGTATTTAGGAGGTTGTTGATTCATTGTGTGCGGAAGGTAATGTTGTTTTTGATACTGCTGAGGTTGTTGTTGCTGAGATGTTTGTTGTTGAACATGAGGAAAGTAGTGATTCGGTGGCTGAGACATCTTCGAACACTTGTGTAGAAATGGATCTTGTGGAAAGTGTAGATTTAACCAATTTATCGAGAAACGTATCCCAACTTGGCAGCTTATCGAGAAATTGGCAAAAGATTATCGAGAACTTTGGCAAAAGATTATCGAGAACTTTGGCAAAAGATTATCGAGAACTTTGGCAAAAAATTATCGAGAACTTTGGCAAAAGATTATCGAGAACTTTGGCAAAAAAATTTCGAGAAAAGATTTCGAAAATTTTCAAGTGTTATCGATAAATATTATTTCGATACTTAAGCAAGTTTATCGAAAAATAGATTTCGATACTTAACAATTTTCTCGATAATTTTCGAAAAAATTGCGAAACTTAGTTTTCAAAATTATACAATTTCGAAAACTTTCCCAAAAGTCGAAGTACTTAACTTTCTTATACAAGAAAGAAAATACCGAGTCCACGCAAACGAAGACGATGGAATGTACTTGTTGAAGATCTCGATAATATGTAGATTTTGTTTTTCAAAGAAAGCAATCCTTAAATTCGTTTTTCTTTCAAGATACTTGTACTTTTGTGTATAAAATGTGTAAATCTTAAGGAAAGTAGAAAACTTTATGAAAAATTTTATACTTGAAAAAATCTCGATAAAGGTACAAGTATTAAGAAATCGATTTTTGTTGTAAAAGTTTAGAACTTTATGGTTTGTTTTGATGTTAAACACAAGTTTGTAAGCAAAGATGTGAGAAAAACCAAGAAACAAAGCAAAAGTTTTAAAATTTCACAAAAAAAACACGAGATATAACAAAAAAAAACGAATTTGAGAAAGAACAAATCAATGAAAACAAGAACTACACCTTCCTCTAGCGAATGATACCACTTGTTAGGTCACCATTTAGTAAACACAAGTATGATTGATAAAGAAATGAGATGAGAATGAGAGTGGGATGATTATGAGAAATTTGAGAAAGTGAAATGCAAGAGTTTCCTTAATGTTTCCAAATAACCAACCAAGTATTACATAGACCTAAGCATACTATATATAGGGAAGGAGCTAGGGCAACACTCCCTCTCCTTCCTTTCTCCAAATCGTGTGGGCTTTAAGGCCCATGGATCATTAAACTTAAGCCTAGTAAACTTGAGACATTACATTAGTGTAAGTAATAAATAACTAAAGCAACCTATTATTACAAATGACCGAGACTTGATAAAATAGTAAAACTTTGGTTCCAACAGTCTTAAATGTATTTTCATTGGTATAATTTTCATCAAGTATTACATAACACGAATGAAATAATTCAAAGTCAAAGTTGGAATAAAAAGACTTTGAAATTCAATAGTGGACATTTATTTAGGGACGGAGGGAGTATATTTTTACATTTTCATGGTTGAAAGATCTTATATTATATTATGCAGCATTATTAGTGCCTCGGTTTCTTACAGTTCATAGCATCTGTTTATAGGATGACTTGCTTTTCAGCAGATAGACCAAGAAATGGACGATTATTATTCACAAGTAAAACTAATGGCGTAGTGTATCGTGGATCAAAGGAAGGGAAAACAAAGACGGAGAATCTCCAGATGTTGAGATTAGTTCATTGACAGATAAACTTGTAAATTTTACTTCAAATTCTATTATCATGCTTATATACCTGCAGCATTGACTATGTACTAGCCGTACTAACTTTTAATACCAACATTTTCAATATTTTTTTTGCAGAAAGAAGCTTGTTGATATAAACAATGTTCAAAAATGTTATTAATATCTCTCAATAAACCTATGTTTCGATAATCACAAAACTCAAATCAAATTAAGTCAAGATTAAGACGTAAACAAGTATTTGGTAACAAATATTTACCTCTACATCTAATATCACTTAAGGTATGCATAAACTAAGCATCTTATGCATTACATGATCAAAGAAAATCTTGTCTTAAGACATAACATCTTATAAAATGATATAAACATATTATATATATTTGTAAATCAATTTTGGTATTGTTATATTAAACCACAAAGATATGATTTCAAATTTCCAACCAAAAAGGGCAAATTTTATCCAGAAAATCTTTTCCAACGTTCAGGAGGGCGGCCCCCTTAATTTTACTAGGCGGCCCCCTTAATCATTAAGGGAACCGCCCCCTAATTAAGGGGACCGGCACGCTCCAGAACAGTATTTTCTGGCCCTATAAATATTGGATCATTTCACATATTTTTCTCACCTTTTTGCACTATAAACTTTCTGATCCAACCTCCATTTCTAGATCTAAAATCCTTTGATCATATAATTCATAAGTCTTTGTTTCCAAGTGATCCAAAGCTTCATCCATTCAAGTTTGTAGAAGAAGAACATTCCTCTACATTCATCTAATTGTAGTAGTGTTGTGATTAGCTAGTTTCATATTGTAGTAGTGTTAGATCTTTGTAAAAAAGTGTTGTTTGTAGAAACTAGGTGTGTTGTAAAGTAGTTTAGTAGTTGTGATCTAGTTGTGCTTAGAAGAAGGTGTGAAGTTGACAAGGTATGAAGAAGGTGTGAAGTCTTGAAGAAGTTGTGAAGGTGTGAAGAAAGTGTGAAGTTGTGAAGAAGTTGTGAGATTGGTTCTAGCTACGATTTGAACTTGACATTTAGCTTAGTGTCGTTAACTCGTGTAAGCCAAGGTGTGTAAGGTTTCTCCACCATAAGGAGTTTGTTGACATAGTGAATAAAACTCTCGAGTGTGGTACTCGGGGAGTGGAGTAGGGCAAGGAAGGTGTCCTTGTAGCCGAACCACTATAAATTCGCGTGTTGTGGTTTGATCTTTCTAACTCTATTTTTTCTTCATTACATTTCAATACTTACATTATTATATTAGAATTGCTTATATTGGTTGTCACTTGAATTCACTTGAGATCGAATCGAAAGTTTTTAATAAGCTACAAAATATTTTGGTAATAAATTTAAAAATGACATAAAACTATTCAACCCCACTTCTAGTTTTCCACAAAGCTGATGAAAAGATCAAGTAAGGAACCTTGAATGTTGATGATGGCAATGATGCAATTGTATATATATTTGGTTCATTTATATACATTCGAGTTTTATTCAATTTGAAATACAATTGTGCATATATTTGCTTCATTTGTATACATTCTGTTTTATATATATACTAGCAGTTGTAACTCTGCTCCAGCAGTACGAACGTAGTACTAGCAGTACTAACGTAGTACTAGCAGTACTAACATTATTGGTCACTCTTTGTTAATTCGATGTGTGACTAAATATTACAAAATGCCACACAAACTAAAAATTCATGTGACCATTGGATGAACATTAGTCACACAAAACACACATGTCTACACTTTAAACATCATATGGTCACACTTATTAACACTTTTGGCCACTGTTTTCTTAATTGTATGTGACTAAATACCAAAAACAAAGATTCTTTATGTGACTAAATATTAAAAAAGGCCACACAAACATAAAATTAATGTGGTCATTGGATGATCAATAGTCACACAAAATACACATTTCTTCCTTTTAAACAGTATATGGTCACACTTATTAATACTTTGGTCACTTGATGCTTAATTGTATGTGACTAAATACCCAAAACAAAGATGCTTTGTGTGACTAAATATTACAAAAGGCCACACAAACGTAAAATTAATGTGGCCATTGGATGATCAATAGTCACACAAAATACACATTTCTTCACTTTAAAGAGCATATGGTCACACTTATTAACACTTTTGGCTACTTGATGCTTAATTGTATGTGACTAAATACCCAAAACAAAGATGCTTTGTATGACTAAATATTACAAAAGGCCAGACAAACGTAAAATTAATGTGGCCATTGGATGATCAATAGTCACACAAAATACATATTTCTTCACTTTAAAGAGCATATGGTCACACTTATTAACACTTTTGGCCACTTGATGCTTAATTGTATGTGACTAAATACCCAAAACAAAGATGCTTTGTGTGACTAAATATTACAAAAGGCCACACAAACTAAAAATTCATGTGACCGTGGGATGAACAATAGTCACACAAAATACATATTTGTTCACTTTAAAGAGCATATGGTCACAGTTATTAACACTTTTGACCACTTTGTTTTAAATTGTATGTGACTAACTCCAAAAAAGCAACACCCATTGTGTGACTAAATCATCAAAAATGTCACATTTATTGTATATTCATGTGGCCACAGGACGGGAAATAGTCACACAAAATACACATTTACTAGAAAGAATCATCTCAAATGTCACATATATTATATATTTATGTGGCCAAAGGATGAACAATAGTTACTCTCAAAAAACATTCGTGTGACTATAAGGTGTTTACGGTCACGGATACTGACTAATCCAACAAAACTTGTGCCTAATTTGTCACACATATTCGGGGTTTTGATCACTCTTTTTTTATGGAAAAGGCCACGAACTCAACAAGGTCACCATATGCCACCTACGGTGGCGGGACCTTTTGTGACACACAACGAAAAAAAGTGTGTGACTATATGCATATCATCACACATTTTTGGCGTGACCAATACAACTTTTTGTACCAGTGAAAATGAAGCAAACTATATATGAAAATAGAAACTTGACGTATTCTTAAATCAAGCAAGTGTTACATGAAATTAGCATTGTTTTTTTAGCAAAATAATAATTCACCTAAATAGGCTTTAACGCTTTTATTTCTGCTAATATTATAATATCACAAGTGATAGATAACTTTAATTACATTTTTAAAAAAATGCTCTTATCCATTGCAATTAAAGACACAAAAACCATCTTGTAACTGAAAATTATAAAAGTATTAGAAAATTCTTTGGTGATAGTATATAAAAAATATACAGAGCTATGAAATATCTTAAGTGAATTAAAGGTTAAAAAAGCATACTTGTTATATATCACAGAATATCACTTGTGATATTCTGAATATCACAGAATATCATTTGTGATATCAGAATATCATTTGTGATATTCAGAATATCACTTGTGAAAAATTTGAATATCATAGAATATCACTTGTGATGTTCAGAAACGTATGAAAACATCTGAAAATGGATGAAAACGTACGAAAACGGATGAATATATATGAAAATGGATGAAAACGTATGAAAGCGTAAAACCACGTATGAAAACGGGTGAAAACATATGAAAAATGGACGAAAATGAAAGAAAACGAACAGGAACGTATGAAAACGAACGAAAACGTAAGAAAACGGACGAAAACGTATGAAAATGGACAAAAATAGGCGAAAACGTAAGAAAACAGACAAAAATGTAAGAAAGCGTAAAAACACGTTTGAAAACAGACGAAAACGTATGAAAAATGGACGAAACCGAAAGAAAACGAACAAAAACATAAGAAAACGGACGAAAATGTATGAAAACGGATGAAACGTATGAAAACAAACAAAATCGTAAGAAAACAGATGAAAACGGACGTAAACATAAGAAAACGGACGAAAACGTATGCAAACAGACGAAAACGTATGAAAGCGAAGAAAATAAAACGTGATTGTTAAAAAAAAACTTGAATAGAAAGAAAAAAAACATAAATTATAAAATAAGACAAAAAAACGAAATTAAAAAAAAAAAAAAGAAGAAGAAAATGGAAAGGCAAAAAAAGAAAAGAAATAAATATGAAAGGCAAAAAGACAAATAAAGAGGGAAAAAATATGGGCTTAACTTTAAATTTTAAATCTTATTTTAATCCACACCATTAGATCAAATTAGATGGATGGTAGGGATTTATCCAAAATAAAGTAACTCTTGAAAACAATTATGTCCTAGTTGAATTCCATTATTTTGATATAAATAATGTTTAAAAATGTTATTAAGATCTCTCAATAAACCTATTTTTTGATAATCACAAAACTCAAATCAAATTAAGTCAAGATTAAGACGTAAACAAGTATTTGGTAACAAATATTTACCTCTACATCTAATATCACTTAAGGTATGCATAAACTAAGTATCTTATGCATTACATGATCAAAGGAAATGTTGTCTTAAGACATAACATCTTATAAAATGATATAAACATTTTATATATATTTGTAAATCAATTTTGGTATTGTTATATTAAACCACTAAGATATGATTTCAAATTTCCAACCAAAAAGGGCAAATTTTATCCAGAAAAACTTTTTCAACGTTCAGGAGGGCGGCCACCTTAATTTTACTAGGCGGCCCCCTTAATCATTAAGGGGACCGCCCCCTAATTAAGGGGACCGGCACGCTCCAGAACAGTATTTTCTGGCCCTATAAATATTGGATCATTTCACATATTTTTCTCACCTTTTTGCACTATAAACTTTCTGATCCAACCTCCATTTCTAGATCTAAAATCCTTTGATCATATAATTCATAAGTCTTTGTTTCCAAGTGATCCAAAGCTTCATCCATTCAAGTGCAAGAAGAAGAACACTCCTCTACATTCATCTAATTGTAGTAGTGTTGTGATTAGCTAGTTTCATATTATAGTAGTGTTAGATCTTTGTAAAAAGTGTTGTGTGAATTTGTTGTTTGTAGAAACTATGTGTGTTGTAAAGTAGTTTAGTAGTTGTGATCTAGTTATGCTTAGAAGAAGGTGTGAAGTTGACAAGGTGTGAAGAAGGTGTGAAGTCTTGCAGAAGTTGTGAAGGTGTGAAGAAGGTGTGAAGTTGTGAAGAAGTTGTGAGATTGGTTCTAGCAACGATTAGAACTCGACATTTAGCTTAGTGTCGTTAACTCGTGTAAGCCAAGGTGTGTAAGGTTTCTCCACCATAAGGAGTTTGTTGACATAGTGAAGAAAACTCTCGAGTGTGGTACTCGGGGAGTGGAGTAGGGCAAGGAAGGTGTCCTTGTAGCCGAACCACTATAAATTCGCGTGTTGTGGTTTGATCTTTCTAACTCTATTTTTTCTTCATTACATTTCAATACTTACATTATTATATTAGAATTGCTTATATTGGTTGTCACTTGAATTCACTTGAGATCGAATCGAAAGTTTTTAATAAGCTACAAAATATTGTGGTAATAAATTTAGAAAAGGACGTAAAACTATTCAACCCCCCTTCTAGTTTTTCACAATTGGTATCAGGAGCCACATCTAGCAAGATCTTTAAAATTTATTGTAATTTAAAACTTGTAACAATCTATGGAATCTGAAAAATATTTAGAAGGAAAATCTATGCAAAGACCACCACTATTTGAAAGTGATGGATTTTTATATTGGAAAAATCGATTTGAAACTTATGTGAAGTCAAAAGATCTAGATCTTTGGCATGTTATTACTAATGGTGATTTTTTACCTATTCAAAGTAACCCCAAAACAAAGAAAGATGAAATCGTACCTTTTGAAAAACAAAATGATGATTTAAAAAGAAAACTTGCTAAAAATAATGAAGCAAAAATGGTTATTTATAATGCGCTACCACGTAAAGAGTACGAAAGGATCTTTATATGTCAAACCGCAAAAGAAATTTGGAACTCTTTACTAATAACTCACCAGGGTAATAATCAAGTCAAAGATAATACGATAGATCTACTTGTTCAACAATATGAGCAATTCACGATTCCGGAAGAGGAATCAATTGATAATGCTTTTGCTAGATTTAACACTATCATCACAAGTTTAAAAGCACTTGATGAGAATTTTTCTAGTAACAATTTTGTTAGGAAGTTTCTTAGGGCTCTTCATCCAAAATGGCGAGCTAAAGTGACGGCTATTGAAGAATCAAAGAATTTGTCAACATTGCAACTTGATGAATTAATTGGAAATATAAAAGTTTACGAAGTTATTATTAAGAAGGATTCCGAAATGGTCAAAGAAAAACGAGAGCAAAGCAAGTCAATCGCCTTGAAAGCTAGAAAGGAATCTAGTATCGAAGATAACTCATCTTCCGAAAGTGATGACGAAGAATACGCCATGGCCGTAAGAGATTTCAAGAAATTCTTCAAAAGGCGAGGAAGATTCGTAAGACAACTGCATGATGAAAAGAAAACATTTCAAAAGAGTAAGGTTGACAAGAACAACAAGATTGAAAGGAAATGTTTCAAGTGTGGTGATCCAAATCACCTCATTGGAAAATGTTCAATGATGACAAGAGATCAAAATCAAAGAGCGTTTGTTGGAGGCGCTTGGAGTAATAGTGATGAAGATGAGAAAGAAACGACAAAAGAAGAGAAGTGTCTTATGGCAAATACATCAAATGAGGTACGTTCCGAAACCGAATATTTTAGTGATGAAAGCTTATCATTAGATGAAAAAGATCTAGATAATGAATATAATAGGCTATGCAAATTAGGACAACTAGTAATGGCAAAAAATAAATCACTAAAATACATAAACAATCAATTGGAAAATGAAGTACTAGAACTAAAAATTAAAATACATCAACTTGAAAAAGGTAAAGAAATTTTTGAACAATGTAAATCATGTCAAGAGCTTAAAGATGAAAACGAAATACTTAGGGAAGAAATTCGCAAACTTGATAAATTTGAAAATAGAAGTCACTCACTTAGTAAAATAATTAGTATTCAAAGAACATCCGGAGATAAAACCGGTTTAGGATTTAATTCAAATGAAGCTTCAACAAGTGATATTAAAAATGTCAAATTCGAAAATGAACCTAATGAACAAAAACCTCTAAAATCTAATCCTAAGTATATACTTATTAATGATAGAAAAATACCTCTTGCCAACAATGAAGAAGTAAAAGCTTTTTATAAACCGTCTTTAAAAAACGAGGTAGGATCTTCTAAACCTAAGACAAGATCTAAAACACCACCACCTAGAAAACCAAATAATCCTAATCCTAGGTCTAAAACACCTCAACCAAGAAGAAACCAAAATAGGCAAAACTATAATAACAATAGTAATCAAATGTGGAACTACCAACAAAGCTACAATCCTTGGGGTATACTACCACCTTTCATGCATCCTAGTCAAATGTTAAACATGTTTGGACCAAACAACTTTGGACCAAACAGACAATGGGGATCGAATAGCTAGATGAACATTCCTTGAGGCAATCTTGAAGTTTCTCTCAACATAGACTTTTTCAAAGTCTATATGTCATCTTGATAATTTTGAAGATTTTTTTTTTAAGACCACCGGGTACGCCATTCTTTCACAACTCATTATCATGCTTAGATAAATATGCTTTATTTGATTACGTTGTTTGCATAGATATAGCTTGCTATTTCCCTCTATTTGTTCGATCATATATATATATATATACACACACACACACAAACACACACACACACACACACATATATATATATATATATATATATATATATATATATATATATATATATATATATATATATATATATATATATATATATACGTACTTGCACATAACATAGATACGTCATTAGTTGACTTTCTAGAACTCCAGGAAATCGTTCATTATCGAACCCTTTCCTTTCCCCTCGCGTTATTCTATTAAGTTCTCTTTTAGAAGACTCATGATGATGAAGGGATATGAGTCTAATGGACTTTTGTCATGCAAGAACGCCTTCGCACGTGAACACTATGGATGAAACAAACTCCTTTCGCCGACTATATTCTATCTCCGCTATTATCTTTCAAACCTAACCCATCAACCCATCTTTCACTCACATTTATACTTATATATATATATATATATATATATATATATATATATATATATATATATATATATATATATATATATATATATATACACTTATTCACATATTCCCGAACACACCTCAAACCCCTCATCAACTTAACACTTTCATCATTTTATCCAAAATTGTCAAAGGTACATTTTAATTATCGAAATGGTAATTAAAAATTGTTAAGTATTTTATCATCGTGCCAATAAACGTTTATGTATTTTTGATATATTAAAAATCTGATTATATACCTATAAATATTTTTGTTCAAGAAACTAATTCAGCAAAAATTCAAAAATTTCAAGGGCGGCCCCCTTAATGATTAAGGGGACCGGCTTGTTATCGGGGGCGGTCCCCTTAATGTTTAAGGGGACCGGCCATCTGACACTCTCAAATCCGTTTTCCACCTTATTTCCATTCCCAAACACTCCATTTACTCATATATTTCTTCCCCACCACTGCTGAGTACGAACCAAAACACCCAAAACCGTCAAAATCCTCCACCATATCACCAATCCGGGGTTGTTTCGCAAGGGGCAAACGTTAACCAAACATATAACAACATCTTTTGTAAGTTTTCCAACATGCATTTCATTACATTTCATTCAATTTGGTGTCTAATCAATAATTAGGCATTTTATTAAAATTTATTTTAATTCAAGTTTTAGTGAAACAGAAGCTAGGAATTGAACTACCAAATGCTTCCCATAGGATTAGGATGATGTACTGCAACTCAAATTTAGTATAACATATCATTTTGTCAAAATCATTAATCGCCCATAAACCCTTGTTGAATTTTATTTTCAAAAAGCACATTGTTGATATAACTCTTAAAAACTATTGAAAACTTACTACATTACATTGTTTTAATGTTATAAACAATCAAAACAAACTTTTCAATTCGTTATAAAATGGTTCATGAAGACAACATGGGCGTTTGGTTCATGAACAAACTATAACTATATGTGGTTATTTGAAACTTAAAACTAGCTCATAAAATTTGTTAATACTACTAGAATCAATAGATGTCATCAAGATATATAATCAATATATATATTGATGTTTTAGGATGTTTTTATCTAGTTAAGGGAGCGTTTGGTTTATCTCGAAAAAGATATTTTTGAAAAATAAAATTCGCATTTTAATCTTTTAAACAAGCTTATGTTGTGTCAAACTCTTATGAAACGGAAGATATATAATCTAATATATATCTAGCCTCACTTCGAAATGAATTATGATATCATACTCTTTGACGTCATATATTCTAAACGAGTTTATAATCAAAAATACAAGGAACATTGTGAAACTACTTCATAGAATATTTTTTTTTTGTGTCGAAGTAGAATTTTGTTCCACAAATATTGCATATATATATATATATATATATATATATATATATATATATATATATATATATATATATATATATATATATATATATATATATATATATATAACATATGCATGATAGTTGTTTCTATATTAATTTTATTTTTGTTGTTATATTGTTTAGGTGAAAATGCCTAAGACCACGGTTGGTGATGTCTCCAAAACCAAACAATACATTCCAAATGTCTCTTCTACTCCCGGCATGTCTCCTTCAGTTGCATTTTTCTATCGTCCTATTGAAAATAGAAACATTCACGAAGGAAGAATTGTCGATCCATCTTTCTATGAACTTGATCAAATCGAACGAATATTCTCCAATATTCATTTTGAATGTCTTTTCAAAATCAACGAACCAATCATTCCTCATTTTATCCTCGACTTCTATAGCCAAGTGACGGTGCAAACCGATCCCTATGGTCATCTCCTCATTTCCTTCATGATTCAAAATCAATTCATCACTCTTACTCTTCCTCCATTTGGACAAATTCTTAGAATCCCATTCAACGGCCAAGCCGTTTTCTCAAATGAATGGGATCTTTCCTCTCTTGAAAGAAATCGTCCTCAGGATGGCCCCTACTATTCTGAGATTCCTAGTCCTGAAGACATTCGTCGAATGCTTTAACTAGAACGTCATACGACTAGTCGAGTAATCAAGTCGAAGAATGTCGATATTCATGCAAATCAAATCCTCCTCAAAGAGTTAAGCCAAGATATGAAAAAGTGGGAAGAACTCATTCGCGAGAATGCGTTTGGTACGGGTGGTCACCGTGATCATGTCACGGGCGAGCATTGCCCACATGTTATATTGTGTAATTGCTTAAGAGCAATACATTTTGGCTTATCTTTTTATTCATCGAATCATGTCCGCCAAAAACACCCCAAATGCCAATCTTCCTTATGGTATGTTCCTTACACGACTTTATCATTATGTCATGGAACATTACCCTCATCTTCAAAGAGATTACTACGTTCATATCCTTCCTACTTTGAACCAACTTACTCGTGTTCGTACTCGTTGTTCTCGAAGTGACAAAGGAAAATCTCGTGTTCCTTTGTATTCTAGGCCTCGTGGTTCTACATCTCATCGTGAGGATGATGATGATGAGGAGGAAAACACCTCACGTGTTAGTACTCCATCCCCCACGACCTTTGTTGAAAATCTTTCCGATATTGACGATACCGAGTATGAAGTTCCTCTTCCTCATGAACGTACCGATGAGATTCTATTCACTCGTCAAACGTCCATCATCAACCGTCAACAACAAATACATGAAGAACTTCGAGGAGGATTCAAATCCGTTGGGAAGATGTTTAGGAAGATGCTTGGAAAGAAGAAGAAATATAAGATATTGACGTATTGCTACTTATTATTATTTGTTTCTATTAGACATTTGTATGGTTTGCTATTTGTCCGATTTATTCGGAAATACTAGTGTTATTTCGTGTTTATCTCTTGAATGATGTTTAGACTTTAACTATTATCATGCTACTATCTTAATGTTACGCTATGCTTCTTTTCAATGTGGATTATAATATGTTAATTTGCATGCAAAATTTGGTTATATATACTTGTTTATATATCATCATTCCTAAAGTATATACTTCTAATAGAGCTTGCTGGAAAAACACACTTGAAAAATCACCAAATTCTGCAAATTTTGGGTTTCTGGTCGTCTGGGAAAACACCAGATGGGCGGCCCCCTTAATTCCCTAGGCGGTCCCCTTAATCATTAAGGGGGCCGACCTACAATTAAGGGGACCGGCCATCTGGAACTGGGTTCACTATTTTCTTTTGCATCTTGTGAACCCTTTCTCTAGTATCAGCTACCATTTCCCATTTTAACCCAACTGATTTTAGAATCTCATTCAACCATTTCAAATACATACCTAAAACAACCATTTCCATACTATAAATTCCCTCCATAATCACCATTCTTCATCTCATCATTCATCATCTAAATCATCATGACTCCACCAAGCACCTCATACTCCAAAGCCTCCAAGAAACAAAAGCTTGTGATAATTCCTCCAAAACAACTCTTCATTGACTTAACAAATGAAGACAACAAAACCCCATCACCTCCACAAAAATGCTCATCTCCAAGTGCACCTAATGCACCATCCAAAACACCTTCCACTCATGAAACTTCCTCATCCTCCATACCCTCAACCTCATCAATCAATGACTACATAAATTCACACTTGTCACCACAAGTATCATCACCACATCCTACACAAGAACCCATGTCCACCCATCTTACCATCTCACTTTCACCAATAACACCACTTAATGCTCATCACTCATCTCCACCAATTACACCACCATTCTTTGCCAATCCCATGCCTTGGAGGCTACTTGAATCCCATGGGGGTACTTGTCTTTGTTGTATCCACAACCGCACCGTCATCTTTGGCCTTAGAGATGAAATTCAATATATGTTTTCATATATTGAACATTTGCTTACCAACCTGTAACACCCCCAAAATTTGGTACAGCGGAAGACTCAACAAGCTTTCAAGGTGTTACGGGGATTGGTATCCAACACAAGACATAAAAGAACGAGATAAAGTAAACATAAGAAAAACACAACCAAAACGGGGTTTTAAAGTTTACATTTATCCCAACATTCATTCAGAGTCAGGCCCAAAAGAAATAAACGTAGGTCCACAATTAAATATCAGAGTTTTAGAAAAATAGATCCATAAACCAGGTACCGTTGCCAAGCCTTCCAATCCAGGCATCCAAATCATCACTTAATTACCTGAGAAAACGTGCTAAAAGTCAGCTTTCGCTGGTGAGATCATAGGTTTAAATTCATAATTCAATATAGTTGACATATACGCAAAACGCTTGCTAGCTATACTAGGGATTCACTACAGCCTGCGGATACCCTCCGCTCCATCATAAATACACGGATACCCTCCATAATAAACCTGTGGATACCCTCCGCTCCATCATAAATACACGGATACCCTCCGTAATTTCATAAATACTCGGATAACCTCCGAAGTATCATAATCCTATAGGTGCACACTATAGTCAAATAATCAAATCCAATCAAATCAATATGTATGCGTAAGGATACGACATACCCAACATGCGTAAGGATACGACATGTACAACTTACCTAGATCTAGTCTAGGCCTCGTTGTGTAGCTTACCTAACTCTAGGTTAGGCCTCACTCTTCCTAGTTTTATACGCATAGCAAGTTTTGAAAAGAATATAAAAGCGATAATAGTCCACATAAATAATTTGCACGTTTCTCACCCCAAGTATTGAAAACATAGTTCAAGAGTAAAAAGTGGGGCAATGACTCACCTCAAGTCCAGAAATCAGCAAGAAAATATCGGTAGAAGTAAGATGTATAGTAACTCAAAATACAGCAACTACGGACTCGGCACGACCTAACAATTTTAACTCGTTCAGAAATCATTTCCTCAAAATCGAATATGCCCAACCCGAACGTATTCCATTTTACTTCCGAAAATCCATTTCTCATATAAATCTCGTATTAGTTTGGGGTTCGGCGTTTGGTATCCATACGGGTGGTGGGTCGACACAACTCAAACCAAGAAGTCGAAACAAAACAATCTATAGGTCTAATGTTAGTCCAATATATTATTTAAATAAATATCGAAGTTTATCAAATCCGTCGATTTGATAATCCCCCATATTTATTTACTTAATATACCATTCTAAGGTTATACCTGAATCCTAGGTCACATATAGCACGTAGAATACTATATGGTATGTTTCAAAGTTTAATAAATTCTCTAATTATGCCGTCAAACTTACCAAATTCGTCAATTTGGCAACTTCACGGGATACTTAGTAATTCATTATTCTTGTACACATACCACAACCTATGGGCGTCGTAGGATACAATGCCCATTAATATACTCATTTTATATAACTAAATAGCTCTTATTTAACCCGTTGATTAAATAAGTTACGTAGTTATCGAAAGTGAATGTATTAATCGCCACATATCCGTGACAACACGAACGTCACAAAATAATAAACCACTTGGACTCAAGTGACCACGACCCCGTATAACTCGATAGTTTTCCTCGTTTATTAAAAGATATTATTTTATTTAATATTTATTCAACGTTAAAGATTTCGTAGTTATTTATAGTCACGTTATTATTATAATATCACTCGTGATCGTTTTATTTTTAATATACGCATTTATATATATATATATATATATATATATATATATATATATATATATATATATATATATATATATATATATATATATATATATATATATATATATATATATATATATATATATATATATACGTTATTCACGTCTATATATTTATATAAACGTTTATATTACCAATAATATTATTACGAGTTTTATTATTTACGTTTGATTATAAATATTTATCGAGTCATACGAAATGGTCACATGTCCGAGTCATCACTCTCGGCTCATTGTCCAAGTCCAAAATAGAAATAATAATCAAGTCAAACCAAGTAATCAATCTCCGTCCAACAATTCCCAAAACACGTGCTACAACAATAGGGTCCGACTACGGCACCCGACTAACCTATCTCCGTCATTCTAGTTCGACCGTCTCACAATAGGTCCCCATTACCACTTTCCGCCAACACAACATCAACAATGACATAAGTCCATTGCCGAGACCACGAGGGTCTCGGCCTCTTCTCCTCTCGACCAGCAACAAAGGCAACAATCAATAGTGATCAAAGACCACAACAATAAACAACAACAATAAGAATAACAACAACATCAATAGCTGCTAATACCAATCAACAAATAAGAAAAACATAAAGTTTACTCATTCAAGAGGGTGTTTCCGAATTCCTACGGGTCTCGGCTCACCTCCATTCAGTCACAACCGGACCACGAGGCCCCTAGTGGGTCTCGGTTAGCTCTCACCGAGCCATCAAACAACCACAACAATGAACCATTTCTCCAGATCCAAGATCAAAATAAATCAAGTTACCAAAAATAAATATCTAACCACTCTCAAAATATTACCACAAGTATACAAAGATAATCAAGAAAGTTACATAAGCCCACAAAAACTCATAAGCCGAGTCTCAAAACCCACAAGAACATGAAAACCCGGATACCAAACTAGTTAAAAATCATCTTTTATTCAAAAACCCATTTATATATCTTGTTTTTAATCACAAACTCGCCCAAGATTTGAACCCCGTGACTCACATGTCACGAATTTAATAAAAATACGAGTCACCATGCTTGTGACCCATCTTACCTTCAATATTACAAGAAAAGGTCACAAAAAAATCTTCAAAACACAAGAAAACTCGAACTCAAAATATTAGATCTAGTAGATTTAGTGATGGAAAGTATTTTTGAGGTGTGTTTGATTGGTGTTAGGCGGTGGTGTCGCGGTGGTGGCCGGCCAAGGTGATGGCAGCTAGGGTTTAGTGACGGGAGGATGAAGATGAAGATAAGAGAGAGAGAGAGAAAGAGAGAGAGAGAGATAGATATATTGGTGAGGGTGTTTGTGTGTTTGGTGATTATCAAGAAAAACAACCACAAGGACGTATTTGTAGTTCACTCTTTTTATTCTTTTTATTTTCTTCCTTTTTCTTTGTTGTAGATAATAATACTAATAATAATAACAATAATGATAAAAATAAAAGTATTATTAATATTTAAGGTTAAGGTGGCTAGGTGTAAAATACACGGACCAAAACCCATAACTCGTTTCAAATCATTTAATATCTCACGAGACGTTTTATAAATAAATATATATAGTCGTACCCGTAAACTCAAGACATAAAATTTCAGTTAGGTTATCCTAGTGCCGGAATCAACGTAGTGCCCATGGAATTTCAAAATAAATTCTCATCACATCGATAATCCAAATTGATTTCATAAAATTTTAAATATAATCAACCACAATATTGGTTTTTATAAGTTCGTTATGAATAAAATTCCAAATATAAATTTATAAACGAACTTTTACGTAATTCGGGTTTTCAAAATGGCTCCCTAATTTGCCAGTTGTCACATCCTCCCAGCCTCAGAAGAAACCCGTCCTGGGTTTCTCTCGGAACAATCCATCTACGAAGTAAAAGCTTCAGATATCTCTTTCGGAACTCGTCCTCACGTTCCCACATAAATTCCGGTCCATGTCGGGAATTCCAACGAACCTTGACGAGTGAAATGCGACTTCGCTTGAGTCACTTAATCTCACGATCCAAAATCTCAATCTGCTCTTCCACAAAGTTTAATTTCTCATCGACACGAATATCTTTCATCGGTATAACCGGCATCTCATCAGAAAGACACTTCCTCAAATTACTAACATGAAACACATCGTGAACTTTACTCAATTCATGTGGTAATTCCAACCTATAAGCCACGGGCCCAATTCTTTCCAAAATAAGAAATGGTCCAATGTAGCGGGGGTTGAGTTTCCCACGTTTCCCGAAATGTATCACACCTTTCCAAGGCGAGACTTTCAACATTACTTTGTCTCCAACCTGGAACTCTAGGGGTTTACGTCTCAGATCGGCGTAACTTTTCTGTCTATCTCTAGCTTCTTGTAATCGATCACGAATTTGAGTTACTTTCTCAGTACTCTCCAAAATAAGCTCAGGGCCTGTGAGTTGTCTATCTCCAACTTTAGCCCAACCAATAGGCGAACGGAATTTACGACCATATAAAGCTTCAAATGGTGCAGCTTTAAGACTTGTGTGGTAGCTATTATTGTAAGAAAACTCCGCAAGGGGTAGATACTTCTCCCAGCCTTTACCAAAGTCTATTATACATGCACGAAGCATATCCTCTAAAGTCTGAATAGTCCTTTCACTTTGACCATCGGTTTAGGGATGATATGCAGTACTCATATCAAGTCTCATCCCCAAAGCGGTTTGAAGTGATCGCCACAAAGCTGACGTAAAGCGGCTGTCGCGATCAGAAATAATCGATATCGGAACTCCATGACGAGAAACAATATTCTTCACATACAACCTCGCAAGTTTGTCTACACTATCATCTTCACTAATTGCCAGGAAATGAGCAGACTTAGTCAATCGATCCACAATTACCCATATAGCGTCACAACCGCTAGCTGTCTTTGGTAATTTGGTAATAAAGTCCATTGTAATCCGCTCCCATTTCCAAACTGGGAATTCTGGCTGCGTCAATAATCCTGACGGTCTTTGATGTTCGGCTTTAACCTTAGAACATGTCAAGCACTTACTAACATACAACGCTATATCTGCCTTCATGTTTGGCCACCAATATAACTTTTTCAAATCCTGGTACATCTTGTTAGACCCAGGATGAATAGAGTACCTTGACTTATGCGACTCATGCATAATCAACTCTCGAATTCCTCCATACAATGGTACCCAAATCCGATCTCCAAAACATAATGCTCCATCAAAACGCTTAACAAATCCATTCTCATTTTCAGCCATCCCAAATATGTTCTCAGCAGGTCGGTTTTCTGCTTTCAACGCTTCTGTTTGAGCTTCAAATATTTGAGACGGTAATGGCGATATGATAGTCATTCCCAATGACCTAACTCGTAATGGTGGTATCCTCTCCTTTCGACTAAGAGCATCAGCAACAACGTTTGCTTTACCAGGATGGTAGCGAATTTCGCAATCATAATCGCTTAGCAACTCGATCCAACGTCGTTGTCTCATGTTGAGCTCTTTTTTATTCAAGATGTGTTGTAGACTTTTGTGGTCAGTAAATAAAACACACTTGGTTCCGTACAAGTAACGTCTCCATATCCTTAAGGCAAAAACCACAGCACCTAACTCCAAATCATGAGTGGTGTAGTTCTTCTCGTGCTTCTTAAGTTGTCGGGAAGCATAAGCTATCACTTTCTCTCGTTGCATTAACACAGCTCCCAAACCTTTATGCGAAGCGTCACAATAGACGACAAAGTCCTCATTACCTTCAGGTAACGCTAAGATAGGAGCACTACACAACATCTCCTTAAGTAATTGAAATGTTTCCTCTTCCTTATCTCCCCATTCATACTTAACACTCTTTTGAGTCAATTTGGTCAACGGTTTTGCTATCTTCGAAAATCCCTCAATGAATCTTCGGTAATAACTGGCTAAACCCAAAAATTGACGAACTTCTGTTGGGGTTGTCGGTGCAGCCCAATCTTTAATCGCTTCAATCTTAGCAGGATCTACATGAACTCCTTGACTATCAATCACATGACCCAAAAATTGTACCGTCGGAATCCAAAATTCACATTTGGAGAACTTGGCATACAGCTTCTCCCTCCTGAGCAATTCTAAGATAAGCCTTAGATGCTCCTCATGCTCCTTTTCATTCTTCGAATAAATTAGAATGTCATCAATGAACACAATCACAAACTTATCTAGATAAGGTTTACACACCCGATTCATGAGGTCCATAAACACCGTCGGTGCGTTAGTCAACCCAAACGGCATCACCTGAAACTCGTAATGCCCGTAACGGGTTCTGAAAGCCGTTTTCGGAATATCTTCCTCGCGAACTCGAAGCTGATGATATCCCGATCTTAGATCGATCTTTTAATACACACTCGATCCTTGGAGCTAATCGAACAAGTCGTCGATCATCGGTAACGGGTATCTATTCTTCACCGTTAATTTGTTCAGCTCTCGGTAATCAATACACATACGAAACGATCCATCCTTCTTCTTCAGAAATAAGACCGGGGCTCCCCAACTTGGTCTTATAAATCCTTTTTCGGCTAACTCCGTTAATTGCTTCGATAACTCTTCCAGTTCAGTAGGTGCAAGTCGATAAGGTGCTCGTGCCACAGGTGCAACACCAGGTATCAACTCAATCTGAAACTCCACTTGTCTAGTAGGCGGGATTCCTGGTAAATCATCGGGAAATACATCAGGAAAATCACGAACTATAGGCACATCTCCAATGCACCTTTCCTTCTTCTCCTTCCCTCCTTTCTCAGAGATTTGAGCTTAGAAAAGACAACATCCTTTTTCCATCAACTTTGGTAACTTAGTGCAAGAAATGACCGTTAATCGAGATGGGTTCCTCGAACCTTTTCGATCTCCTTGTATATTTAGAATCTCCTTTCCGTAAGGCACACGCACGATCTTCTCATCGCAGAGTATGTAAGCACGATACTTCGACAATCAATCCATACCAATGATGACATCGAAACTTCCTAACGTGACGGGTAGAAGATCTATGTTGAAAGGGTGATTCAAGAAATTTAACGTGCAACCACGAATGATAGTCTTAATCCTTTCTATGTTCCCATTAGCTAACTCTATATCATACCCAATTCCTAAGGCCATCGGGGGTTTCTCTAGTAAGGGTGCAAACGTAGTGGACACAAAACTTCTATCAGCACCAGTATCAAATAGTATGGAAGCATAACGATTATTGAGAAGGAACGTACCAGTGACGATGTTCGGATCTTCTCCTCTCTCGTTCCCAAGTGCATACACTCTTCCATGAGCAGCTCCAGCTTCCACACGTTGGTCCCTATTATCTTTTCATCCACGGTTTCCTCCAGCTCCACGGTTTCCATGATTGTACCCATTACCACCCGATCCTTGATTTCCTTGGTTCCACGATTCCCTACACTCATTCCTATAATGTCCTTTCTTCCCATACCCAAAACAAGTAACATCCTCCTTACTTCTCACTTCAGGAGTAGCATGAACCATCACAAAAGGTCGAGCCCTACAATCCTTAGATGTGTGTCCCTTCTTTGAGCAGTTCTGACAAATTACACTACACCACCCAGAATGATTCTGGTGGCAACGCCCACACTTGGGTGCATCACCATTTTGGTTCCTTTTATCTCCATTCCCAATAGCATAAGCCTTAGCAACAGCTTGTCGCTGGTTTCGGTGATCCTTACCCTTAGAGTGATGGTCTCTCTTTCTCTTTCCATTCTTATCCTTATCAGCTCCTTCCAATTCCAACGAATCCATTAATTGTTGAGCAATTGTGATGGCCTCATGGATATTTGCAGGTCTAGCAGCAATCACATCATTCCTTGTAGCCACAGGCAACCCATCGGTATACCGCTCAATCTTTTGAGTCTCAGTTCTAACCATATCTGGGCAAAGCAAGGCCAACTCTTGGTAACGACGATTGTAAGTCGCCATATCAGTACCCTTCACTTTGTGATTCCAAAACTCAATCTCCAGCTTCTTAACCTCATTTCTTGGGCAATAAGTCTGAATCAGCAAAAGACTTAAATTGCTCCCAAGTCATAGCATAAGCCACATCACTCCCAACCGAATTTCGGTAGTTGTTCCACCCAGTTAAAGCTTCATCCTTAAAGGTAAAAGAAGCAAACTTTACCATCGCATTCTCCGCACAGTTGCTGACATTGAACACTGACTCAGTATTCTCTATCCACCTGACCAAGTAGACCACTCCTTCAGTTCCTCCAAACTCAATAGGTCCACAAATTCGAAACTCCTTGTAGTTACATCCATTAGTACGAACAGGTGGAAAAGTTCCAGCAGAGTTGTTGGAATGATTTGACTCAGCTAGTAGTTCAGCAACTCGTTGCTCCACAAGTTGATTAATCATTCCTTGATCCACAGTAGGTGCATTTGGTGGAACATGATCATTGTCTCCCTGAACATCAACATTTTGATTCCTGTTGTTGCGATTGGTGGTGTCCAGGTTGTCAGGAGTAGGGGTTTCAACATTTCGAGTAGGACGGCGTCCTCGGCGACCAGGGGTAGTCGCGGCAGTTCCAGTTCGGGTAGCTCTGACTGGGTTTCGTCGTACAGCCATTGATCAACATAATACTAACACGATATCAACCACGCAATTTGAAACACAATTCTCCATGTACACCAAAAACCATAGAATATCATATGAAATCACCATCATCAATACATGTAGCGATCAATACATCGTTCCATACTACCCAAAGACATAAGAGATATAATAACTAGCTCTCCTAACCAAGTACTCCATGGCTGATGTAGCAACACAACAACACAAATCCAAATCGATTTAGCCACGATGCTGGCGTAGACTCCTCAACTCTGATCTCAAACCATCCAAATCTCTCCACAATGATCCCAACTCCACACTATGAGTGTCGCTATCTCTCTTGAGGTCTGCTTCCTCCTTCTCCAGCTCAGTGTTTCTCTGCCACAGCTTGCGATCTGACTCACGAGCCATGATGAAACATCTTTGCACTCTCTATTTGCTCATGTATCTCTATCATACCTCTCCTAATCGATGTCGTCCTGCCCACGATAGTAGTCAAATCAACTCTTAACTCAGCAATAACCATATCAAGTTGATCAGCCATCTGCAAGATCCTCTTGCCCTGCGTAGTAAGCCGAGTCCAAATCCTACCAGTCTCACCCAAATCTGCAAACTCAGCAGATATCTCAGACGGCGCATCAGACGCTACGGGACTACCAGGTGGTGAATCAAACAAAATGGGTGATCAGGTGAAACCGGCTCTAACGGATGTATCGGAGAATCGGACTCCGCAGCATGAGCTGAATGTGCTGGCGAACCATCATCATCAGGCATCTCCTCCTCCTGATGATCATCCTTCTCCTCCTCATCCTGAGGGTCCTCATTCTCCCGCTCACCCTCGTACTCCTCGTCGAAGGGGTACTCCATCACTCGTTATCTCCGAGCAGGTGAACCACGAGGCGATAAAGTCGGTGACTTAGGGCGACAATGGGACGATAAAGTAGTAGTGGCTGAACGCATGACCATCTTGTGTATGGGTCATCAGGGGCCATAGTGATCGGTGCTGGGCGACGCGTGCTAGCATAAACATCCTCAATAACATCGTACGAATAGGAGGTCATGGTTTGTGACAACGGCGTAGGGTAGGTGTAAGTGTTTCAAAACAACTATATCGCAAACTCAAAATACCGTATCGAAAATCCTCATATAAATTCAATCATATAATCTTAATAAAGAATTTCAAATACCGTATTACTAAAACATTTATAGAGCAAATAAGCCATATAATTCCTCAAAACGCCATTAATCACTAAATCAATATATCCCATATTCTCAAGTCATCCCAAAAATCTCATTTCAATCATTATCTCATAATATCTCAAAATAATCGAAGATGCTTCGGCTTGGCGGGCTGGCGGGCATTGGTCGAGGATCGTTTTCTATAAAAATCGGTTATAGTTTAGGTGTTTATTTACCTAGTTCTCTATAACCTTGGCTCTGATACCAATCTGTAACACCCCCAAAATTTGGTACAGCGGAAGACTCAACAAGCTTTTGGGGTGTTACGGGGATTGGTATCCAACACAAGACATAAAAGAGCGAGATAAAGTAAACATAAGAAAAACACAACCAAAACAGGGTTTTAAAGTTTACATTTATCCCAACATTCATTCAGAATCAGGCCCAAAAGAAATAAACGTAGGTCCACAATTAAATATCAGAGTTTTAGAAAAATAGATCCATAAACCAGGTACCATTGCCAAGCCTTCCAATCCATGCATCCAAATCATCACTTAATTACCTGAGAAAACGTGCTAAAAGTCAGCTTTCGCTGGTGAGATCATAGGTTTAAATTCATAATTCAATATAGTGGACATATACGTAAAACGCTTGCTAGCTATACTAGGGATTCACTACAGCCTGCGGATACCCTCCGCTCTATCATAAATACACGGATACCCTCCGTAATAAACCTGCGGATACCCTCCGCTCCATCATAAATACACGGATACCCTCCGTAATTTCATAAATACTCGGATAACCTCCGAAGTATCATAATCCTATAAGTGCACACTATAGTCAAATAATCAAATCCAATCAAATCAATATATATGCGTAAGGATACGACATACCCAACATGCGTAAGGATACGACATGTACAACTTACCTAGATCTAGTCTAGGCCTCGTTGTGTAGCTTACCTAACTCTAGGTTAGGCCTCACTCTTCCTAGTTTTATACGCATAGCAAGTTTTGAAAAGAATATAAAAGCGATAATAGTCCACATAAATAATTTGCACGTTTCTCACCCCAAGTATTGAAAACATAGTTCAAGAGTAAAAAGTGGGGCTATGACTCACCTCAAGTCCAGAAATCAGCAAGAAGAAATCGGTAGAAGTAAGATGTATAGTAACTCAAAAGACGGCAACTACGGACTCGGCACGACCTAACAATATTAACTCGTTCAGAAATCATTTCCTCAAAATCGAATATTCCCAACCCGAACGTATTCCATTTTACTTCCGAAAATCCATTTCTCGTATAAATCTCGTATTAGTTTGGAGTTCGGCGTTTGGTATCCATACGGGTGGTGGGTCGACACAACTCAAACCAAGAAGTCACAACAAAACAATCTATAGGACTAATGTTAGTCCAATATATTATTTAAATAAATATCGAAGTTTATCAAATCCGTCGATTTGATAATCCCCCATATTTATTTACTTAATATACCATTCTAAGATTATACCTGAATCCTAGGTCACATATAGCACGTAGAATACTATATGGTATGTTTCAAAGTTTAATAAATTCTCTAATTATGCCGTCAAGCTTACCAAATTCGTCAATTTGGCAACTTCACGGGATACTTAGTAATTCATTATTCTTGTACACATACCACAACCTATGGGCGTCGTAGGATACAATGCCCATTAATATACTCATTTTATATAACTAAATAGCTCTTATTTAACCCGTCGATTAAATAAGTTACGTAGTTATCGAAAGTGAATGTATTAATCGCCACATATCCGTGACAACACGAACGTCACAAAATAATAAACCACTTGGACTCAAGTGACCACGACCCCGTATAACACAATAGTTTTCCTCGTTTATTAAAAGATATTATTTTATTTAATATTTATTCAACGTTAAAGATTTCGTCGTTATTTATAGTCGTTTAATTATAATAAAGCTCCCGACATTTATTACACTACTTTCATAGTATAATATTTATAGTCACGTTATTATAATATCACTCGTGATCGTTTTATTTTTAATATACGCATTTATATATATATATATATATATATATATATATATATATATATATATATATATATATATATATATATATATATATATATATATATCTTATTCGCGTCTATATATTTATATAAACATTTATATTACCAATAATATTATTACGAGTTTTATTATTTACGTTTGATTATAAATATTTATCGAGTCATACGAAATGGTCACATGTCCGAGTCATCACTCTCGGCTCATTGTCCAAGTCCAAAATAGAAATAATAATCAAGTCAAACCAAGTAATCAATCTCCGTCCAACAATTCCCAAAACACGTGCTACAACAATAGGGTCCGACTACTGCACCCGACTAACCTATCTCGGTCATTCTAGTTCGACCGTCTCACAATCGTTCCCCATTACCACTTTCCGCCAACACAACATCAACAATGACATAAGTCCATTGCCGAGACCACGAGGGTCTCTGCCTCTTCTCCTCTCGACCAGCAATAAAGGCAACAATCAATAGTGATCAAAGACCACAACAATAAACAACAACAATAAGAATAACAACAACATCAATAGCAGCTAATACCAATCAACAAATAAGAAAAACATAAAGTTTACTCATTCAAGAGGGTATTGCCGAATTCCTACGGGTCTCGACTCACCTCCATCCAGTCACAACCGGACCACGAGGCCCCTAGTGGGTCTCGGTTAGCTCTCACCGAGCCATCAAACAACCACAACAATGAACCATTTCTCCAGATCCAAGATCAAAATAAATCAAGTTACCAAAAATAAATGTCTAGCCGCTCTCAAAATATTACCACGAGTATACAAAGATAATCAAGAAAGTTACATAAGCCCACAAAAACTCATAAGCCGAGTCTCAAAACCCACAAGAACATGAAAACCCGGATACCAAACTATTTAAAAATCATCTTTTATTCAAAAACACATTTATATATCTTGTTTTTAATCACAAACTCGCCCAAGATTTGAACCCCGTGACTCACATGTCACGAATTTAATAAAAATACGAGTCACCATGATTGTGACCCATCTTACCTTCAATATTACAAGAAAAGGTCACAAAAAAAATCTTCAAAACACAAGAAAACTCGAGCTCAAAATATTAGATCTAGTAGATTTAGTGATGGAAAGTATTTTTGAGGTGTGTTTGATTGGTGTTAGGCGGTGGTGTCGCGGTGGTGGCCGGCCAAGTTGATGGAGGCTAGGGTTTAGTGATGGGAGGATGAAGATGAAGATAAGAGAGAGAGAGAGAGAGAGAGAGAGAGAGAGAGAGAGAGAGAGAGAGAGAGAGATATTGGTGAGGGTGTTTGTGTGTTTGGTGATTATCAGGAAAAACAACCACAAGGACGTATTTGTAGTTCACTCTTTTTATTTTCTTCCTTTTTCTTTGTTGTAGATAATAATACTAATAATAATAACAATAATGATAATAATAAAAGTATTATTAATATTTAAGGTTAAGGTGGCTAGGTGTAAAATACACGGACCAAAACCCGTAACTCGTTTCAAATCATTTAATATCTCACGAGACGTTTTATAAATAAATATATATAGTCAAATCCGTAAACTCAAGATATAAAATTTCAGTTAGGTTATCCTATTGCCGGAGTCAACGTAGTGCCCATGGAATTTCAAAATAAATTCTTATCACATCGATAATCCAAATTGATTCCATAAAATTTTAAATATAATCAACCACAATATTGGTTTTTATAAGTTCGTTATGAATAAAATTCCAAATATAAATTTATAAACGAACTTTTACGTAATACGGGTTTTCAAAATGGCACCCTAATTTGCCAGTTGTCACACAACCCACCACCACCACCAACTCCACCATCCTCTCCAATCATTCCTCCACCACAATTCTCACCCATTCCTCCACCATCACCATCATGCTCTCCAAATTAAGCATTTGATATGCTTAATAAATAAAGCCTCTACCACCCTTTTGCTTGCAAGCTCTATGAAGACCATGTACTCTTTGCATGATGATGTATTTTCCTAGTTGTTAATTTGTGTACTAGCTTTTCTCCTTGTAATCCTTATTGCTACTTGTATGCTGTGTCTTGCCACAACCATTTCTTTAAAATGAATGCTTTCTTTTAACCATGCTTATTTTCTTTCTTATCACCTAATATATGTTTGCATGAATATACTTGTGCTTCTAATATTTTTGTTTTGTAAAGCATTCCATAGCTCATTCTCTTGGTACCCCCAAACGAGGGGGAGTACATATCAAGGGGGAGATAACTTCCCGTCAAATTTTCACGTTTGAAAATTGTCGGCATAACCTTTTTGATTCTACAAAAAGGGGAAGAAGTAAATATAAACTCACTAAAATACTTGTTTAAAAACTAATTTTTGAGTTAATGAGTTTAAGTTTTGTAATCATCAAAAAGGGGGAGATTGTTGATATAAATAATGTTTAAAAATGTTATTAATATCTCTCAATAAACCTATGTTTTGATAATCACAAAACTAAAATCAGATTAAGACGTACACAAGTATTTGGTAACAAATATTTACCTCTACATCTAATATCACTTAAGGTATGCATAAACTAAGCATCTTATGCATTACATGAGCAAAGGAAATGTTGTCTTAAGACATAACATCTTATAAAATGATATAAACATTTTATATATATTTGTAAATCAATTTTGGTATTGTTATATTAAACCAGAAAGATATGATTTCAAATTTCCAACCAAAAAGGGAAAATTTTATCGAGAAAAACTTTTCCAACGTTCAGGAGGGCGGCCCCCTTAATTTTACTAGGCGGCCCCCTTAATCATTAAGGGGACCGCCCCCTAATTAAGGGG
This sequence comes from Artemisia argyi, assembly GCA_030686995.1. Taxonomy (NCBI): domain Eukaryota; kingdom Viridiplantae; phylum Streptophyta; class Magnoliopsida; order Asterales; family Asteraceae; genus Artemisia; species Artemisia argyi. The sequence goes on along the minus strand of CM060691.1, from coordinate 67,570,527 downwards.
ACCGGCACGCTCCAGAACAGTATTTTCTGGCCCTATAAATATTGGATCATTTCACATATTTTTCTCACCTTTTTGCACTATAAACTTTCTGATCCAACCTCCATTTCTATATCTAAAATCCTTTGATCATATAATTCATAAGTCTTTGTTTCCAAGTGATCCAAAGCTTCATCCATTCAAGTGCAAGAAGAAGAACACTCCTCTACATTCATCTAATTGTAGTAGTGTTGTGATTAGCTAGTTTCATATTGTAGTAGTGTTAGATCTTTGTAAAAAGTGTTGTGTGAATTTGTTGTTTGTAGAAACTAGGTGTGTTGTAAAGTAGTTTAGTATTTGTGATCTAGTTGTGCTTAGAAGAAGGTGTGAAGTTGACAAGGTGTGAAGAAGGTGTGAAGTCTTGAAGAAGTTGTGAAGGTGTGAAGAAGGTGTGAAGTTGTGAAGAAGTTGTGAGATTGGTTCTAGCTACGATTAGAACTCGACATTTAGCTTAGTGTCGTTAACTCGTGTAAGCCAAGGTGTGTAAGGTTTCTCCACCATAAGGAGTTTGTTGACATAGTGAAGAAAACTCTCGAGTGTGGTACTCGGGGAGTGGAGTAGGGCAAGGAAGGTGTCCTTGTAGCCGAACCACTATAAATTCGCGTATTGTGGTTTGATCTTTCTAACTCTATTTTTTCTTCATTACATTTCAATACTTTCATTATTAGATTAGAATTGCTTATATTGGTTGTCACTTGAATTCACTTGAGATCAAATCGAAAGTTTTTAATAAGCTACAAAATATTTTGGTAATAAATTTAAAAAAGGACGTAAAACTATTCAACCCCCCTTCTAGTTTTCCACACATTATCTTTACTACATATAATGGAGAAATGGTCAAAGTGAAATTGTGAAATTATGGAAAACTTAACTTTTGGTCAATCCCGATTTTACCCTTGTATGTTGCCCTGTGAACCTTTGCTGGCTTGCTAGCTAGCTCGTGCAACCAATCAAAAATGATTCGCGTTAGTAAGCTAGCTTTGTAAGCTAAGCAAGCCTAGTTCTCCAGCCACTACGGTAGGACGTGGATCGACCATGACGAGAATGGACTTCTCCATAATTTAATAGAAGAGTCACAGTCCAGTTCCACATGCTTTCTCCCTTCACGAAGGAGAGATGAATTCCATTTAGGCGGTAAGGGCTCGGTTTGACCCTATGTTCTCTCCTGGTCGGGTCGAAGGCGAAAACTGGCAAAGTTCATCATTCAGTGGTGGGGTGACCTTCTAGTAAAGCTAAGCAGCTAGCACCTTAAAGAAATTGAGAGTGAGTCGTCCGAAAGATAATGTGAACCGAGTGTGTTTCCTTGTTAATTAATGTGAACCGTGTTGCCTTGTTAATTACTGTGAACCGAAACTGGAAACAATTCATATTCATGGAAAGCTTTGAATGGAAATCAATGTGTCAAACCGAAACTGAAAATGTCAATTAATGTGTCAAGCCGAGTGTGGTATTTCCTCTTTAGTGAACCACCGCAAAACACACACACAAAACTCTCTCCATCTCTTCCACCATTCCCACCACATAAACACCACCACCAAACTCCTCTACCACCGCACGTCACCACCACCGCACGTCACAACCATCGATCCCCACGACCCTAGAAACCAAACAACCACCAAAACCCACCCCTCCATTGAAACGACACCACAGAACCACAATCACCGAGATTAACCACCAAGATGAACCACCAAGTTTTGAGGGTTTTTTTAATAGATCTATGTTTATTAACCAGATTTTGAAGATTTTTATTTGTATATCTGTAGTTTTTATTTGTAAATATGAGATTTGATATAATTTTTGGCGTTGTTTTTACAGCCGCCACTCGCCGCCACCCTCCACCGCCGCTGTCTCGCCTAAAAAAGTTGGTGTCGCTGGTAAACATTGATATAAACAAAACAAGGACAGCAAAGCCATAGCTATAACCAAAAACATCAGCCCCTTTGCCGTTAATGGTCTTGAAAGCAGCGACGTTTTTGACGATGCGAACAAAGGTATGTTTCTATTCATCCACTTTCCTGAAATTATAAATTCATTTTTTCATTAGTATGTTTCTAACTCATCTACTTGCCGTTAATGGTCCTGAAAGGAATGTTTCTATCTTCGTAGTTTTTACATTAGTATCGAATTTGTTTTTGTGGGATGTGTTAATAATTACATTCAACATTTTTGAAAATAGTAGACAGGAAGACAAATCTTAAGATGTGCTCCTTTCAAGCTCCTAGGCTACTCTGTGGCCTTTCTATCGAATCGACTAATCATATTCAAGTAATGCTCTTTCCAATAGATGGTTATTTATTAAAGTAGAAATCTTATTACATTTGCTCGATAATGGTTTTTTAAATGTTGTTTGAAGGATATAGTAGTATTGGTGAATAATTGAGAATAATTGTTGTAACGTAGCAGCTTACTTTATTTCATTTAATGACAACAAAAAATAATCGCGTTCTTTTTCCTTTTTATATGTGCTAGGCTGAACACTGCAAGCCTACTACATCAATCTACAAGAACCCGTTAACCTTTAAGGTACATTAAACTTTTAAACTTTTTATAGTTTTTTCATGCATGATTTGAATAGAATTATGGTAACCTATTTGACGTTTAGCGGGTTTTTAGTCATCTTTTAGGCTGCAATTGACATTAATAAGTGTGGATCTGTATTTATTACAAAATTTATATTCAAGGTTAATAGGTGTCAAAAGGAAAACAATAAGCCATTTTAGAGTCATAACTAGAATTTACAAAATTGTGTTACAGGTTCATTTGGGGAGTTTGTTTCTTTTCTTTATTGTTGATCCTTCTAGTGTATTCTAAAAGATTATTGTTCAAATTGTTTAATACATGGGTATGGTTTGTTTTATTTATGTACAAGAGGGCTGGTATAAATCAATATGTTTTTATGTGCATTATCTATTTATCTATCTGTATATTTTTATGGAAGAGGAATTGTTGAAAACCATTGTAGCTTGTTTAATCCGTTGTAGCTTTGTTTAAGCAAGTGTATCGTCTTGGTTGTAGTGTCATGTCATTTTGGTTCAAGCTTTATTTTTAACTAAATGTTATTTACATGGGAAACTATTTTTAACTAAATGCTATTTTTAACTAAATGCTAATACTAGGCTATTTTGATAAGATATTGTTACTTAAAAAAAAACATTTGGGATGCATTAGCTTTTCATTTTAGCTTATCTCGATTCTTATTAGTCAATTCTCAGCTTTAAACATGCTACCACTGTTAGGTTGTCTGGAAAGTGTGATATGGTCAGCTTACTTTATGTCTTTTATATAAGAATGTGGCTCAGGTCTCTCAATGTTAACAGCTATTGTAGCATGGGCTGATACAAGTAGTACAACCATTCTATGGATGGAAAAATTTTAAACAATAAAATCCCAATTGATAGAAAAATAGAAATTCCACGTCTTATAATATAGCATTAGAAAACTGTCATACTCATTTATAAGTTTGAGAAAGATTTGCTTTATTTGCTCTAAAATCATCTTGGTTGCTCTACACTTTTAAGTTGAATGTGTTTGCATAATGCAGTGTGTGATTGAGAAAGAGAAGTACTTCTAGCAGCCAGGAGGAGACAAATACAAATTCTTTTCTGCAGACACGTATCCGTGGTGCGTTGTTGCGACATACTTCTTTAAATTGTTCTCTAATTTGGATCCGTTAACATGATTTTCATTTTCTTCTTTTTTTCAGACAAGAACGGTTCATAACCAGAATCATTGGTAATCTATCTGACCCGCATGTCACACATGAATTCTACACAATTTTGATTTCATACTGGTCCCAGGTTCGACTTCCTTTTCTTGCTTAAATACTACAAAGGTGTTGGGTTCCAGTATCACAAAACGTCTGCTCATATGTGTCTTGATGTTGGTCTCGGCTAAAAGTGTCATAAAACAAGATGTTTGCCTTGGTAATAAATTCAAATTGTGATTAAACTATTTCATGTTTATTATTTTGGTTAGCGTAAATTTGTTTTCATTTGGTATCGAATTGGAAGTCACCAAATTATGTAACAATTACTTATAAAAAGTAATACTATATGGTTTAGAAATTTAACGGGATTAGCGTATGTACGCTGTTAATAGGTTTCCTAACTATATATAGATATGGTGACGTGGTTTATAATCATTTGTCTTGGAATCCCATTGGTCTAATACAGACGAGTTGAGGACTCATTATTAGAAGATGTATGAAAATATAAGTACATATAATGATGTATGTTGCCTAAATAACAATGGAGTATTTTTAAGCTATTAGGTATAAAAAGTTAAAAACTAAATTGGGAGTACTGTTAATGGCATACGTGCGTTAGCAGAAGGGTTAATTCTTTTGGTATGTAATATTTAACAATTAGCTACCATTGAATATAAACAGGGTGGACGTTACAGCATGTTTGGATAAATGAATTAGTTTGATCTGAATATGATTTCTAAACTTCATACTATATGTTAATCTTTTGTATTTTATTTGGTTTGTAAATAATTTGTTGTATCGCGTAGTATTTGGATAAGGTCTTAAAGGTAATAGTAGGTAATAGGAAAACTAACTAGGATGAAGTGTGTAGATACAAAAGGATATATGAGGATGGTGCGGAAAGATGCTTTTAAATACTGTAAGAGGGTGCTTTGTCTGCTTGGCTCTACAAAATGCGTGTGCCTCACATTTTTGCCAGAACCACGACTGATTTGTTACTTTTGTTGTTTGCAGATCAAATCATGCAGTTTTGTTATGGTGTAAACATTATACAGCAGGCCAGCAAAACAATATCGTTCCATTTTTTTTCCTAGACTTGGTTATAAAGTGGCTGCTTCATTGATCAAGTAAGGATGATCTAGGTCTTGGTTTTTCTATGCCCTATACTCTCAAAAATCTGTAGGGTTAGTTAAAAGTGACAGTTTTATAGTGACCCATGTTCTTTTTCCCTCGGTTACAGCTTCAGTTATGCCCATGGATTTACTATATGTGTAACGATAGTTCTTTCACATTGTGTGCAGGTGTTGCTAACAAAATGAGGCACAATGTATCATTTAAAAGTTGTGATACTAGGATAATTACTACCTCAGTTATATGCCATCTAGAAGACTTCAAACCGCTATATCAGCTATTGATATTGCACTTATGTATCAGATTCCATTGACCTTGTATGAATTAAACGATTATAAAGAAATTAAAGAATCCTTCAGTTTACTCTACTAGAATGAGTTTCTGCATAGGTTGAATGTACATTTTATTTCCAGTTTGCAACACTTACTAAACACAACAGAAACTCCTTCTTTAGCAAAACACCTCGCCGCAACGCGCTGGCTCACACCCTCGTTTGTACTAAAAGGCAAGCAAAGCGAGTTTATTTCATTACTAGATGGCAAGACAAGTAACTTGTGTTCCTAAATTACTCTCTCATACACAAACATCTATGTGTGTTAACAGAAATGCAGCTTTCTAAAAGGCAGCCCTTTTAGAACAAAACTAAGCACTCAGGAGTGTAATCTCAGCAGAAAAACTTAAAAATCCAAGTGACTAAATTCATAGCTGGCAAAATGGACAGGTCAGATAATGGGTCAAAAGGTATTGGTTAAACCAGTCAAAGAGTTCCATCAAGCAGGAATCTACACTTAAAATGTCGTGTATCAAGAAGTTTTATGCGACGAGTAATGAGTGTTGTTAGTTTTTATCTCATAACTGATTGTAATGTTTTATTTTCAGTTTCATTAAATGCTTTTATTTGTTATTTGATAGATGTTAAGAATTTTTTCTAGACTTTAGTTATCTTATAGTACAACCATTTGCAATTACATTATGAATGGTTCACATTCTATTTTGAACGCTACAAAACACTCACCACAATATCACAAATCGATAATTATCTGCCGCTAGGAATTTCGATGCTATGCACGGGTACTCGCCTAGTTATATGAATAGCTTAATGTTGATCTTCCTGAGATTACATTACTACAAACTTTTTTTTTCCAAATAGTGATTGGTTAAAAAAAAGTAACGCTCTGTTTTCGAGGGTTTTTTTTTTTTTTAAGAAATAGAAGGGGATGGAAAGGGAAATAAGAAAAGGGGCGTTCTTGAGTTTTTTTAAGATGAAAAGGTAGGGAAGGGGAAGGTGGGAGGGAGGGAGGGAATGTATGGGGTTTTGTGTGTATTTGTAATCCGCCCATAATTAGGGTGATCAGGAGGGAATGGGTTTTCTGAGAACATGGGCTTTTGTTAAATTACAATTATATCCTTGTTTGTTTATGTACGTACCATAAATCTGACCTAGTTATAGCAGCCATCCACCATAAATAACCATAAGAACGAGCAGTTTTTATCACAGAAAATCACAATATATCAATTGTAAGTCTACCATAATATTTACAGTTATTATCATCATGAATTCTTTGTTATGGTGTAGTATATATATGAAAAGAAACAATGCCAATGCCTGCTGATGTATAAGTTTATATGAAATGGAACAATGCTTGCTGATGTAAATCAGACTAAATAACGTAGTAGGCAACACAAACATAACAGAAGGCCATTATCAAAGTTCATGAGAAAAAGAAATGCCATACAAAGTTGGTACATGGGTTGCTCAGTATTCCAATGCCAAAAGTTTTTTATCCCATCCAAATTTTTGTTGTGGTCAATAGTAGCAGGCCAAAAAGCAGGTAATTGATTTGTTGAAATATTAGTGTTTTGAGGTATATTAGTAATTTGAACAGCTTCCCATCCTTTCCTAGCAACTTAAAAATTAAAACTCAAGAACACAAATAAAAACCCTTCCATTTTTCACAATGTTATTTCTTACTTTGCCATTCCCATCCTATCCCCTTATTTAAAAATTAGACTTGAGAACAGAGCGTAAATGGGATATAGCGTTACATGGGATTACTAATAATATGTGATCTCTCATCAGATCTTATTAAATAATATCTTGCAAACTTTATTTATAAGAACCCTAATTCATGGAAGATAGTCAAATGGTTTATTGAACATGTGTATTAGTGTTGTTCGAAAAAGAAGAAAAAACATAAGCATTTGTATTTGCTAGATAAGATCATTGGGTTTCCTCGTGCCGTCGAGGTGGTGCCATAGAGAAAAAGTGCTACCATATCAGCAAAAAATTTCATGGCACCAGAAAATGTGTTGCCGTCGTCCACTTTTTTTTTCAAATAGAATAAAACATACACAATATTAACTAAACTAAACTTCATTAAAAAAAAACAAAAAAAACATTACATTAAAAAAACACACATTACATAAAAAAAATGCGTAAAAATAAAAACTTAATACATAAACATAGAAATAAAAGCTTACTCCTTGTGTTACAGGTACATTACATAAAAAAAATGCGTAAAAATAAAAACTTAATATATAAACATAGAAATAAAAGCATACTCCTTGTGTTACAGGTCCATTTTAGAGTCATAACTAGAATTAACAAAATTGTGTTACAGGTTCATTTGGGGAGTTTGTTTCTTTTCTTTATTGTTGATCCTTCTAGTGTATTCTAAAAGATTATTGTTCAAATTGTTTAATACATGGGTATGATTTGTTTTATTTATGTACAAGAGGGCTGGTATAAATCAATATGTTTTTATGTGCATTATCTATTTATCTATCTGTATATTTTTATGGAAGAGGAATTGTTGAAAACCATTGTAGCTTGTTTAATCCGTTGTAGCTTTGTTTAAGCAAGTGTATCGTCTTGGTTGTAGTGTCATGTCATTTTGGTTCAAGCTTTATTTTTAACTAAATGCTATTTACATGGGAAACTATTTTTAACTAAATGCTATTTTTAACTAAATGCTAATACTAGGCTATTTTGATAAGATATTGTTACGTTAAAAAAAAACATTTGGGATGCATTAGCTTTTCATTTTAGCTTATATCGATTCTTATTAGTCAATTCTCAGCTTTAAACATGCTACCACTGTTAGGTTGTCTGGAAAGTGTGATATGGTCAGCTTACTTTATGTCTTTTATATAAGAATGTGGCTCAGGTCTCTCAATGTTAACAGCTACTGTAGCATGGGCTGATACAAGTAGTACAACCATTCTACGGATGGCAAATTTTTCAACAATAAAATCCCAATTGATAGAAAAATAGAAATTCCACGTCTTATAATATAGCATTAGAAAACTGTCATACTCATTTATAAGTTTGAGAAAGATTTGCTTTATTTGCTCTAAAATCATCTTGGTTGCTCTACACTTTTAAGTTGAATGTGTTTGCATAATGCAGTGTGTGATTGAGAAAGAGAAGAACTTCTAGCAGCCAGGAGGAGACAAATACAAATTCTTTTCTCCAGACACGTATCCGCGGTGCGTTGTTGCGACATACTTCCTTAAATTGTTCTCTAATTTGGATCCGTTAACATGATTTTCATTTTCTTCTTTTTTTTCATACAAGAACGGTTCATAACCAGAATCATTGGTAATCTATCTGACCCGCATGTCACACATGAATTCTACACAATTTTGATTTCATACTGGTCCCAGGTTCGACTTCCTTCTCTGGCTTAAATACTACAAAGGTGTTGGGTTCCAGTATCACAAAACGTCTGCTCATATATGTCTTGATGTTGGTCTCGGCTAAAAGTGTCATAAAACAAGATCTTTGCCTTGGTAATAAATTCAAATTGTGATTAAACTATTTCATGTTTATTATTTTGGTTAGCGTAAATTTGTTTTCATTTGGTATCGAATTGGAAGTCACCAAATTATGTAACAATTACTTATAAAAAGTAATACTATATGGTTTAGAAATTTAACGGGATTAGCGTATGTACGCTGTTAATAGGTTTCGTAACTATATATAGATATCGTGACGTGGTTTATAATCATTTGTCTTGGAATCCCATTGGTCCAATACAGACGAGATGAGGACTCATTATTAGAAGATGTATGAAAATATAAGTACGTATAATGATGTACATTGCCTAAATAACAATGAAGTAGTTTTAAGCTATTAGGTATAAAAAGTTAAATACTAAATTGGGGTTACTGTTAATGGCATATGTGCGTTAGCAGAAGGGTTAATTCTTTTGGTATGTAATATTTAACAATTAGCTACCATTGAATATAAACAGGGTGGACGTTACAGCATGTTTGGATACATGAATTAGCTTGATCTGAATATGATTTCTAAACTTCATACTACATGTTAATCTTTTGTATTTTATTTGGTTTGTAAATAATTTGTTGTATCGCGTAGTATTTGGATAAGGTCTTAAAGGTAATAGTAGGTAATAGGAAAACTAACTAGGATGAAGTGTGTAGATACAAAAGGATATATGAGGATGGTGCGGAAAGATGCTTTTAAATACTGTAAGATGGTGCTTTGTCTGCTTGGCTCTACAAAATGCATGTGCCTCACATTTTTGCAAGAACCACGACTGATTTGTTACTTTTGTTGTTTGCAGATCAAATCATGCAGTTTTGTTATGGTGTAAATGATGGATCTAAACACCTTGAACTGTGTTAGATTGATACTTTGAGTTATATCACTAAATATGCGGAATCTACTTAGTAACACTTAGAAGTTTGATTGTGAGTAAGACAATTGTTTATGAATAAGAACAATGTATGTAATAAACAATTAGCTCCAATATTATTAATGATAATAATACGAGTGATCTTGATATCACTAGGGTTACACCTTGAAGCTCTAGAAAAACGTATATCTAACCTTTAACCTAGGATCTCCTTTTATAGCACAAGGAGTCCTCTTCTACAAGATAAGTATAATGCTAATAGAATAAGATATACACAAGATCTATTCTATATTTATCTAAACACGTTTCCTAACAGTTATCTAAACAGCAGTGGTAATATATGTTCTTGCAGTGGTAATGAGTTTCCACTGCAAGTACAATCTTCAGCAGTTGTAACATCTTCACTTAGCCGTGGTAACTGTTAGTATAATTCCCAACAATCCTCCCCTAACTTATGATTAATAAATAAATCAATAAGTTTCTTCAAGTATTCAGTAAACATGAGGATATGGGAATTCTTCCAAACACTTATCTTCTTCTTAACTCTTTATCAGCTCTCACACTTTGATCATAAATCCTTTGTAGCAAATCTTCTATGACTTCAGTTCTTTCCCAGCACCTAAGCTTCACTGACCTCATCACATCCAATACTCCAGCTCTCAATGGATATTCTTTCTCAGCCAGCATAAAGACATCAACTCCATCTTGAGTAGAAAGATGATGCACAGCACTTGAATCATAGAACTTCCACAAGGTTTTCATGTCGTGAGCTTCAAATCTCCAATATCTATCACTTGGGTCAGGTTCATATAATCTTCTGAAGTGAACCCATAACTCCTTAGCCTTGACATCAACAAGTTCATCCTTCTTAAACTGTTCTTGAACAATCCTCCACAAAGTATCCAAGTATTCTCTATCACAAGATCTAACAATGTCTTCAAAATCTCTGCAAATACTTGTGACACTTCCAGTTCTAATGATCTTCCAAGCAACTCCAAAATCATCAGAATAGATTTCCCAACCAACAACTGGATATTTTGTTTGTAGAGGTTCAATATTGAGTACATCAGTCTCTATGAACATCATATTTGTAATTTGCTCTTCTGTCAACTTGCTAGGACCCTCTTCTGCTTGAGATAATTCCTGAGTCTTCAACTTCTTAGTATCTCTTGATTCAAGACTCACTCCAGACCTTTTTGTCTTCATTACTATAGGTTCTTGATCCATTAGAATGAATTTACTATCTTGTCTTTTGATTCTGTAGTAAATACCTTCAATCTGATCATGTGACATTCCTTTGAATTGAGCCATCTTCATATTACCCATGGCAACAAAAAGTCTTCATCTCAGCAATGATTTGTGCCTTTGTAAGTTTTCTTGGCTTCTTTTGACCTTTTCTAACATCCCCAATGATTTCATCAAGAGCCTGCTGATTCTTCATTTGAATAAAGTCTTTTAATTGAGCAGACCTTTGTTCTTCATCCAAGGTTGTATTTGCAATAAGTTCAATAGCCTTCTTCCTGATTATTTGATCATTATTAATCAAATAGTCAATCTCTTCTTCTGTAGGCACATAAGTGAACAAAGGAGGTTTCTCATGAATGACAGTTGGTGAAACAACTGAAATTGGTTCTGCCATTACAGCTTCAAGCTTATCCAACCTCTTAGCTTCCATAAAACTAGCAACTTCATCTTCCTCTAGCTTTCTCTTCCTTTCATTCTCTGCTGCTTGCTCTTGCTCTGCCAATCTTGCATCAAAGTCAATCTGAGCTTGATCTTTCTTAGAAATCTTTCTTACTTGCTCTTGTTCTGAACCAGTCACAATTGCTTTACCTTTGACTGATCTTATTCTAGCAGTTTCTTCCTCTGCAGTGGTAACTAATTGAGTAGTAGTGGAAACTTTTTCACTTGCAGTAGGAATTGTTTGATCAGTGGGAACTTGTTATGCTTTAGTGGAAATTGGTTGAGCAGTTCCAACTATATCATCAAAGTGAAAACCAACATCAGCATCCATATCTTCAAAATCCAATTTCCTCCCCTCAGTCATCATCTCTTGCTTGAGCATTGTCAGAATCAGTGAGCTCAACAAACTCTTTTTCAAAATTAGTACTCCTCCCCTTAAACTCTGCATCTGTTTTCCTCCCCTGTTTGGAAGAATCTCCCAAATCTTTAGTAGAACTTGCAGAAAATTCATCCTAAGGTGAAGATGATGAAGATAACACAACTTTAACAGGTCTTTTCTGCTTGAGATTCTCAACTTCATTCTGCAATCTTTGAATCTCAGCCTTCAATTGATTCAGCTCTGTGGTATGTTGTACTTTGGTCTATGCCAGATCTTTCTCCAGAGCTTGAATCTACTTGACTAATTTGGTACAAATGTCCATCAATTCAGGTAGTTGCACACTGCCTTCATCACTTCCAACTGTGTAACCTGTTGGGAGAGGTGAATCATGAGGCATTGATTCAGGCTCTTCCCTAGTTGGACTAGGATTAAGCCTTGAACCACCACTGCTTGTCCCTAAACCAAAAGGTTCAGCAACATGCAATGTTGAGATGAGAGAAGTTGGATGTTTATGCCTTCTCTCATAAGTGTGAGTTATAGCAGGGGTATGGTGAATTGGTGGAACAACAAGAGTGGGTGTGTTTTGGGATACAACTGGGATGGTTGCATCTTCACCCTGTACTTGAGCAATTTTGGCAAGCATTTGAGGAAAAAGTGGATGAACCTCCCCATTCCAAAGATTTGAAGCCTTACTCATGTTTTGAAAAACTTTTGGCTTAAGACAGGAAGGTTCATAAATTCTATTGTGAGGTTGCAGTTGAAACTCATTTAACACTGCTTGCACAAACCATGGATACATCAAAAATTTATATTGACTCTTTACATTGCCTTTCATATTATTGAAAATAAACTTTGAAAAATTGAAAGTCCTATCAGTTGCCAAACAAACCAAAGGATAAGCCATGGTTGATGCAAATTGTTCATAAGATGTTTTCTTAGGACTTAGGCAATGTAAAAGAGTGTGAATTAAAAATCTCCAATGGGGACAAAAACATCCTTTTCTGAAAGTTACTTTTTGTTCAGATGTATCATACCCCATTAAAGCAATATTAGTGAAAATTTCTGAATTAGGTAATGTGATGATACCATTGAGATCATCCAATTAGAGAATTCTCCTCAAGGATGACTCAATAACATCAATAGTTACCCCATCCACTGTGGCTCTTAGAGCATCCACATATTCATGTGTGTCTCCATGTTCAAGAGTTATGGACTCCATAGTGTTCCGGAACTGTTTGATATGTGAGACATAGATTGTGCGATTAATAGTTAAGGCATACCTTATATGAGTTGTGTTTAGAAAATCCACAATCTGATGAAAAACAGGGCCACTCTTCTCGTTTGACTTTTGTAGGTAGGCCACTTGGTTGTGCTCCTTGACAAATTTTAGAATTGCCATGATATTTGTGAAAAAGAGAATAAAAGTGTTAGTAATCAAGATAAAAATCAAGCCGTATGATGATCAATTTATACTAATAGGGTTTGAGGAGGTTGTGCAATGTGAATTATCTTTAGAAAGAATTATCTTTGGAAAAGAATAAATTATAATAAGTAAGTAGATAATTCACAAAAAGATTTACCCTATTAATAAGGAAAGATGGTTATATTTACAATGGCTAGTAAAAAATGGATTACTGACACAACAGTTGTAATGGCTAGTTCATCAGTGGAAAAATTACTCTTGTAGTGGTAACTAATGAACTAGCAGTGGTAAAATTTTCACAACATACCAAAGAGCAGGGGTAAGTAAAACTTGAAAATTTGTTGCTCTTATCATAGTTTTTAGCAAACTACCAGCTATCAACGGATTTGATATGTCTTTACCATGAGCCGTTTGCTATGGACTAGCCAACTCTTAATCACATGGAGTATGGTGAGTTGATAACCATATAGTTTTTGGTAAACTATCAACCATAAACGGGTTTGATAAGTCTTTACCAGGAGCCGTTTGCTCTGGACTAGTTGATTCTTATGTGGATTAGACATGCTGAATCAATAACCATTTGTTGTGTGTCTATTCTACACACCTTATAACTCCAATGACTCCAATAATATGGGTTGTATGCTGCAGACCAAAGTAACTTTCAACTTAACCCATAAAGATTAACCCAAAGTAACTTTTTAACCAAGTTACTATACACAAAAATATCTTCCAAAAGTCAACCCGATAATAACCAAATTTACTCCTCCAACCTACCAAAACAGGTAAGAGTAAATATTCTTCATTAATTAGAATTCGACCTTGACTTTGATTATAAAAGGGGGCTCAAAACTTTTATCTCTCATCAACAAACAACTTCAATAACACAAACACTTAATCAACACAATGAGCTAGTTTCCAATAGTCTACATATCTTTTGATGATTCATCTGATGAGGAGATCAGCTATTGTTCAAACTCAGAGGATCTTTCAACAGGATGGAGTGATTACTTCCCACCAAGTGCAACCACATCCACAGCATCCAACAAGACATCCAAAAAGACTGAAGCTTCTCCTGCTCCATCTTTGGAGTTCTATACCATTTCTTCCTCTGATGATGACAATGATCCAACCTTCAATCTTTCCGAAGAACTTCTAAAGGCCCTAACTACAGCATTGAAGACTTCCATAAGCAACATGAAGTGGCCTGCTGTTGAGAAGCCTACCCAAGCAAGTTCTGGGACTTGCTTGTCCAAGAAAACAACTTTCTTTTGATGACAAGAAAAAGAGGGCATCCAAGGGCAAGCATGATTATGATGGAAAGGGAAAGAAACCTATGGAGTAGGTGTTAGGTTGTAGGTTTATGTCTTGTGATGGTTTTCTGTGTTGGTGACAATGTTATCTTGAATGGTTGTGATGTACTTGCTATAATATCAATAAAAGTACTCTTTTTCTTTCTGCTTTTATCACCAATCTTTCCACTGTGCTTTTGATAACTCTGAATACAAGTTAGTAGAAAACCATACATACATATACAAACAATATTAGTACCTAAAAACTATCCTGCAACACTGAAAAGTATTAGACATCAATGATTTATGGATTGACCATTCCAATACCTGTTACCAAGTATTGAAACCTACCCACATCAAGCCCTTTTGTTAATAAATCAGCATAATTGTCATCAGTATGGATTTTGACAAGATTAGTAAGCTTTTTCTCAAAACAATCTCTAATAAAGTGATGTCTAATTTCAATATGTTTAGTTTTAGTGTGTTGCACAGGATTTTTAATAATGCATATGGTACTACTATTGTCTATATAGATAATGGTGTTTATGAAATTGTACCCATAATCCAATAATTGATTCTGAAGCCAAAGGATCTGAGCACAACAACTAGCAGCTGCAACATATTCTGCTTCAGTGGTTGAAGTAGCAACCATAGTTTGCTTCTTGCACTGCCATGACACCAATCTACATCCAAGAAATTGACATCCTCCAGTAGTTGATCTTCTATCCAAACTTGCACCAGCATAGTCACTATCTGAGTATGTGATCAATTCCATAGGGGATTCTCTTAGATACCATAATCCTAGATTAGGATAAGTCTTCAAGTATCTAAAAATCTTTTCCACTGCTGTCATATGTGATGTCTTAGGAGTCACTTGAAATCTTGCACAAGCACATACAGCAAACATAATGTCTGGCCTTGATGAAGTAAGATGCATCAGAGAACCAATCATAGATCTGTAAGTGTGCACATCAACATTAGTACCACTAGCATTCTTCAACAATAGATGAGTGGTCTTGTCAGCAGGGGTATTTTAAGATTTTGCATCAGTAAACTTGAACTTCTTAATAATCTCAGTCACATATTTGTCTTGACTGATAAAGATGCCTTCTTTACTCTGTTGTACTTGCAGCCCCAAAAAGAATGTAAGTTCTCCCATAGAACTCATTTGAAATTCATCTTTCATCAGCTTCTCAAACTCTTTGCACATCTCTTGTTTAGTAGACCCAAAGATAATATCATCAACATATACTTGCACAAGTAGAATATCACCCTTGTCTTTCTTGATGAACAAAGTTTGATCAATCTTGCCTCTATGAAACCCATTATTCAATAAATAAGTAGCTAAGGTTTCATACCACTTCCTTGGATCCTGATGTAAGCCATAAAGAGCCTTAACCACTTTATACACTTTATTTGGGTGTTGAGGATCTTCAAAGCCTGGAGGTTGAGAGACATATACCTCCTCATCAATAGTACCATACAGAAAGGCACTCTTAACATCCATTTGATAGACTGTAAAGCCCATAAATGATGCATAGGCTAAAAACAATCTAATAGCCTCAATCCTTGCAACAGGAGCAAAAACTTCTTCATAATCAATACCCTCCTCTTGAGTATATCCTTGAGCAACCAACCTAGCTTTGTTCCTGATTACAATACCTCTTTCATCTTTCTTGTTTCTGAAAACCCATTTAGTACCAATGACCTTCATACCATCAGGCAAGTCACAAAGAACCCAAACCTTTTGAAGTTTAAACTGCAGCAACTCTTCTTGCATTGCTTCAACCCAGCTAGATTCTCCTAGAGCCATATAGACATTTTTAGGCTCCACTTGTGAGAGAAAACAGAAAAACAAACACTCATTCTTCTTACTATGTTTCTTGGACTCATACACTTCACTTATTAACCCATGAATATCATCTTTCTTTGTCTGTCTTCTAGTCTTTACACCTGATTGAAGTTCACCAATAACATTATCAAGTGGATGCACTTTGTGAATTGAAGTCTGTGATGTGCTAGGAATATCATATGTTGTAGGCATGTTTGAATCTCTACATCATCACTTGGTGATTCCTGAGAAGTATGTTCCACATTTGGGCTGTCAGTGGAAACTTCTGGTGTAGCAGTGGGAATTGAGTTACCACTGCTAGTAGGAATTTCTTTATTCAATTCATCAAAATTCACACCATCTGCATCACTTGTCTTTTCAGAATTATCAACAAAGTCCCAAAGTGGCATAACAATTTGATCTTCATCATCTTTACAAGCTTCATCTTCATCAATGAATTCTTCTGAATCTTCAAGATCTTTGTCTCTAGTGCTTGAAGTGAGAGGTACATAATTCATTGTAATGGATAATGTTTCAAGATCAAATAGCCAATCTGGTCCTGAACCTGCCATGTTTGCTTTATTTTCAACAAACTGAACATGCAAGTTCTCTTCAATCTCCTTTGTTCTTAAGTTATAGACTCTAAAAGCCTTGCTAACCATAGAGTATCCAACAAAGAAGCCTTCATCAGACTTTTCTTCAAATTTACCCAGATGATCAATGGTATTGAGAATAGTAACATGACACCCAAATGGCCTCATAAACTCCAAAGTAGGAGGTCTTCCTCTGAATAACTCATAAGGTGTCTTGTTCTTTGTTTTGACCACTAAAACCCTATTCTGAATGTAATAAGCAGTGTTAACTGCTTCAGCCCAAAAAGTCACTGGAAGCTTGGAATCAGCTAACATGGTTCTAGCAGCCTCAATTAGTGTTCTGTTTCTTCTTTCTGCAACTCCATTTTGTTGAGGAGTTCTTGCAACACTAAATTCTCTTTTAATACCTTTGTCTCTGCAGAAATCATCCATAACTTTATTCTTGAACTCTGTCCCATTGTCACACCTGATGATCTTGATTTTCTTTTCAAATTGATTTTCAACTTCAGTGATGAATGTCTTAAGGATGCCAGTGGTTTCATCCTTGGTTCTTAAAAAGAAAAACCCATGTGAATCTACTAAAATCATCAGTCACAACAAGACAATACTTCTTCAAATTGATGCTGCTCACAGAAGTAGGACCAAACAAGTCCATATGCAGCATAAAGAGTGGATGATCAATAGAATTGAATGCTTTGGTCTTGCATGAAGTTCTGTGTTGCTTTCCTTTGAGACAGGCAACACAAGTTTGGTCATTTTCAAATCTTTTCTCTGGTAGACCTCTGACAAGTCCATCTTTCACAATCTTGTTGATGGTCTTGAAGTTGACATGACCAAGTCTTCTATGCCAAAGCATTGATTCATCCAAAGTGGCTTTAGCAAGCAAGCAAGTAACATCATTATTAGCCACTATGTTCTTCATGTCAATGCTATACATATTACCTTTTCTAGGGATTTTAAGCAAAATGTCACTTTCATCAGGAAGCTTATAATCCTTAGATAAGATATAGCATTCATCTTCTGTGAATAGAACTCTATGCTATTTGTCACACATCTGTGACACACTAAAGAGGTTGTACTTGAGCTCTTTCACATATTGCACATCTTCAAAGTCAATGTTTCCAGCCTTGATTGTTCCTTTGCCAGAAACTTTGCCACCAATTCCTCCTCCAAAGCTGACAAATTGTCCATCATAAGGTTGAAAGTCTGAAAGATAGGACTTATTGCTAGTCATGTGTCTGGAACATCCACTGTCTGAGTATCCTTGATCATTTGTAGTCTTTGAATGTTCCTGCACGCAAAATAAAGGAATTAGTTCCTTTTGGGGACCCAAGCCACAAATGACTTGGATCTGCCTCGTGTATCAATATAATTATATCTATCAAAGGTCATTGATACACCATTGGGATTGTTTGAGGTGATGGTTCCTTTTGGTTTCCATTCTCAACGTGCTGAGGCCTTAACAGCATTTCTCATATTTACCCTTTTCTTGTTAACAGACCCACCAGTGGTAACCTTTGGCCTTGCAGTGGTAACTGCTGGCTTAGCAGTGGAAACTGCTGGTTTTGAAACTTTGGGTAACCCACTTCTGATTATTGTTAACTTTCTTATCGAAATTAGTCTTTTTCCCTGTTTGAGTAGATTTAACAAAAGTAGTAACAGGGGGCTTAAGGTAAATTCTGTTTTTATTTCTGGCAGTGGCAACTGCTAGTCTAGCTGTGGAAATTGGTTTTATGCTAGAATGAAGCAAAACAGACCTGGGAATCATCTTGCTAAGTGGATTTGGGTGAGTTAAGTTATTAGCATTTTGTCCATTCACCCTAGTATTCCCAAACACTTCCCTTCTAACCAAGTGGTAGGTACAGCTATAAGACAAATGGTCAAAGCTACCACATATATGACAGGGTTTGTTATTGAACACAAAATCACTACCAAATTGCCTAGATTTAACATGATTCCAACTCCTCATATTACCCCTAGGAGTTGGTGACCTACTTCTATACATCTCTGCATATCTAGTAGTGGGCCTAGTGAAATTAGGTTGTGACCTAGGCTTCTCTTGGACTACATCAGGAATACTCTTTTTAACCTCCACTTTAACATTCTCAGGAACACTAGGTTTAGACTCAACATTCAAATTTTCATCTTTAAGAGATGAGTCACTAGCACTATCAAATGTATCAACCTCAACCTGAACCTTTTCAATTTCAACTGGTTTAACAAACTTTGGTCCATAGGTCATAGGTGGTTCCTGGAATTCTTCTAATCCTGTGTGAGCTAAGTCAATGCCAGGAGGTGATGGAACACCTCTTAGAGGTGGTGGAACTGATTTGTATCCAACTCCTGATTTGGCTTTGTTCACAACTTGGGCTTCCCAAATTTTGTCAATACACTTGGATTGGTGATCCAGTGTATGGCAAGTTATCTTTATATTCTCACTAGTCATTTTAACCTTTTCTAGTTCTTCTCTAAGAACTTTATTTACAGCAACCTGATAATCTAAGTCTCTTCTTAATACTGCAATATCATCATTGAACTTAGATTTATTTGCCCTATAATGCTCTAATTGAGTTTCTAAAACACCTAGGCCTCTTTTATGATTTGCTAAGTTATAATTAGTATGATTTAACTCTAGCAATTGTTCATCATATTGTGCTTTAATTTTCTCATACTCTTTTAAGGCCTTACAAGATTTAGAACAAGCATTATTAATTTGTACCTCAGAGTCAGAAAAAGCCATTAGTGCAAGCTCTGTAGCAACCATTGCAGACTCTGAATCATCTTCCTCATCCTTAGTCATAAAGCTCCAATCAAAGCTCAATCCATTAATAGCCAATAGCCCCTTTGGCTCATCAGTAGTAGGTTCCTTCTTCTTGTCCTGCTTATACCAAGTTGACCTGTTGTCAGATTTCCTTGGCTTCCTGCACTCCCTGGCAAAGTGCCCCTTCTTATGACAATTATAGCACTCCACCTTCTTTTGGTCAAAACCTATTGTTTCATTGCCACTGATGTTAATCTTTCTTCCAGTCTTCTTCCAAAACTTCTTTATCCTTAAGCTTAGTAATGCCACTTGCCATTTAATGTCCATCTCCTCCATATCATCCTCATCAATTTGATCCAAATCCTCATGATTGAGAATTGAACCACCCACTTGTCTTGATATAAAGGCATAGAAAGTAGTATCACTAAGTCCTGCAATCTGTCTCTTTGAGCTACCAGTGGAAACACTTCCACTACTAGTGGAAACAACAATGTTAGCACTGTCATCATCACTATCACTTTCTTCATCTGAACTACTATCATCAAGAGATGATGATATGAGTGCTACACTTCCTGAACTTGAGCTTAATTTGCCAGCTTTCTTCAATATTTGTTCAATAACCTTGAAGTTATTGTACAAATCATTAAGTTTCATGGTCTCCAAATCTGGCTTATCTTCCCACACAGCAACATTGGTTCCAAACTCAGAGGGTAAGCTTCTTAAGAACTTTAGATTGAGGTCTTCCCTTTCCACCTCAATTCCAAAAACAGTGAGTTGAGTAACAATCTTTTGTAGCCTTGTGAAGATGCTATCAATAGATTCGTTACTTGTTGAACCAAAGTTTTCATAAGTCTGCTTCAGCAGGGTCTTTTGAGTCTTCTTGGTGGAATCATTACTACCAAAAACATTACAGATCTCCTCAAAAAGAGTCTTTGCAGTATTGTACTTGCTGAATGCTAGAACTTGGTCTCTGGGAAGTGTCATCAGCAACAAAACTCTGGCCTTCAGATCATTCTTCATCTGAAGTCTTTCATCATTAGTAACAGGTCCAGTGTTGACCTTAATTACTTCCTTGCCACCAACCATCTCTGAAGTAGAACTTGGTTTGAAAGAATTTCCAACCATAATGATCTCCCAGAGTGTGTAGTCTTGGACCATAAAGAATTGTTCGATCATTAGCCTCCACATCTCAAAGTCATTCAACTTAAGCTTTGGAAGCTTAGCAGCAATGTTTGAGTTACTAGTTTCTGTCTCCATTGATTCTTCTGAGTGAACTAGAGTCTTCTAAATCAAAGTATCAAAGCCTGGCTCTGATACCACTTGATGGATCTAAACACCTTGAACTGTGTTAGATTGATACTTTGAGTTATATCACTAAGTATGCGGAATCTACTTAGTAACACTTAGAAGTTTGATTGTGAGTAAGACAGTTGTTTATGAATAAGAACAATGTATGTAACAAACGATTAGCTCCAATATTATTAATGATAATAATACGAGTGATCTTGATATCACTAGGGTTACACCTTGAAGCTCTAGAAAAACGTATATCTAACCTTTAACCTAGGATCTCCTTTTATAGCACAAGGAGTCCTCTTCTACAAGATAAGTATAATGCTAATAGAATAAGATATACACAAGATCTATTCTATATTTATCTAAACACGTTTCCTAACAGTTATCTAAACAGCAGTGGTAATATATGTTCTTGCAGTGGTAATGAGTTTCCACTGGAAGTACAATCTTCAGCAGTTGTAACATCTTCACTTAGCCGTGGTAACTGTTAGTATAATTCCCAACAGTAAACATTATACAACAGGCCAGCAAAACAATATCGTTCCAATTTTTTTTCCTATACTTGGTTATAAAGTGGCTGCTTCATTGATCAAGTAAGGATGATCTAGGTCTTGGTTTTTCTATGCCCTATACTCTCAAACATCTGTAGGGTTAGTTAAAAGTGACAGTTTTATAGTGACCCATGTTCTTTTTCCCTCGGTTACAGCTTCAATTATGCCCATGGATTTACTATATGTGTAACGATAGTGCTTTCACTTTGTGTGCAGGTGTTGCTAACAAAATGAGGCACAATGTATCATTTAAAAGTTGCGATACTAGGATAATTACTACCTCAGTTATATGCCATCTAGAAGACTTCAAACCGCTATATCAGCTATTGATATTGCACTTATGTATCAGATTCCATTGACCTTGTATGAATTAAACGATTATAAAGAAATTAAAGAATCCTTCAGTTTACTCTACTAAAATGAGTTTCTGCATAGGTTGAATGTGCATTTTATTTCCAGTTTGCAACACTTACTAAACACAACAGAAACTCCTTCTTTAGCAAAACACCTCGCCGCAATGCGCTGGCTCACACCCTCGTTTGTACTAAAAGGCAAGCAAAGCGAGTTTATTCCATTACTAGATAGCAATACAAGTAACTTGTGTTCCTAAATTACTCTCTCATACACAAACATCTATGTGTGTTAACAGAAATGCAGCTTTCTAAAAGGCAACCCTTTTAGAACAAAACTAAGCACTCAGGAGTGTAATCTCAGCAGAAAAACTTAAAAATACAAGTGACTAAATTCATAGCTAGCAAAATGGACAGGTCAGATAATGGGTCAAAAGGTATTGGTTAAACCAGTCAAAGAGTTCCATCAAGCAGGAATCTACACTTCAAATGTCGTGTATCAAGAAGTTTTATGCGACGAGTAATGAGTGTTGTTAGTTTTTATCTCATAACTGATTGTAATGTTTTATTTTCAGTTTCATTAAATGCTTTTATTTGTTATTTGATAGATGTTAAGAATTTTTTCTAGACTTTAGTTATCTTATAGTACAACCATTTGCAATTACATTATGAATGGTTCACATTCTATTTTAAACGCTACAAAACACTCACCACAATATTACAAATCGATAATTATCTGCCGCTAGGAATTCTGTTGCTATGCACGGGTACTCGCCTAGTTATATCAATAGCTTAATGTTGATCTTCCTGAGATTACATTACTACAAACTTTTTTTTCCAAATAGTGATTGGTTAAAAAAAAGTAACGCTCTGTTTTCGAGGGTTTTTTTTTTATTTTTTATTTTTTATTTAAGAAATAGAAGGGGATGGAAAGGGAAATAAGAAAAGGGGCGTTCTTGAGTTTTTTTAAGATGAAAAGGTAGGGGAGGGGAAGGTGGGAGGGAGGGAGGGAAGGTATGGGGTTTTGTGTGTATTTGTAATCCGCCCATAATTAGGGTGATCAGGAGGGAATGGGTTTTATGAGAACATGGGCTTTTGTTAAATTACAATTATATCCTTGTTTGTTTATGTACGTACCATAAATCTGACCTAGTTACAGCAGCCATCCACCACAAATAACCATAAGAACGAGCAGTTTTTATCACAGAAAATCACAATATATCAAGTGTAAGTCTACCCTAATATTTACAGTTATTATCATCATGAATTCTTTGTTATGGTGTAGTATATATATATATATATATATATATATATATATATATATATATATATATATATATATATATATATATATATATATGAAAAGAAACAATGCCAATGCCTGCTGATGTATAAGTTTATATGAAATGGAACAATGCCTGCTGATGTAAATCAGACTAAATAACGTAGTAGGCAACACAAACATAACAGCAGGCCATTATCAAAGTTCATGAGAAAAAGAAATGCCATACAAAGTTGGTACGTGGGTTGCTCAGTATTCCAAAGCCAAAAGTTTTTTATCCCATCCAAATTTTTGTTGTGGTCAATAGTAGCAGGCCAAAGTGTAGGTAATTGATTTGTTGAAATATTTGTGTTTTGAGGTATATTAGTAATTTGAAAAGCTTCCCATCCTTTCCTAGCAACTTAAAAATTAAAACTCAAGAACACAAATAAAAACCCTTCCATTTTTCACAATGTTATTTCTTACTTTGCTTTTCCCATCCTATCCCCTTATTTAAAAATTAGACTTGAGAACAGAGCGTTAATGGGATATAGCGTTACATGGGATTACTAATAATATGTGATCTCTCATAAGATCTTATTAAACAATATCTTGCAAACTTTATTTATAAGAACCTTAATTCATGGAAGATAGTCAAATGGTTTATTAAATATGTGTATTAGTGTTGTTCGAAGAAGAAGAAAAAACATATGCATTTGTATTTGCTAGATAAGAACATTGGGTTTCCTCGTGCCGTTGAGGTGGTGCCATAGAGAAAAAGTGCTACCATATCAGCAAAAATTTTCATGGCACCAGAAAATGTGTTGCTGTCGTCCACTTTTTTTTTTCAAATAAAATAAAACATACACAATATTAACTAAAATAAACTTCATTAAAAAAAATAAAAATAAAAAAAAATAAAAAAACATTACATTAAAAAAAACACACATTACATAAAAAATGCATAAAAATAAAAAGTTAATACATAAACATAGAAATAAAAGCTTACTCCTCATTGGTATGATACTTTGCCCGGATTCTTGCTATTTGCGCTTTCACGACCGCCCAAATTAACCAATCTTAAACACAACCTTATATTTTATCATAAACAACAAAAATTTAAGGCTCAAAACACAAACCAAAATGTTAAAAGCCCAGCCCAAACCAAATACATAAAATGAGGGAAATTAGGGTACATGTGGGTCGTCATCTTCTTCCTACTACCTGCAAAACACAACCCAAATAAATAAATAAATAAATAAAATAATAATAATAATAATAATAATAATAATAATAATAATAATAATAATAATAATAATAATAATAATAATAATAATAATAATAATAATAATAATAATAACCACTGATTCTGGCCAGTGGAACTGTGGGCGATCATGGCGATCCTCCTGGGTCGTCTTCATCTTTGATTCTGGCCACCTTAACCACTGATTCAACAACTCTTGTTGGATCATTGGTTTTGTTCCTTTTGTTCTTTCATCGTTTCGTTTTCGCTTTCCTTTTTTTTGTCTCCATTTACTCACTGTTGTATTTTTGGTCTCCAAAAGATTTTGAAAAGGCCTTTTTTGGTTCTCCCAAACTGCCCCCATCAGTTCCAAAACGAAGGTTTGTTGATCCTTTCAACTGTTTCCATGTTCTGGACCTCTCTTGGTAGCGTTTTGCTATCGGAGAAGAAAGTACAATCTAGCGGTTTTCCTTTTGTAGTGATTTAGTTGTTTCTTTGAGTTTAGCGATTTGGTTTGCTTATTGTTTTGTGGGTTTAGCGCCTTAGCTTGAAGCGAGTTGCTGGCTTTTGTGATTTTCTGTCGGGGACTGGTACTGCTGTTCTTGGCGTTTTCTGTGGGTCCCACCGGTAGGTTTGGAGGGTTGTGATAGTGGTAGAAATTTGGTAGTGGTTGCAAGTTGGTGTTTCTGTGCATGTGAGGTGTTTTGTCCAAAGTTGTGATTGGGCTTGGTGCTTGCATTTGGGCCTTGTTGTGGGCTGGTCTTGCATGTCACTTTTTGCCCGTTGCAGTCGTGGACTAACCACTTCCAAGACTATGGGGATACTGACGGGGTGAGTGTATATACATATACATATATATATATATATATATATATATATATATATATATATATATATATATATATATATATATATATATATATATATATATATATATATATAAAGGCAATTTGACTTTGGGGAAATCCACCGCTTTGACCTGTGGCTTGCCTTTGGAACGCTTATTATGGCAATTGCACGTTTTCATTACCCTTTTGCTGGTTTAAGTGGTTTTCAGGATGGTAGTGGGAATGGGCTCACCAAAAACTCGTTGATCACTCATCTTTGTGATCGTCACTTCAATGGGGATGTGCTTGCACCACCAAACTTTCCTTGGCCACTAACCTTGTTGTTTTTTAGGCGGCTGAGGTTACGTTGAAACGCATGGGTATTTGGTTATGCTAAAGTTGCTTTAAGACACATACTCTTCGTTCTAAGTTTCGGCATAGATCTGATGTTGTGCCACCCCCAAATTGTGGCGATGGTGTCGTTAGGTTTGTGCTGTTTGATCTTGCCAAGCCACAACTTCCTCCTTCTATTGCTCGTGTTGAAGACCAGGTTTTAGAGGGACACTATGGTTTTGATCTACACCTACTTGACACTTTGTTTTCTAAGGGGTTCTACACTGTCAAATCTATCCCCCCAAAGTGTCGGTTGAGATTCTCCCGCATATTGAAAGGAGCTCTTGATAAGGTGATCTGCACACCTGGAGACATTTCTTGTTGGGTTAACCTGTTAGTCTTGCCCCTTTGTCTCCTAAAAACCTTTTGCCCGAGGAGTAACATGGAGTGTAGGTCCGCCATTAAACGACAACACCAAGAAGAATATATCGCTAATGCCATTCACTCTTAGGCGCGTCTAGGGGGAGTTTGCAGCTTGTTAGAGAGGTTTTAGTTGAACCATCCCCTGCATGATCTAATATTGATGAAGAAAACCTGGACTTGGGTGAACGTAATATCAAGCAATGTAAGAAGAAGATTTATGATGGCCATTATACCGCGCCGTCAGAGTTCTTTCCTCTTCGGGTGTTGCTCCTTACAATGACATCACTCTCGAGGATTTAAAAGCTAAGCACCCCTTCAAGTCTGCTCCTTCCTTACCAGATGTACCTATTGGTCTTCATAACCTCACTGCATCTCCTGCTGTAGTCCTTGATATGATCAAGAGTTTCCCCCGTGGTACATCTTGTGGTCGAGATGGGTTGCGCGCCCAAAACCTTTTGGATTGTTTTAGTGGTGCTGCTGTGGCTATTTATGACGAGTTAATCGATTCTATCACCCATGTGGTTAATCTTTTTCTTGATGGCAAATGCCCTAAGGCATTAGGGGAGTATATTGCTAGTGCTCCACTCATGTCGCTGATCAAGCCCAGAGGTAGTATCTGTCTCATTGCTGTGGGGACTGTTTGGAGGCGTTTAGTCTCCAAGGTTGGTGCTTCTATAGTCGGCCACTCCCTAGATGGCTATTTAAATGATCTATAGTATGGTGTAGGGGTCCCCGGAGGGGGGAAGGCTATTCTTCACGCCGTAAATAGGTTCATTGAAGACCGTGATGGCGAGGAAGGCCTTTTAATTCTATTGGTGGACTTCCAAAATACCTTCAACTTGGTGGACCATGAAGTCATGCTATAGGAGGTTCGCTTGCGTTGTCCTGCCATTTCACGTTGGGTGGAATTCTGTTACTCTAGCCCAGCTAGACTATATTATGGGGAACACACGTTATGGTTTCACAAGGGTGTACAACAAGGTGATCCACTTGGACCTCTCCTTTTCGGTCTCGTGCTACACCCTTTGATATGTAAGATAAGAGACTCTTTTAGTCTTTCCCTCCAAGCATGGTATCTAGACAATGCCACTATTATTGGGGATACCTTGGTCGTAGGGAAGGCCTTAGAGCTTATTATGTTGGATGGACCACGGCGTGACCTGCACCTCAATGTTCATAAAACTGAGGTTTTTTGGCCAAAAGAAGACCCTAGAAGCATGCTTACAGGTGTTTTCCCGCCCAATATTGCTAGACCGCTGCGTGGGGTCAAATTATTGGGTGGGCCAGCTAGCATAGACTTGGAGTTTAGCTGCGAGCTTGTTATCAAAAGGGTTGCTAAAACTATTGAGCTTATGGATGCTGTTGCTAAGATTAAGGACCCTCAATGTGAGCTATTGCTCCTTCGTGCTTGTGCCGGCATTTCCAAGTTATATTTCTCTATGCGCACATGTTCTCCTCGGGTCTTTGAGCGTGCTCACATCGCATTTGATGATGCACTGCGCTCCTCTCTGGAGCGTATTGTCACTGCTTCTGGGCCTGGATTTGGTGATTGGCAATGGAGGCTGGCAACCCTGCCATTTGTATTTGGGGGACTTGGCGTATATTCAGCAGGAGATGCTTTGAATTATGCATTCTTTGCGTCTAGACTACAATCTGCCAAACTACAGACTAAGCTCCTCATACATTCTAATGTTGTAATCCCTGGACCTTCCTTCGATGTGGCCTTGACTGCGTTTAATACAAAAATGGAGATTGACCTTCTAAATAACCCGGACGAGATGCTGCCCCCAAACTTATGAAAAAATGGCAGATATATATTTCACACGTGTTACCGAAATGGCTGAATCCACATTTGGCCTATCGTCCCGACAAATGGCACTCTGGAGGTCACAAAAGGAGGACTACACTTCAGACTGGCTTAAGGTGGTTCCAATATTTGGGCTGGGATAAACTATGAATGCCATAACTTACAGGCGCGTATTATGTTATCGGTTAGGTGTTCCCCTTTTCTCTGTTCAGATGCCATGCTCAGCTTGCTCTAAGGTTTTCACCGGGGATATTTATGGAGACAATGCTGTATCGTGTGTTAACACTATTGGAATTAAACATCGACATAACATGGTGCATGATACCTTGGTTAATATCTGTTCTCGATCCTGGGTCTCGGCGCATAAAGAGGACGACATTGGGTTGGGTGGAGATAGTGCACAAGTCTTACGACCAGCTGATATCCTGCTCTATTCCTGGGATGGAGGACAAGACTGATGCGTGGGAAATGCACCAGGCTTTACCTCTCGAGGGATCTCGAGAAGCTTACAACCCCCACCAGGCAGTGTACCTGATCGTTGTAGTATAGTATAGTGACAAGTACTGGGGGATTGATCGTTCAAGTCAGGAATAGTGTCGCTAGGATTAGAAAGCCTAAAAACTAGGTCTAGAGGTGAGGGATGATTCTTTTTGTATTTTTATATTTTATGAAAAGCAAGTAAAATCTCGGGTTTTGGAAGAGTGTGCGGAATTAGTTGCTAGTCAACTAACCCAATAACTAAGATGCAATCAAAATAAAATAACAAAAAATGTAAATAAACTAAATTAAACTAGTGGTGTGAACAGAAATTGGGAGAATTGTGTTCACTTAGATTTCACTACTCCCTATATATCTTTTATAGGTTAATTGTTTGTTACAGCTACGTGGATGACGGGTTATATTCCTTAATAACAATTGTAGGGTAGCGTATGTACTTCCCCAACTCTATAAGCTCCTACTTCACTCCTATGTCGAGCCTGCAAGAAGCTCCTAACATGGGATCACTAGAATTCGCTCATGCATTAAATACAACCATAAAAACCTATTACGCATTGGTTCATGTTTCTTAAGACGTTCAAGCAAGTTACACAATGGTGATCTGCCAGTTTTCTTAAGCTTAACATTGAAATCATTCATCCATTACAACTATAAACAAGCAATCAACCTATAATCAACATCTAGGTTTCATTATATCTAAGCAAACACACAAAAGATCTAGCCTAGCATGTTAAAATCAAGACAAGCATAAGATATATTCAAACAACACATAGACATATTGAATGAATTGAAAGGAAACTTATCTCAATTGAACATGAAGGGTTTCAAGGGGTGAAACCCCTTGAAAATACTGTTACAAACGAGCTAGGGTTTATTAAGTTCGACCCTAAAATTCTCCTCTTAAGTTCCACACATAATGAATGAAAACTAGAAAAGTATATATAGATTTCATGAGGTGACAGCGTCAACAAGGAAGTTCTGACGCCGTCATCTCGCCGCCAATAAAATTCTCGGACTGCCTCGATCCAGATCTAACGCCGTCATGTGTATTTTTGTTCTGGGTCGTCACCACTTTTACTCTTGGCGGCCTTGCTCTGACGCCGTCACGTTTTCACTGGGCCGTCACCATTTTAACTCTTGACGCCGTCATCTTTTTGCTCTTGACGCCGTCTGATGCGTGGGAATTGCACCAGGCTTTACCTCTCAAGGGATCTTGAGAAGCTTACAACCCCCACCAGGCAGTGTACATGATCGTTGTAGTATAGTATAGTGACAAGTACCGGGGGATTGATCGTTCAGCTAGGAATAGTGTCGCTAGGATTAGAAAACCTAAATATTAGTTCTAAAGGTGAAGGATGATTATTTTTGTATTTTTATATTTTTTAGAAAGCAAGTAAAAATCTCGGGTTTGAAGGATTTCGGCGGAATTAGTTGCTAGTCAACTAACCCAATACTAAAGATGCAATCAAAATAAAATACTAGAAATGAAAATAAACTAAATTATACTAAGGTTGTGAGCAATAAGTGGAGAAAATGTGTTTACTTAGATTTCACTACTCCCTAGACATCTTTTACACATTAATTACTCGTTATAGTTGCATGGATGACGGATTGTATTCCTTAATACCATTCATGGGGTATCGCACTTAACTCCCCAATTCTATGAGCTCTTATCTCCTCCTATACCATGCCCAGCACAACCATAGGGATTATAAACAGTGGCTCGTGCATTAAATACAACCAATAAAGACCTAGTGCACATCGGTTCATGTTTCCTAAGACGTTCAAGCATGTTACCAATTGGAGATCTGCCAGTTTTCTTAAGCCTAACATATAAATTCATTCATCCAAAACAAGTATAAACAAGTATCAACACATAATTAACATCTAGGTTTCATTAGATCTAAGCAAACACAAGATAGATCTAGCCTAGCATGATGGAATTAAGACAAGAACAAGATATAGACAACCAACACATAGACATATTGATTGAATTAAAAGAACACTTATCTTAATTACACATGAAAGGTATCAAGGGCTTAGAACACTTGAAAAACCTGTAAAATTCGCACCAAGTTCGTACTTAGGGTTTCTCCAAAACTTCTCCTTTTTAATGTGAAAATTAGAAAACTATATATAGGAAAAGGGGTCTGACGGCGTCAAGACCAAACTTGTGACGTCGTCACCTCGCCGCCAAAACTCTTCTCGGATTGCCTTGATCTACTTCTGACGCCGTCATGTGTTGTGCATTTCCAGGCAGTCATGAATATTACTCTTGACGTCCTACTTCGTGACGCCGTCAAATCTGTACTGGGTCGTCATGGAAAATTGCTCTTGACGCCGTCAAGGATTCCTTCTTGACGCCGTCACCTACTGTTCCCAGCAAGGAAAATTAAGACTTTGGCGTTTTCTTCACTTTTATGCTCCAAAAACGTCTGAATTGCTTCCTTTTCCAGATTTCACTCCCAAAGTACCTAAAATCACAAAAGGAACGATTTAGGGCAATATTTGATCAAATAAGTTCAATTCCGGGCTTAAATGACCCCCTAAAAGTGGTTCATTTTTCGCCTCATCATATACCCTTACACTTGAGATTTGTTTGTCCTCAAGAAAATGTGCTTTTATTCTACTCAAAAGACAAGTTAGGGGTCATTTAACACTAATATAAAAGTAATTACAACAAATAATCGTTCCACTAAAGACCAATAGACAAGCACGGAGGTCATACACAAGCACCTCACAAATAGTGTTTAGATACTCACATCTCTCGTGTGCAATAAAGTGTAAATTACAATATGGAAACGAAAGATATCTCTCACTACCTGTCATAGCAAAATAGATTACCATAGGCTTGGGAAAGGATCAAACCTCCACCACATGGCGTAAGCACCTAGGATAAACTATCAAAGAGGTCTTTTAAAGGGTTGTAACGTTAGGTGTAGGGATATGAAATACACGGTTTTGTTGGATAAAGGAAGTTTTTACTGGTGGCGAGTTAACAATCTTGGTTAATTACATGTACAATGTGGCGTTGCTAAGCCAAGACTAGACTCGACTTAAGCTAATAAATCAAAAATAACAAAAACATAAAATGAACATAGAATGAAACGGGATGGTTGTCCGTATGTTTTTTCTCTTTTTCTTTTTCTATTTTTTTCTTTTTTTCTTTTTCTTGATTTTTTTCGATTTTTTTTTCTTTTTTATTTTATTTTTTATTTTATTATTTTTTTCTTTTTTGCATACACTCTTACCCTATCATCCAAAATAATACATCATAGGGGTTGAACATTCCCCTTACACTTGAATTTTTACATACTTTACAATAAACTAATCTAATGACTCGAATTAAGATAATCAAAACACTTGGAGTACTTTTAAGATTAACGTACATATGGGGGTAATAAATGATGTTCTTCCCCATTACTCCATAAAATAAGTACTTTACCCATGAGTCCCAATCGTCCCAAAACAATATGTACAAGGATATGACTCGACTTAGCAACCATGTAATCAATTAGATAGTTAACTTAGGGTTTAACAAATAACAATAATGCACTAAAGATGAGTGCATACACGGAAGGCTAAGGCGATTTGGTTGTACATTTAAGTGGGGTGTAACAAATTCTTCCTTTAAGTAAAATGCTTAAAGTTAGAAACGAAAAGATAGGCTCGGAGGGGTGTACTAGGGCTTTCGTGTACTAAAAATGAGTACAACGCTAAGGGTGTGGGAGAAATTAGTTGACTTAACTAGCCAAGTAATATGACTTAAATGGTCAAGTAATTATGATACGGGTTTAACACAAGGGTGATCCTAATGCCTCTTATCATGTAGTAAATCCTACTACACGAATGTAGTCTCACTAGCGGTCTCGGGATGCATCACTAACGCAAGTTCTAGAATCTAAATGCTACCGGTACACTCATAAGCACTAATAATAAATGCTTTTCCTATCAAATCTAAAGGCGAACCTCACATATTTGGGTGGAAAATTTTTCTGAATATACGGTTATGTGCTAGTCATACAACCTCCTATCCATGAGACGCTTGCTATGGCTAAAGTTTCACTCCTAAATGTTGTAAAAAAATTTAAATTTGGCGCTAAAATTACACTAACAAGTATTTCTCATAGTTTTATTACACATCTACCATCAAACAAAACAAACTCAAGCGAAAGTGTATATGTAAGGTATCATCTTTTTACCCTCCCCTTACACTTAAGATGAACATTGTCCCCAATGTTCAAGTAAAGAATGTAAAAGTGAAAAAGTAGAAAGAATGAAATCAAATACTCCCCTGATTCGCTCGGTATGGATAATAAGGTGACCAGGTTAGATCTTCCTCCAAGAAAATGAACAATCAAAGCTTCCCTTCCAGAATGTAAATCATCTTCTTGTCATACATAACCTGTAAATCCTGAGAAATAGACAAAACAACCTCGCGTAAAATAGACGGCATCCTATATAAGTTACTAAATCCTAGAAAACAAGATAAGATATAATGCTTGTGAAATGAAGTTTGCAGATTTCCTGGAGATTATAAAACTTAATAATTCACAAAAACCATAAGACTCCGTTAGAAAAACAAAACCGGTAAAATTTCCAGATTTTTACACTTGACGCCGTCAAGAGTAATCTCGTGACGCCGTCAGAAGTGACCTGCAGAAATTCTTATGTTAATTTCCGGAAAATTTCTGGAAAAACTTGGTCCTACTTCCTGGAAAATCCTGCAAAACTTCATTATGACTCAATACAAGCATTTGACTCTAACAATTACGAATATACATGTTCATTTAATATTGTGGAGAGTCATGATCGGTTTGTTTCTTATAAACATATTTGGGGTTTCCCCTTACACTTATCTTTTGCAAAAATACTTTTAGGTGGAATTAAGACTAGGCCAAAACAACAAAGTAAAGTATTTCCACTATTTAATTTAGAAACATGATCTACCAACAATAAAAATAAAGCATGCATACGGAAGCAAATAACAAACAAACAAAATAAAATCACACAAAACATAGGTTGCCTCCCAAGAAGTGCTTTTCTTTATTTACGAGTCTTGTAGCTAGACTCAAGGTCATGGGTTACTACGTTTTCCTATCCCGCAAAATGAATTCGGTTTCAAACATCTTAATCAATCTCGCATCCTTCCTATACTCGGGGCCTAAAGCTAAACATTTCGAGTAATAGACCTCTTTCTTTTTGTAACCTCCAACGTTTCTCTCTTCCTCACTTTCAATCTTAATCACGGGGATGTTGTCAACATCGAGATCTTCAACTTTTCTAAACCTCTCTTCTTTACGGGGCATCCTATATCTAATGTTTTTCTCTTTGGTTGCGAATGTGATAGTGCCCTCATCATGGTTGTAAGTCATTTTAGAGGTTTTGATAAAAGGTTCTCCTAAAACAATCAGACATAAAGATTGATCAATAATCCCCCTAACATCTTCTAAGATCATAAAGTCACACCTATAGACAAAATCCCCAACGAAAACATGTAACCTTCTAACCCGCTCAACAAAATTACTCATGCGATTAGGGTTGTAAGGGTCCCGCCTAGGTTTCAATTTTTCGTTCATGATCCAATTATAGTAAAGCCTAGACATGATGTTCATTGGTGCCTTTAAATCGATATAAGTGTGTTCTCTAAACATATGACCAATCATGCATGGGACCTTAAGATTGATAGAATTATGTCTCCTAATCCATGGGCGTTTTCGGTACTTTGCGGGGCAAGGGCATTTTAGAAGGAACTTATGGTACCTCAATTCCTCGAGGGTCGGTGTGGAACTCTGAAATATTCTATTATCATCCCATGGCCCTTCCCTACGAGTGTTACTCCCTAGCTTGATTTCACATTCATTCATCACATTGACCTTCATTATTTCATCATTTTCCGTTTTAAGTTGGTTACGTTGCAAAATAACTTCCTTGGGCAAGGTGAATCTAGTTAAGAAGTAAGAAGCAAGATCGTCCCAAGAGGAGACGGACCTTTCCGGGAGTTGGAATAACCATTGAAGAGCCCGACCATGTAAAGAGAATTGAAAGAGGGCTAAGAGTTCCCCTTCTTGATTATCAACACCTAATCCTATAGAATTGGTAATTTTTAGGTAGTTCTCAAGGAGTCGGGTCGGGTTCTCGAAAAAGTATCCAAAGAATGCACACCCGACTTGCACCAATCGAATGGTGCTGGATTGCAAACGGATGGACCTTATAGGTGGGTGGATTGGTTGTGGTAAGGTTTGTGGGTGGTTTTGTTGCGGTGGGTTGACGGGTTCAAAGATGTTCCCGTTGTCCATGATGTCGGGTGGTGAAGAGTTACGAACAAAGGCACAAAGAAATAAGATAGACTAAAGAAAACCTAAAGAATAAAAATAAAATCTTACTAGAACGGAATCTAGCAAGTAGACCTAATAAAAAGAGATTCTAACCTAGACAATAACTATTCCCCAGGCTGCGGCGCCAAAAACTTGACGCGTGGGAATTGCACCAGGCTTTACCTCTCAAGGGATCTTGAGAAGCTTACAACCCCCACCAGGCAGTGTACCTGATCGTTGTAGTATAGTATAGTGACAAGTACCGGGGGATTGATCGTTCAGCTAGGAATAGTGTCGCTAGCATTAGAAAACTAAATATTAGTTATAAAGGTGAAGGAAGATTATTTTTGTATTTTTATATTTTTTAGAAAGCAAGTAAAAATCTCGGGTTTGAAGGATTTGGGCGGAATTAGTTGCTAGTCAACTAACCCAATACTAAAGATGCAATCAAAATAATATACTAGAAATGAAAATAAACTAAATTATACTAAGGTTGTGAGCAATAAGTGGAGAAAATGTGTTTACTTAGATTTCACTACTCCCTAGACATCTTTTACACGTTAATTACTCGTTATAGTTGCATGGATGACGGATTGTATTCCTTAATACCATTCATGGGGTATCGCACTTAACTCCCCAATTCTATGAGCTCTTATCTCCTCCTATACCATGCCCAGCACAACCATAGGGATTATAAACAGTGGCTCGTGCATTAAATACAACCAATAAAGACCTAGTGCACATCGGTTCATGTTTCCTAAGACGTTCAAGCATGTTACCAATTGGAGATCTGCCAGTTTTCTTAAGCCTAACATATAAATTCATTCATCCAAAACAAGTATAAACAAGTAATCAACACATAATTAACATCTAGGTTTCATTAGATCTAAGCAAACACAAGATAGATATAGCCTAGCATGATGGAATTAAGACAAGAACAAGATATAGACAACCAACACATAGACATATTGATTGAATTAAAAGAACACTTATCTTAATTACACATGAAAGGTATCAAGGGCTTAGAACCCTTGAAAAACCTATAAAATTCGCACCAAGTTCGTACTTAGGGTTTCTCCAAAACTTCTCCTTTTTAATGTGAAAATTAGAAAACTATATATAGGAATAGGGGTCTGACGGCGTCAAGACCAAACTTGTGACGCCGTCACCTCGCCGCCAAAACTCTTCTCGGACTGCCTTGATCTACTTCTGACGCCGTCATGTGTTGTGCATTTCCAGGCCGTCATGAATTTTACTCTTGACGTCCTACTTCGTGACGCCGTCAAATCTGTACTGGGTCGTCATGGAAAATTGCTCTTGACGCCGTCAAGGATTCCTTCTTGACGCCGTCACCTACTGTTCCCAGCAAGGAAAATTAAGACTTTGGCGTTTTCTTCACTTTTATGCTCCAAAAACGTCCGAATTGCTTCCTTTTCCAGATTTCACTTCCAAAGTACCTAAAATCACAAAAGGAACGATTTAGGGCAATATTTGATCAAATAAGTTCAATTCCGGGCTTAAATGACCCCCTAAAAGTGGTTCATTTTTCGCCTCATCACCGTCAGGTACTGTTCCCAGAAGGAAAATTAAGTCTTTGCCGTTTTCTTCACTTTTATGCTCCAAACACGTCCAAAATGCTTCATTTTCCAGAATTCACTCCAAAAGTACCTAAAATCACAAAAGGAATGATTTAGGGCAATAATTGATCAAATAAATTCCAATTCCAGCTTAAATGACCCCCTAAAAACGGATCATTTTTCGCCTCATCATATACCCTTACACTTGAGATTTGCTTGTCCTCAAGCAAATGCGCTTTTATTCTAGTCAAAATACAAGTTATGGGTCATTTAACACTAATATAAAAGAAATTACAACAAATAATCATTCAACTAAAGACCAAAGACAAGCACGGAGGTCATACACGTGCACCTCACAAATAGTGTTTAGATACTCACATCTCTCGGGTGTAATAAAGTATATATCACAATATGAAAATGGAAAACATCTCTCACTACCTGTCATAACAAAATAGATTACCATAGGCTTGGGAAAGGATCAAACCTCCACCACATGGCGTAAGTACCTAGGATAAACTATCAAAGAGGTCTTTTAAAAGGTTATAACGTTAGGTGTAGGGATATGGAATACACGGTTTTGTTGGATATAGGCAGTCTTTACTGGTGGTGAGTTAATTATCTTGGTTAATTACATGTACAATACGGCGTTGCTAAGCCAAGACTAGACTCGACTTAAGCTAATAAATGAAAAGTAACAAAAACATAAAATAAACATAGAATGAAACGGGATGGTAGTCCGTATGTTTTTTTCTCTTTTCTTTTTCTATTTATTTTCTTTTTCTTAATTTTTTCGATTTTTTTTTTTTTTTTTTTTTTTTTTTTTTTTTTTTTTTTTTTGCATACACTCTTACCCTACCATCCAAAATAATACATCATAGGGATTGAACATTCCCCTTACACTTGATTTTTTACATACTTTACAATAAACTAATCTAATGACTCGAATTAAGATAATCAAAACACTTAGAGTACTTTTAAGATTAACACACATATGGGGGTAATATATGATGTTCTTCCCCATTACTCCATAACATAAGTACTTTACCCATGAGTCCCAATCGTCCCAAAACAATATGTATAAGGATATGACTCGACTTAGCAACCATGTAATCAATTAGATAATTAACTAAGGGTTTAAACAGATAACAATAAGGCACTAAAGATGAGTTCATACACGGAAGGCTAAGGCTATTTGGGTGTACATTTAAGTGGGTTGTAACAAATTCTTACTTTAAGTAAGATGCTTAAAGTTAGAAACGAAAAGATAGGCTCGGAGGGGTGTACTATGGTTTCGTGTACTAAAAATGAGTACAACGCTAAGGTGTGGGAAAAATTAGTTGACTTAACTAGCCAAGTAATATGACTTAAATGGTCAAGTAATTATGATACGGGTTTAACACAAGGGTGATCCTAATGCCTCTTATCATGTAGTAAATCCTACTACACGAATATAGTCTCACTAGCGGTCTCGGGATGCATCACTAACGCAAGTTCTAGAATCTAAATGCTACCGGTACACTCATAAGCACTAATAGTAAATGCTTTTCCTATCAAATCTAAAGGCGAACCTCACATATTTGGGGGGAAATTTTTTCTGAATGATACGGTTTTGTGCTAGTCATACGATCTCCTATCCATGAGACGCTTGCTATGGCTAAAGTTTCACTCCTAAATGTTGTAAAAAAATTTAAATTTGGCGCTAAAATTACACTAACAAGTATTTCTCATAGTTTTATTACACACCTACCATCAAACAAACAAACTCAAGTGCAAGTTTATCTTATAAGGTATCAGGATTTACCCTCCTCTTACACTTAGGATGAACATTGTCCCCAATGTTCAATTAAAGAATGTAAAAGTGAAATAGGTAAAAGAATGAAATCAAATACTCCCCTGATTCGCTCGGTATGGATAGTGTGGTAACAAGGTTAGATCTTCCTCCAAGAAAATGAACAATCAAAGCTTCCCTTCCAGAATATAAATCATCTTCTTGTCAAACATAACCTGTTAAACCTGAGAAAACAAACAAGGCAACCTCGCGTAAAATCGGCGGCAATCTATATATGCTAACAAATCCTAGAAAACAAAGTAAGATATAATGTTTGTGGAATGAGTGTTTGCAGATTTCTTGGAGTTTATAAAACTAAAGATTCAACAAAAACTTTAAAACTCCGTTAGAAAAACAAAACTGGCAAAATTTCCAGATTTTTACACGTGACGCCATCAGGAATTTCTTCCTGACGCCGTCAGAAGTGACCTGCAGAAATCTTTATGTTAAGTTTCCGGAAAATTTCTGGAAAAACTTATGTCCTACTTCCTGGAAAATCCTGCAAAACATCATTATGACTCGATATAAGCATTTGACTCTAACAAATACGAATATACATGTTCATTTAATATTGTGGAGAATCATGATCAATTTTGTTTCTTAAAAACATATTTGGGGTTTCCCCTTACACTTATCTTTTGCGAAATACCTTTGGATGAAGTTAAGAATAAGCCAAACAACAAAATAAAGTATTTTCACCATTTTAGTTTGAAACATGATCTACCAACAATAAAAATAAAGCATGCATACGGAAACAAATAACAATCAAACAAATAAAAATCACGCAAAGCATGGATTGCCTCCCAAGAAGCGCTTTTCTTTATTTACTAGTCTTGTAGCTAGACTCAAGGTCATGGGCTACATTTTCCTTTCCCACATTTGTGTTGACTCAAAACATCTAACCCAATTCTCATCACGCTTGTACTCAGGGCCTAGATTCATGCAACCTGAATAGTATGTTCGCCTCCTCTCACAATAAACATCATCATCAATTCCTTCTTCCTTAACCTCATAAGGTCGAATCTCATCAATTTGTAAATTATTGATGCCCTTTAATTCTTTCTTCATGTGAGGCATCACAAAAGTAACCTTTTCTACCCCATCAGTAAACTGAACTATTCCCTTCTCATTATCACAATACATCTTAGTCTTCTCAACAAAAGGTTGCCCTAGAACCATTTCTCCTAAGTGTGGATCTATAATGCCTCTAACATCTTCTAGGATTACAAAGTCGCATTGATAAGTGAAATTTCCTATAAAGATGTGTACCCCTTTAACTCTCCTGACGAATTTACATAGTCTATTAGAGTTGTAGGGATCTTTTCTAGGGCTTAACCTTTCATTCATTATCCAGTTGTAGTAGAGCCTAGACATAATATTCATGGGTGCTTTTAAGTCAATGTATGTATGCTCTCTAGACATGTATCCAATCATGCAAGGAATTTTTATGTTCCTAAAGTTATGCCTCATAATCCATGGTATCTTTCTATACTTTGAGGGGCAGGGGTGTTGTAAAAGAAATCTATGGTAACTCAATTCATCAGGGGTTGGAGCGAAGTCCGTAAACTCAATTTTCATTTGGAGAGGCTTAACAAATTCCTTAAATGTGTTAACTTCTCTCTTTCTTCTTTTATGCGCTATAAGCCTCTTGCTAACTTCTAAACGGCGATTCTCTAAATCCATAAAGACCAACTTAATACGAACAAAGATACAAAGAAATAAGATAGACTAAAGAAAACCTAAAAATAAAAATAAAATCTTACTAGAAATGAATCTAGCAAGTAGACCTAATAAAAAGAAATCCTAACCTACACAATAACTATTCCCCGGGCTGCGGAACCAAAAACTTGATGCGTGGGAATTGCACCAGGCTTAACCTTTCGACGGATCTAGAGAAGCTTACAACCCCCACCAGGCAGTGTACCTGATCGTTGTACTATAGTATAGTGACAAGTACCAGGGGATTGATCGTTCAACTCAGGAATAGTGTCGCTAGGATTAGAAAGCCTAAAAACTAGGTCTAGAGGTGAGGGATGATTCTTTTTGTATTTTTATATTTTATGAAAAGCAAGTAAAATCTCGGGTTTTGGAAGAGTGGGCGGAATTAGTTGCTAGTCAACTAACCCAATAACTAAGATGCAATCAAAATAAAATAACAAAAAATGTAAATAAACTAAATTAAACGAGTGGTGTGAACAGAAATTGGGAGAATTGTGTTCACTTAGATTTCACTACTCCCTAGATATCTTTTACAGGTTGATTATTTGTTACAGTTGCGTGGATGACGGGTTATATTCCTTAATCCCAATTGTGGGGTAGCGTACGTACTTCCCCAACTCTATAAGCTCCTACTTCACTCCTATGTCGAGCCTGCAAGAAGCTCCTAACATGGGATCACTAGAATTCGCTCATGCATTAAATACAACCATAAAAACCTAGTACGCATTGGTTCATGTTTCTTAAGACGTTCAAGCAAGTTACACAATGGAGATCTGCCAGTTTTCTTAAGCCTAACATTGAAATCATTCATCCATTACAACTATAAACAAGCAATCAACCTATAATCAACATCTAGGTTTCATTATATCTAAGCAAACACACAAAAGATCTTGCCTAGCATGTTAAAATCAAGACAAGCGTAAGATATATTCAAACAACACATAGACATATTGAATGAATTGAAAGGAAACTTATCTCAATTGAACATGAAGGGTTTCAAGGGGTGAAAACCATTGAAAATACTGTTACAAACGAGCTAGGGTTTATTAAGTTCGACCCTAAAATTCTCCTCTTAAGTTCCACACATAATGAATGAAAACTAGAAAAGTATATATAGATTTCATGAGGTGACGGCGTCAACAAGGAAGTTCTGACGCCGTCATCTCGCCGCCAATAAAATTCTCGGACTGCCTAGATCCAGATCTGACGTCGTCATGTGTATTTCTGTTCTGGGCCATCACCACTTTTACTCTTGACGGCCTTGCTCAAACGCCGTCACGTTTTCACTGGGTCGTCACCATTTTAACTCTTGACGCCGTCATCTTTTTTTTCTTGACGCCGTCAGGTACTGTTCCCAGCAAGGAAAATTAAGACTTTGCCGTTTTCTTCACTTTTATGCTCCAAAAACGTCCAAAATGCTTTCTTTTCCAGAATTCACTCTAAAAGTACCTAAAATCACAAAAGGAACGATTTAGGGCAATAATTGATCAAATAAATTCCAATTCTGGCTTAAATGACCCCCTAAAAATGGATCATTTTTCGCCTCATCAAAGACGTATGTGTCGATTTGATGGGGTCGTCCCTCCTCACCCAAACTGGTATGATTGATTTTGTACCAGGTCATGTGGTGATTGATGCCGCAAAATGTAAGCGCGTCAATGATACGTGGGGATCGCACCAGGTTTTACCTCTCAAGGGATCTCGAGAAGCTTACAACCCCCACCAGGCAGTGTACCTGATCGTTGTAGTATAGTATAGTGACAAGTACCGGGGGATTGATCATTCAACTCAGGAATAGTGTCGCTAGGATTAGAAAGCCTCCTAAACTAGGTCTAGAGGTGAGGGATGATTCTTTTTGTATTTTTATATTTTATAAAAGCAAGTAAAATCGCGGGTTTTGGAAGAGTGGGCGGAATTAGTTGCTAGCCAACTAACCCAATAAACTAAGATGCAATCAAAATAAAATAACAGAAATGAAAACAAAACTAATTATACTAGTGGTGGAAACAATAATGAGGAAAGTTGTGTTTACTTAGGTTTCATTACTCCCTAGATATCTTTTACAGGTTGATAGCTTGTTACAATTTCATGGATGACGGGTCATATTCCTTAATACTAGTCGTAGGGCCGTGTACAATATTCCCTAACTCTATAGGATCCTACTTCACTCCTATGTCGAGCCGTTAGAAGCTCCTAACATGGGATCATTAGAATTCTCCCACGCATTAAATACAACCAAAAATCGTAGTACACCTCCGATCATGTTTCTTAAGATGTTCAAGAAAGTTACCAATGGAAGTCTGCCAGTTTTCTTAAGCCTAACATCGAATACAATCATCCGTAACAACTATAAACAAACAATCAACCCATAATTAACATCTAGGTTTCACTACATCTAAGCAAACACAAAAGAAATCTAATCTAGCATGTTAAATAGAAGACAAGCGTAAGATATAATCAAACAACACATAGACATATTGAATGATTTGAAAGAGTACTTATCTTTAATTGAACATGAAAGATTCAAGGGGTTGGAACCCTTGAAAAAGCTGTAAAATTCGGCCTAGGGTTTATTCCCTCAAAGTTGCACACTAATGAATGAAATTTGGAAAACTATATATAGATTTTACAGGGTGACGGCATCATGTATTAAGTTGTGACGCCGTCAACTCGCCGCCATTGTAACACCCCAACCCGACATGGGTCAAAATGTCACATTATGGTGCCAAATCCGAACATACAAACGCAAGCGAAAGACTTATAAACAGAAAGTTAAAAAGGTATTCTAAGGGTACAAAAGAAATACTAATTCAAAACAAGAGGAAATACATATCCAAATAATAATCTAATCGAATCCAATTCCAAGTCTAATCCAGATGTAATTGGGCTTCTAATCATCGGGGTAGTCCACTTAGCACTCCTATATGCTCTTCACACAATCCCAGCTTCCAACCTAAAACCTGCCGCAGGAAAAGAAATGCGACTGAGCTTAAAAAGCCCAGTGAACAGATATATAACAAAATGAATAATCGGAATGTATATAAGTATAAGAAAAGAAATCATAAGCTCCTGCTGAAATGAATATCATCTGTCAAATGCATAAGAGATCAACGATAACTGAACAAGTACCATAAGTCAACTGAATAAAGAACATGAAGAATCAAATGGTAATACGAATCATATAGTAACCAGAATCACATGAGCAGCTAGAACAAAGGCTTGTCTAACGAGATACTCGAATAGACATACGAAACATAGGAAAGCCACGAGCCGACCTAACGAGATACTCGAATAGGTCTCCTACCATATAATCACATATCCGTCAAATCATAAGTGCACGAAGAGGGGAGACCTCTAAGCACCAAAATGGAGGCGCGACCTCCCGTGAAGAAGTGTAAGCACACACTCACATTCACCCTACACAGAACAGAATACCTAGGATGCATCCATACGCCCCCCTACAAAGCAAATCATACATATCATAATAATCCAGAGCTCAAAACATATCATATCAAATGGGGACGCCGTGGATCAATCACACCTCCACAGAAAGTATTATGCCATTGGTGCTTCAATGACACGCCCATGGTACCTCCATGAGTAGAATAAAAACTCGAGCATCAGAACAGAACAAATCATATCATATCATATCGAATCATCATATCATATGCAACAGAACATAGGGGATCATATCAAACGAATCATATCAAACGAATCATATCAAACGAGTCATATCAAAGCTCATATCAGAAGGATCATATCAGAAGCTCATATCAAAATATCATAACAAAGGGATAATAGCAATGGCATATCAAAAGGGAATCATAGCAGTGTCAAGGATTAAGAAAGTCATGAGAAGTCCCTACTAAAAAGGGAAAGAATATTTGTACCTTAACCGCAAGTGCAAACACGTCATAAAGATTCGGAGTTACTCCTTCATCCGTGAATCTAAACGTAATAATGATCGGCTTATTGTTAATACTTATTTTAAATCAGATTGCTCATTTTAGTCGGCTTTCCATTTTTAGCAATTTTCCATAATTAGTAACTTATAATAGTTTAAGGTTTAAAAAGTCAATATTACAAGTTTATGGTCTAAAATGTAAATTATCAAAATTAAATATTAGAAGGTCAAATAAAATTATTTTAAAGTTTATTTTATAAATTTATATAAAGATA
This sequence comes from Artemisia argyi, assembly GCA_030686995.1. NCBI lineage: Eukaryota > Viridiplantae > Streptophyta > Magnoliopsida > Asterales > Asteraceae > Artemisia > Artemisia argyi. The sequence continues at coordinate 67,526,825 of CM060691.1, read as the reverse complement.
ACAATTTTTTTTGACCCCGTCGCTAAAATTTTATATAACTTATGAATGTACTTACTATATTAATATTTATGCCGTGGCGACCCAATATTATTAAATCATGTAAGACTTGTTTATAACCTGAAATCGTTTTACTTCACTCAATCACAAACCAAACGCATGCATGCAATCATTCACCAACTCAAAATCCATACGTACAATATACACAACCCAAAACTCAACAACAAAAATAACGAGACAATAACTCCATACACTAATTACTTTAGATATGGTTCTGTAGAAATCCTTTTTATATATTAAACTCTCATTTAACATGCATGAAATCCAGCCCACGTGATTAGTACACTCATAATGCACACTCACACATATTCATTTCGAATTCAAAACAGATTGTGATAAACCCTTGTGACCCAACTCATATCAAAACCTTTTTATCCTTTAATTGTTATCTCAAACACATGCATGCATCTTATTTCTTTAAGTTTTATTTCTTTAAAATGCATGCATGCATCTTATCATGTTTAAAGAGCTATATAAGGACTTAAAGACCAGATCATAGGCGTATATATCGAACATATTCGAAGCCCCAAAATAGAACTAAGATCGACACATAAATTTTCATATCTTCATGATTTCATGTTTCATTTTAACATACTTATCAAGATCCATTTAATATGCTTCATTTCTGATTTCATATGATACGTTGATATATATGTCGAGTAAGTTTCAAAACTGAATCTATGGGGGATACCTCAAGTCGGAATTAAATGGCCGGCGGACAAAGAACACAAGCACCAACATCAAACCCTTTTGAGCCACAACCCAAAACCACACTCGAGCCCAACTCGCGATCAAGACGAAACTAGAGCACCAGGACCAGAACCAAAAGTCTCTTTGCGAACCAAAACCAACGTCTCATACGATCCACACCAAGCTAGAACACCCGAAAGTTGATCACTACCTCTTCTCTTTTGCTTCGTACTTTCTGGATTTCTTGAGCGCACAAGTGACATCTGATAGGGTGAGTTATTTAGGGTTTTATGTGTGAAACAAATGTGTGATATACGGTTTGTTAAATGGGAGCGAATAGGGAGAAATAAGGAGGAGAATGCCAAGATATTGGGGAGTACGGGAAGACTAGTTCTCTTCCAAATATTCAAATGTGGATCTTATCTACAAATGTGTTATTGTGTTCTAAACTTCTAATAATGAAATGAAATCTGCCATGCAACTATGGAACGTATGACACGAATATTAGGAGCATAGTTATTGTCGTTTTGTATAGACTATAGATTCACACTTGTAGTTTTGCATTTATAACATAGTAGTCAACTTATACAATAGTTCAAAGACTTTAAGTTACTATTTCGTATCTTGTAATTTTTTCTTCATGACATATAGTTTGAAATTCTAGTTCATATTCGTATTCGAAAGTTAAATGTCGTTTCGAAATTTCAGGTGATTATAATTCTTCCCCTCTAAAAAGAATAATTTCGTCCGCGAAATTTGAAGTCGCATAAGGTTAGACAGATACGTATCAAATCACAAAAGAACGTCATGTTTAATCTCACGGTCGAAGAGGTTCTTCTAACAAAATCTTCACAAACAGAATAGTTTTCTCATGACTCGATCCCGACGACTTGGGTAGCCGCAGGCTCTCCACAAAACACAAATAGTAACAAACTGATTCAATTGAATGCGAAACAAATACGTACTAGATGACAGATGACAGCTGACATATGATAGATGATAGATAGAATCCTACAAAGAGATACACGAACGCAAATTCCTACGAGTCAAAAATGGAGATAGTGCTAACTGATAAATCTTCATCAATTTCTACCAAATTCTGAACGAATAATGGAACTTGCCAAAGTCAAAGAACATAAATCGAATTATCAAACGTATCAAGAGCCTCATAAAGGGATAGGAATATAAGAATATCAAAACGTATAAGAAGGAATAACAGAATAGGTAGAATAATCGTACGGATAAGAATGAAATCAAGATCTAACGCGTCACGAACCAAAACTTCCTCAAATGTTGAGACGTCTAACTTTTCTGTGCAGAATAATCATACGGAACCACAACTCCGAGTCTAAATTTCAAATTCCTCATCCAGAATAATAACTAATCCATTAGTTGCTGTAATCGACTCTAAACCTTCAGTAAGTAGCTCTCCGAACATATTCCAACAAAAAGGTGTTCCACATCTTCATCCATACAAAATCCTAAATGAACCTCTTGTCACTTGTATGCCATCTTTCCAAGTGGGCAAACACAACCGAACTAAACACTTGTCAATTTCTCACTTAACACATCTTCCAAGTCCAAATAGTTATTATGTCTGTCCATCCACCTGAAGATGAGAAATCGTACTAAAATCACAAGTCAAATCCCGATGGCTTCTGTACCTCTTCTGAAAGTGTGCTGCAAAACGCGACTCCTTCTCACGATCACCACAGGTGTGCCATGTAGCTTGAATAATCTTCTACCGAAAAAAAAAATCTTTGCCGATCTTCCAAGTAAGTCGTCCCAGTCAATGCTCCACTGTACTCCACTCGTGTTGTCCTTCCTCCTGTGCGTGGAAATCACCGATGTAGTCACCACCGTCTTCATAACATCCCGTACAGCTCCTGCTTCAAGACTCTATACATATTAGTACAACTAAGATGAATAGAGTTGATAGAACTGTGCGCTTCACTTCAAACTGCTTCCTTCCGTCTCCTAACATAGCTAATCTTTAATTGCCTTGCTCCTGAGCTTCTTCATGCCTGCCACTCTTCACGCGTCGGATCGTTCACTTCCAACGGTTCTAGTCCTAGATGTATAGATGCATGACCAGAAATCCTTCCGTGTTGCAAAAGAACATAGCTAAATCTCCTTCTTCCTGAGTAGAAACAAAACCTCTCCTCAGCTTCTCAAACTTCTTCTCTCATTCTTCATCCTGCAAAAGTTACTCTTCGAAAATATCACAAAGTCTTCTCCTGACGTAGAAACGTCAACACCGAAAACGAAGATGATCCTCGTGTTTCTCTTTCGTCTCTGAACATGTTAATATGTAATACTATGACAGTTTGCCAAATATTCATGAAAGACACGATTTATCAAATTTCATAGGAATAGTCAGAGTAGTAGCCAATATAATTGGCATCACAACACTCATAAAAGATCATACGAATACGAAAAGGAATTTCTAAGAACAACTCGCTCTTAACACAGAACATGACACGATTCAGCTTCCAGAAATCAATCCACAACTTCATGTTACCATCATTCTTCTCCCCGAATAACATAAACACAACAAGGATGCACGACGAACATTCCAAGCAATCTGAATAACTCTCTAGGTGAAGTATCTTCACAACCGCGACGAATTAATGCACGAGTTTTCAAAACAAAGGTGATCATAAATGATTATCAGGTTGGGAACCATGGTGTAGAATTTCGAGTTTCTCACATTGCCAAGGATGACAAGTGAAATATGATAGTTGTTAGCATCATAATGCTGAGTCCACAAGTCCATATCCAGAATAATTATCGAATCAGATATCTCCAACGTAAACAAATTAGCAAAACAAAAATCATCTTCAAATATCTCCAGAACGCATCAGACAAATCGAATATTCATGATGGAAGGTCACAAGATTACCATAGAGATAGAATAGGTATAGCACAAATCAATAATGTAAAAGGAATCTCAAAATGCTTATCAAAAGCAAAAGATAGACATAGAATGTGTCGAACACCTCAGATTCATACATATGCGAATTTTCTGAATGAATGAAAAGGCATCTAAATGAATGATATACGAACCAAAGATCGAAGTTCAAAAAAAGGTGATAATCCTTAGGAAGGAAACTTATAAGGCATTACTACGAAGTCTCAAGGCTTTCTAAACTTATGCTGCATAGCCTCATAAATCTTCTAAATCTTCGGAATGAAAAATCTTACAAAGGCTTAAATAAAAGCAGAGGCAAAATCAGAGTGATGTGAAAGCAAGATAACTAACTAACTTCTTGTCATATAATCTACCCAATCCTCACCGGTCATACTAAAGTTCCTAAGGGGAGAAACCTAAAGTAAATCCTTCTAAGGTTATTCCGTAAGCTCCTAAGGTGCAAATCTAAGGGACCAAAACTTCACAGGCCATAACTTACGTACTACAAATCGCAGCCTGAGCTCTGATACCATAATTGTAACACCCCAACCCGACATGGGTCAAAATGTCACATTATTGTGCCAAATCAGAACATACAAACGCAAGCGGAAGACTTATAAGCAGAAAGTTACAAAGGTATTCTAAGGGTACAAAAGAAATACTAATTCAAAACAAGATGAAATACATATCCAAATAATAATCTAATCGAATCCAATTCAAAGTCTAATCCAGATGTAATTGGGCTTCTAATCATCGGGGTAGTCCACTAAGCACTCCTATATACTCTTCACACAATCCCAGCTTCCAACCTAAAACCTGCCGCAGGAAAAGAAATGCGGCTGAGCTTAAAAATCCCAGTGAACAGATATATAACAAAACGAATAATCGGAATGTATATAAGTATAAGAAAAGAAATCATAAGCTCCTGCTGAAATGAATATCATCTGTCAAATGCATAAGAGATCAACGATAACTGAACAAGTACCATAAGTCAACTGAATAAAGAACATGAAGAATCAAATGGTAATACGAATCATATAGTAACCAGAATCACATGAGCAGCTAGAACAAAGGCTTGTCTAACGAGATACTCGAATAGACATACGAAATATAGGAAAGCCACGAGCCGACCTAACGAGATACTCGAATAGGTCTCCTACCATATAATCACATATCCGTCAAATCATAAGTGCACGAAGAGGGGAGACCTCTAAGTACCAAAATGGAGGCGCGACCTCCCGTGAAGAAGTGTAACCACACACTCACATTCACCCTACACAGAACAGAATACCTAGGATGCATCCATACGCCCCCCCTACAAAGCAAATCATACATATCATAATAATCCAGAGCTCAAAACATATCATATCAAATGGGGACGCCGTGGATCAATCACACCTCCACAGAAAGTGTCATGCCATTGGTGCTTCAATGACACGCCCATGGTACCTCCATGAGTAGAATAAAAACTCGGGCATCAGAACAGAACAAATCATATCATATCATATCGAATCATCATATCATATGCAACAGAACATAGGGGATCATATCAAACGAATCATATCAAACGAGTCATATCAAAGCTCATATCAGAAGGATCATATCAGAAGCTCATATCAAAATATCATAACAAAGGGATCATAGCAATGGCATATCAAAAGGGAATCATAGCAGTGTCAAGGATCAAGAAAGTCATAAGAAGTCCCTACTGAAAAGGGAAAGAATATCTGTACCTTAACCGCAAGTGCAAACACGTCATAAAGATTCGGAGTTACTCTTTCATCCGTGAATCTACACGTAATAATGATCGGCTTATTGTTAATACTTATTTTAAATCAGATTGCTCATTTTAGTCGACTTTCTATTTTTAACAATTTTCCATAATTAGTAACTTATAATAGTTTAAGGTTTAAAAAGTCAATATTACAAGTTTAGGGTCTAAAATGTAAATTATCAAAATTAAATATTAGAAGGTCAAATAAAATTATTTTAAAGTTTATTTTATAAATTTATATAAAGATAACAATTTTTTTTGACCCCGTCGCTAAAATTTTATATAACTTATGAATGTACCCACTATATTAATATTTATGCCGTGGCGACCCAATATTATTAAATCATGTAAGACTTGTTTATAACCCGAAATCGTTTTACTTTCACTCAATCACAAACCAAACGCATGCATGCAATCATTCACCAACTCAAAATCCATACGTACAATACACAACCCAAAACTCAACAACAAAAATAACGAGACAATAACTCCATACACTAATTACTTTAGATATGGTTCTGTAGACATCCTTTTTATATATTAAACTCTCATTTAACATGCATGAAATCCAGCCCACGTGATTAGTACACTCATAATGCACACTCACACATATTCATTTCGAATTCAAAACAGATTTTGATAAACCCTTGTGACCCAACTCATATCAAAACCTTTTTATCCTTTAATTGTTATCTCAAACACATGCATGCATCTTATTTCTTAAAGATGCATGCATGCATCTTATCATGTTTAAAGAGCTATATAAGGACTTAAAGACCAGATCATAGGCGTATATATCGAACATATTCGAAGCCCCAAAATAGAACTAAGATCGACACATAAATTTTCATATCTTCATGATTTCATGTTTCATTTTAACATACTTATCAAGATCCATTTAATATGCTTCATTTCTGATTTCATATGATACGTTGATATATATATCGAGTAAGTTTGAAAACTGAATCTATGGGGATACCTCAAGTCGGAGTTAAATGGCCGGCGGACAAAGAACACAAGCACCAACATCAAACCCTTTTGAGCCACAACCCAAAACCACACTCGAGCCCAACTCGCGATCAAGACGAAACTAGAGCACCAGGACCAGAACCAAAAGTCTCTTTGCGAACCAAAACCAACGTCTCATACGGTCCACACCAAGCTAGAACACCCCAAAGTTGATCACTACCTCTTCTCTTTTGCTTCGTACTTTCTGGATTTCTTGAGCGCACAAGTGACATCTGATAGGGTGAGTTATTTAGGGTTTTATGTGTGAAACAAATGTGTGATATACGGTTTGTTAAATGGAGAGCGAATAGGGAGAAATAAGGAGGAGAATGCCGAGATATTGGGGAGTACGGGAAGACTAGTTCTCCTCCAAATATTTAAATGTGGATCTTATCTACAAATGTGTTATTGTGTTCTAAACTTCTAATAATGAAATGAAATCTGCCATGCAACTATGGAACGTATGACACGAATATTAGGAGCATAGTTATTGTCGTTTTGTATAGACTATAGATTCACACTTGTAGTTTTGCATTTATAACATAGTAGTCAACTTATACAATAGTTCAAAGACTTTAAGTTACTATTTCGTACTACCTCCGTCCCAAAATTATAGTCCCCTTTTGACTTTTTCGGTCTTTCTTTCTTAACTTTGACTTTAAATATTTTTGTTTGTGTTATACAATAGTTGATGAAAATTATACCAATGAAAAATACATTTAAAACTCAATCCATTCATATATTTTGCATCAAGTATTATGTAATATAAACAAAATTATCTAAGGTCAAAGTTGAAAAATAAAGACCGAAAAAGTCAAAAGGGGACTATAATTTTGGGACGGAGGGAGTATCTTGTAATTTTTTCTTCATAACATATAGTTTGAAATTCTAGTTCATATTCGTATTCGAAAGTTAAATGTCGTTTCGAAATTTCAGGTCATTATAGCCATAATAAAATCGTATTGCCTAGATCTACTTGTGACGCCGTCATGTAGGATTTTCCTCTGGGTCGTCACTAATACTTGGACCATGACGGCCTAGGGTGATGCCGTCAGCTCCTATGCACAAAAACTCTCTGGATCGTCACGTGTATTTTCGAAATCCACCTCTTTTGTAACTCTTGACGCCGTCATGTGGAGAGCTTTGACGCCTTCAGGTACTGTTTCCAGCAAGAAAAATTGAGACTTTGCCGTTTTCTTCACTTTTATGCTCCAAAAACGTCCAAAATGCTTCTTTTTTCAGATTTCTCTCCAAAAGTACCTAAAATGACAAAAGAAACGATTTAGGGCAATAGTTGATCGAATAATCTCGAATTCGGGCTTAAATGACCCCTTAAAAGTGGTTCACTTTTCGCATCATCAGTAAAATACGGAGCTAAATGCGCGAATATTGGATATGGGTTCATCCCTTTCTCGTTTTCCTCTCTGGGGGAACTTGAGGCAGATGCGGTGGCCTTACTTAAAAGGATCCGGAAGTTCTCTATAACTCAAGACATCGGGGCACGGGCTGCTACTCATATTTTCGGTAGGATTAGTCTTGCTATTGCTAAAGGTCTAGGGGCCCAGATAGTGTCGAGACTCCCCACTAATTTCTTGTGATCCTATAGTTTTGTTTCTAATGAAAGTAACGTTTTATACAAAAAAAATATATATATATATATATATATATATATATATATATATATATATATATATATATATATATATATATATATATATAATGATAATGATAATAATGATAATAATAATAATAAAAATAAAAACATCAGAGTATCACACATACATATACATCACAAACACAAAAACAAACACAGACACATCACGAGGAAAAAACATCCCACCGCGTGGGCTGGCCACCACAGCGCGAGCAATCATGGCGCCACCCACGGTGTGGTGCGCGCATCAGAAAAAATGGGAAAGTGGCCATGGTGCCACTCATGGCTAATGCGTATCTCATGCTCTAAGTGACATTGACGTATAAATAGCGGCGGAGAACTAAAAATGATAAGACCTAAGGCGAGCGTGGTTCAGTTTGGCTCGGTCTTTGGATAAAACTAAAACTGAACATAAATTGCTCAAATCGGTTATGCTTTTTAAAACCCGGTATGTTTCTGTTTTGGTCTTTCTAAGTTGAAATTTGAATGTATTATAAACTAAAACTTATAAGTTTCGAGAATAAAATGACACGCAATAATTACAACAAGCAATTAATGACCATTAAAAAACTTGGAAGAGAATTGTTTAATTGTTGTAAAGTGATACAACATTGACAATAAAAATTAATGATCACAAGAAATCAGAGAAGAGAAATATTTGTGAATCCTAACTGACACTTTCAAGAAGTAACTAGTGTCTAAAGATTATATATATTTTTTCTTTTCAGTTTTTTCCGGGTTTGGTTTTTATGCAAAACGAAACCGAACTATAAATTTTCATTGGGTTTAAACTTGTCGTGACACATACTCAAGCCGGGTTTAACTTTTTCACACGCACACTTAACAAATGTATTAAGTTTTTCACACGCACACTTAATAAAGGTATTGTACTTACTATTGTTGCCGGTGAGTCCTATTTTTATGGGACCACCTGTCAGCCTTCTCAGCCATTAGATCTTCTAACTTTTAATCCTAACTTTTGATATTAGCCATTGATTTCATCTTACATAATCTGAGCTATTAGATTTGTAGAAACTGTAAAAAACCGTCAGATTTTATAACTTCTATCATAAGATTAAAATAACACAAGTCACTATCATCATTTTCTCACCCACATAATTCATTCTCACTTTTATCTCACACCAACAAAAAAACACACATCTCTCACAAATCCTCTCAAATGATCATCTACGGTATAAAAACACAATTTAAGGATGAAATCCGTGGGTTTTTTTTTATGTGTCATCTTTACCAATAGCATCTATAGTCTGTGGATTGACATAAATATCACTCTTCAAGATGTTTCGATCTTTTATCTTTACCAATTTATAAAGCTCAACCAACAAGATCATATTTTTTTCAAGTATGTACCTCATTTCTAGTGGGATTATCTCATTTTGGCTTGGAAGGAAGGCCACTGAGTAAGTAAATTGATGACATGGGTTGCTGAACGAACGCGCTGAACAAACACGCACTGAAAGAAGACACGCTGAAAGAACACTCGCTGAACGAAGACGCGCTAAAAGAAGACACACTGAATGAAAACACGCTGAACGAAGAATCGCTGAAAGAAGGCACGCTGAACGAAAACGTGCTGAACGAACTCATACTGAACGAACTCATGCTGAACAAACACATGCTGAACAAACTCATGCTGAACGAAAATAAGCATTTTTTTTTTTTAATTTAATCTATTTATTTATCATTTTAGTTTAACCTTCTTTTTTTTTTGGTTAAAATTTTCTTAATTTTGTTCGTTTTTGTTTCAGGCTTGCAGCCTCTTATGAAGATTATATATGCCGGTGAAATCAGTAACATTATTAAATTGTTTTCTAATTTCGTAAGCACATTTTGTGTTTTTTAAAATTGTTTCAGGTTACTTTATGAATTATGATAGAGATAAAACCATAACTATCATAAGCTTAATTAAATGCAGTTTTTGGATACGAGCCCCATTTACTTTGGCCAATTGGAGCAGGGATATTATCAGATCTTACAGGTTTTATGCCTACCGGAAATGTCATGATCCTTGCAAGTGGTGATGTAAGATTTACAATCCTTCAACTTTCCGAAGTTTGGTATTTGAGTTTAATAATTGTTAAAAATTCACTTTTATCAGGTGTTTTACACGCCATTCCTGAGGCATATGTGGACATCGATTGGACTGACATCAGCAACAAGGCAAAACTTTTCGTCTCTTTTAAAATCCGGGTATAGTTGCATAGTAATTCCTGGCGGAGTACAAGGCAAAAATTTTCGTCTCTTTTAAAATCCGGGTATAGTTGCATAGCAACAAGGCAAAACTTTTTGTCTCTTTTATAACTGATAAGGTTTTCGGTTTCGAGATTGTAGATGTAGATGCTTCGGATTTATTTGTTAAGTCAGTTACATTGTTATATTACGTATAGGTGATGATTAGATGGTGAGCGTAGTTAGAGGAGTTAGATTTTGATAAGCATTTGTTAGCGAGCATTTAATAATCAATCATTAGCTTCCGTTTTTGCATGAACTTATTGATGAAATATTGTCTTTGCAGCTAAAGTTGTTGGTTCAATGTAGGCATATGATAATTTGACTTCAGTTTGATAGAGTGTGGTAATTGTAAGTGATTATACTGCAAATGGTTTGGTAGTTTTCACCAATTATGATGACTTCAGTTAAACAAGTTATACGTATTTGCGAAAAATAAAGATGTTTTAAGAATATAACTGGACCAAAACAAGTACAGTTTGAACTCACATATACTGGAACAGTGCCAAATGTTGTTAAAGTACATCATCACTTTTAGGTCCATATTCGTTCATAGTTTAGAGCATTTCAGTGTCATAACTCGTAACCTATTATAATTGAAACAATCCAGCTACTAGATTTTGTGTATTTTATAGTAAGTTTTGGTAATGGTTTCTCCTATTTCTGTTTTGATGGTCTCATCTAATTTCATTAATGAATTCATATTCTTTGCTGTTTATAGATTGATACAGAGCAAAGTAGGACGATAGAGCAGGTATGAGTACAAGACTTTCAGGGATTTCTATGCGACTTTCAAATTATGTTTTTGATCCTACTGGATTTGTGATATTTTGTACCTCTACAGTATAAGATGATTGAGAAGATCGGTGAAGGAGCATATGGCAAGGTCTACAGGGGTCTTGACAAACTCACAGATGAACCTATTGCCATTAAGATAATTCCCGTCGATGCAAATGAGGGAGTTCCTAGCACAGCTATAAGTGAAATATCGGTGTTGAAAGAGATGCAGCATGAAAACATTGTCAGGTATATCATGATTTTAGGACACTTTATTAATTTCTACTGAGCATCATCCCTCCAATTTCCGTGTTTCAGTAGATGATGTATGTCTGTGTGTGCCTCATATGGAATGAAGTGGAATTTGTGATTCTTGTATACAAAATGTGGATTTCGTTTAAGGAATTAAAACCCAAGGTCAATAAAATTTGTCATTTGTTATTGGACTTGGGCCCCAGAATATATGTAAAATTTGTCATCTGTCAATCTGTTAATGCCACAATTTCCAGCATTCCCTTTTAGAGGCTCCATATATCAGTAATGTTTTCATCTAAATGGATTATGCTATGTAGTAGATACATTAGAATCTACCCATAGATTTTATACTGAATGAGTTTTCTGGTGGCAGGTTACTGAATGTCTTGCTTACTGAGGAACAATTGTATCTGATTTTTGAGTACCTAGACATGGACTTAAAAAAACACATGGAATCAAGTCCAGAATTCTTCGAGGATCATCAGCTTGTAAAAGTGTGTACACGAGTTATTGCATTCTGTATACGTCTCTAGAATTTTAGAGTACGTGACTTTCCATTTCACATTCTCTTGCATTTTCTAACTTTTTATCATGATATTCTTCACCTTTCAGAGGTTCCTATATTAGATGCTATGTGGTGTTGATTATTATCATTCTCGTCGAGTGCTGGATAGAGATTTAAAGCCTCGGAACCTGCTGATAGATGCCAGTAAAAATGTTATCAAGCTTGCAGACTGCGGGCTGGCAAGGGCCTTTAATATTCCTGTGACGATATTATCACATGAGGTATTTTGCATCATCTCAACTTTTCGCCTTGAATTAACCATGATAACACTTTTATTCACTTGTCTGTTATCTCAATGTCATTATTTAGCAATATCTATACATGGACTACTTAGGAACTTTTTCAATAGAATTCAGGTTATGTTTCTGTATTCTTTTTTCTTTATCAACATCTGATTGTTCAAATGGATAACATATAACATTATTAAAGTAGCTATAAAATATGAACATTACCTGATCAGTTTTATTCACCCTTCCATTTTTTTATACATTTTTTCGGGATGAATAACGAAACTGGTACATATTAAACTTCCGGCTAAATTTCTGCGCAGTCAGCTTCTTAGCTTACCGACATTATACAGAGTCGGAAGTATGTATTGGAATGCCACCATAGGAATCAAATTTTTATTCTTTCCCATGTTAGATGATTTGCAGGAAGAGGCTCTTGAAAAGTTGTGGAGTTTATGGATTGATACTTTGGATTCAATGATGGCGACGGCTAAATTTAAGGTATGAGTATGTCTTATGATGCTATCATATTCTATATTCGAATCGAGTTTAACTGTGTAAATATGTGTTTCTTAGCGGCAGGCATGTCCTACAAGGAAGGTAGCGACTCGCCCGTGCTTCATTCAACAGACATCATAACACTTTGAGTCATTCAGAAGACTCCAAATATACGTGTAGCAGCAATGTTAGAACTGTAGATGGTGATGCAGTGGAGGATGGTGAAGCTGTGGCACAGAATAAAGAACAACTCAGAGTATTTTCACGTCATTGGTAAGGAAACTTTAAACAATTTGCTTTAGGTGATGATTTTGAACCATTTACTATTGAATTGGTCGCCTGGGCCTATAAACGGGTAAAAATTTTTGACTAATAAGGCAGCAAGTCAAATGGGTTAAAAGTCACCCAAAATGTGTTTTAGGATAAAATTGTTGCTGCCCGAGTAATGTAAAATTACCTATTTTACCCGTTACTCGATACGCCCTTTTTTGCCACATCTACTGAAATCTTTTGGATGACATTTGTTGGTTATTTTTGTTTTTGCTATCGTGCAACTACACAGCCTAAATTAAACCCAAATAAGTTTTGACGAATTTTGAGGATATCTTGCTATATAAAATCTTGGAAGTGAAATATTTTGTGCTTTATTACGGCTCTTGATCCGCATTCCCTCGAAAAGGAATTACTGTTGCAAATTTCAGGTCGTTCCCTAACAACCTTCTTTTTCGCTACAAGCTAAGTGGAAAAAGTAATGACTATGGTGGAATGGTTGGTGGTCACACTTCCTTTGTAATGGTGCACAACAGTATGCTATGTATAAATACAGTTTATATCTGTACCGACCTTACCAACAGTTCTTCCTATGCAAATATGAGATACTAATTTGTTACAAAAAAAAAAAAAGAAAAAGAAAAAAAAAAGACGACTATGATTTTGTTTGCAAAAGTCGCGTTATTCTCTAAACCCTAAATTGCTATTCGTAGTATGTTGTTCTCGTAAAGTTTCTACAGCTAGTATTATTGGAAACTACTGCTCGTTGTAAGATTCTGCTGATTATATTATACTGTTGCTACGTATATTTTTACTCTGCTGCTACTTCTATGAATGTTTCTGCTGATGCGCTTAAAGGTTAAAATTCATTCTGCTGATAGCATGTTTAAAACTGCTGCTAGCTTTATGATTCTGTTGTTGCATACTGCTGCTACTTTCGAGACTCTGTTGCTAGCTTTGTGATTCTGCTGCTGCATACTACTGCTACTTTGCTAGTTATTTTATTCTGCTGCTCGAAAGATTTATTCTGCTGATGTGTTTATTGATTGAAGAGATGGTTTTTCACACACATAAGAAGTTGGTTTTTGTTCTTAACGGTTTAAAGGCTCGTATTTGGTTTATTTGATTATTTGATTACGAAGAAGATTGATTATCATTTATTTGATGTTGTACTTGAGTTTCACAGGTTTGTGTTCTTATCATATCTCAAAGTGGGTGTAACACTTTGAAGATAACTTGTTTGTTTTATACGGTGGTGACGAAGACTTGTCAAATCTAGTTTTCATAGGTCAAGGGGAGGATGGACGAAGACCTAGTTAACTATCACTTGAAGGAGTTACGTTATTGTGCTCAGTGTCTCATTGAAGATGAGGATTTTGTCAAGAGATTGCGGTCTACTTATATATTCAGTTTTGGGTATAAGTTTGGAGTCACGGGGTTAGTACAAGACATAAGACACAAGTTTGGGTTATTCTACTTCTTCATCAAATTCGTTATACTCAGTTTTCTTCATCAGTGATCATTACATAAGAGCCTACAGATTTGAAGAATCATGAAGATGGTTAACACATTGATTTCAGGGGAAGCATATTATGATGTGTTTAATCATTTGATCTACATGCACCACTCGAGGGGAAGTTTATATTGCTTACATTCCCTATTTGTTGATAACAAAAAGGGGAAGAGATTTTAGAGTGGCATGGCATGGATTAAGGGGAAGACAATACTTGTTTCATTCAGGGAGATGCATACATCTCAACTTCTCTACTTCGCCTAGGGAAGTTCGTACACGACTTTGTTTGTTTTGTCATCATCAAATAGGGGAAGATTGTTGGGATTCTTGATTTGATGTGATAAAATAAATAAAAGAATGAAACAAGAAGGGCTAAAGATGACAAAGAGAGAAAGCTACAAAGAATAAAGATACAGGAAATATTCTATTATGAAGAAACGATTTTGATAATATTCTGTATTTAGTTTTATACTTATCTCTTTGTAAACCCTAATATCTCTCTATATAAAAAGACATAGGGTACAGGTTTTCGTATGTCTTTCACAATGTAGTCGACTAGAAAAGTGTGTGTGTGTTCTAGGGCGTGTAAACTATAAACGTCTAGAACTAGTTAGAGTTGTTCGAATCCTCTAAGGTCTGAGGTGTCTTAGATCCTTGTTACGTTTAGGTAACACGTTATTATTCTGATCAAGTAATAATTGGAGGTGATGATGGTGAAAAACTTTGTGTCAATAACATATTGATTTGTTCTTATTCCGCTGCATGTTATTATCATTGTTATTGTTGAACCCTAGTGCTCAAAACGGTCCAAGGAGTCTAACAAACTCCACATAGTATCTACAAGTAGAAAGCAAAAACATGATGTATGATGTTACCTATCAAAGGAGGTTGAAGGATGGTGAATTGATGATGAATTAGCGGAGGGCGAGACAAATGAGAAAAAGTACTAAAAAGAATAGGAGAAACTTAAAAAGTGAGTTACTTATCTTGGGTTATATAACACTCCTCAATCAAACATAAATGTGTCATCTTCTAATGTGCATACGTGGCATGTTTTGAAAGGGTATTTTCATCCGATGTGTCATCTTCTAAAGGCTCCACAGTAAAGAAAGAGATCTTTTTATATAACAGTAAGATATATATATATATATATATATATGCACTAAAATAAAAATTGGTGCATCACAGTTATTTTCTCAGTTTTCTCTTGAACCGAACAATATATATATATATATATATATATATATATATATATATATATATATATATATATATATATATATATATATATATATATATATATTCCCGATAATATATATGAACTTCTATTAACCTAGATTGTGTGATCGTAAACTTTAATCATTTTTATTGTGTGTATCATTACAGTGAGATTGTTATGTGACACTACTTAATCTTTCCATTCAATATATACATGTTTCGTTTAAATTATTACTCCCTCCATCCTAAAATAATTGTCTCCTTTTGACTTTTAAAGTCTTTATTTTTCAACTTTGATCTTAAGCATTTTTGTTTATATTATATAATATTTGATGCAAAATATATAATTGATTGGATTTTAAATATATTTTCAATGGTATAATTTTTATCAATTATTATATAACAAAAACAAAACTACTTAAAGTTAAAGTTGAAAAAAAAATGACTATAAAAATCAAAAGTTTGAGTGTTTTTTTTTTTTTTTTTTTTTTTTTTTTTTTTGGTGTGGGGGGATGATGAAAAGAGGAAAATGGTGTGGATTCAATGAGATGTAGTTTTAAACAAGCTTCCATTTGGTAGCTTAAAAGCGTCCGATTAGGCTCTAGTTGGTAAATGGTGGTGGAGATTTAGAGTAGAGGGGATAGATTATGGGTTAGAATAATAAAAATTATATATGGTGAGGATTAGGGCTTTGAATGGGAAAATGGAAGTAATAGGTTAATGGGTGAGAAATAAGGGGAAATTGTGAAGGTGGGTCTGATGATAGATAAAATAGGGGTAAATTTTTCCAACTCTTTTGTTAAAAAATTGGGTGGTGGAAATAGTACTCTTTTTTTGTTAGATAGTTGGGTGGGAAACGGAATTATTCTTAGTGACAAATTTTCTAGATTTTATAGACTAGTAATAAATAATTGAATCACGGTTGGTGAAAAAAGAATATGAGAAGGGGGTCTTGAGGTTGGCATTGGGATTGGGCTTGAAATCTAAGAGGTATGGGGCAGGTGAACTTGAAGAATTGACGGAGTTATTTTTATTTTTATTATTTATTTATTTATTTATTTATTTATTTATTTATTATTATTATTATTATTATTATTATTATTATTATTATTATTATTATTTTATTATAAAACATCACTTCATTAGAAAATCATAGGATTTACAAGAAATTAGAGGGGAGCCGAGAAACAAGCTGGGCCCCCACTCCCTTAGCTATAGCAAAACTAATTCTACTAAAGATATGATCCGCGGTGCGTGCTCCAATGTCCTGGGTCAACGAGAATCTACGGACACGTCTTAGTAGTGTCACAGCATCCTTCTCAAGCTCTCCCAAGGAAGAGAATGAGAAGGGGAGAAACCCATATCCACTGTCCGCACATTTGGTCTCGTACTTGGCCCGTTTGCGTTGCGCAGCTTCAACAACCGCACGTCCAGGGACGAAATCAGCCATGCTGGTCTGTGTCAAGGGAGACGCCCCTGTCAAATCGACACATGTGTCCTTCCCATCGTCCCAAGAATACAGTAACACATCAGCCGGGCGTAAGGCATCGTCCCTGTCTCCGCATAGCCCAATGTCAACCTCTTTACGGGCCGAGATCCCCGACCGAGAACATATATTGAGAAGGGTATCACGTACTAGATTATGTCGATGTTTAATCCCAATGATACTAGCACACGAGACCGCGTGATCTCCATAAGTGTCCCCCACAAATACCCTGGAACAGGCAGAGCATGGCATTTGAGTAGAAAAGAGGGGAATACCCATCCGATAGCACAGCACACAACGGTAAGTTCTGGCATTCATGGTCTGTCCTAATCCAGAAATTGGGATTACCCTTAGCCAGTCTGAAGCGTGGCCCTCATTTTGCGATCTCCATAAAGCCATTTGTCTAGTAGATAAGCAGAAGGTGGATTCAGCCATTTTGGCAACACGTGTGAAATATACGTCTGCCAGTTTCTTCATAAGTCTGGGGGCAGCGATCTCACACGAGCTGCCTAAAAGGTCAGTTTCCATCTTCGCATTAAAAGCATGCAAGACCTTATCAAAGGAGGAGCCAGATGTAACGATGCCAGAATGTCGGAGGAGCCTAGTCTGTAAGCTAGTAGATTGGAGTCTAGATGCAAGGAAAGCATAGTTCAATACATCACCTGCAGCATATACACCAAGTCCCCCAAATTCAAAAGGTAGCGTGGCTAGTCTCCATTGCCAATCACCAAAACCAGGCCCGGAAGCAGTGACAATACGCTCTAGAGAGGAACGAAGCGTCGCATCAAAGGCAATTTGGGCCCTCTCGAAGACCTGAGGGGGGCACGTGCGCATAGAAAAATACAACTTGGAGATTCCAGCACATGCCCGAAGGAGTAGCAACTCACATTGAGGGTCATTAAGCTTAGCAACAGCATCCATAAGCTCAATGGTTTTAGCAACCCGCTTCATAACAAGTTCACTGCTAAACGCAATGTCTACACTGGCAGGTCCCCCCAACAACTTAACACCGTGTGAGGGCCGGGCAATATTAGGCGGAAAAACACCTGCAAGCCTGCTTCTAGGATCCTCCTTTGGCCAAAAAACCTCGGTTTTATCGATATTGAGATGCAACCCATAATGAGGTCCCTCTATCATAATAAGCTCCAAGGCCTTTCCAACTGTTAGAGTATCACCAATGATCGTACCATCATCCAAATACCACGCTTGAAGGGGGAGACTAAACGAATCTCTGATCTTGCAAGCCAATGGGTGTAGCACTAGTGCAAAGAGAAGCGGCCCAAGTGGGTCACCTTGTTGCACCCCTTGGTGGGACCATAAAGTGTGTTCACCATAATATAATCTAGCTGGGCTGGAGTAACAAAACTCAACCCAACGAGAAATGGCAGGACAACGCAAGCGAACTTCTTGTAACATGACCTCCCGATCAACCAAGTTGAAAGCGTTTTTGAAGTCCACCAGTAGCATCGAAAGGCCTTCCTCGCCACCGCGATCTTCAATAAACCTGTTCACTGCATGAAGAATAGCCTCTCCTCCTCCAGGTACCCCAACACCAAATTGGAGATCATTCAAATAGATGTCTAGGGAGTGGCCAATCATAGAAGCCCCAACCTTGGAAACTAAACGTCGCCAAACAGTCCCCACAGCAATGGGGCGGATACCCCCTCCGGGTTTGATCAGCGGTGTGAGAGGAGCACTAGCAATGAACTCACCCAACCCCCTGGGACATTTACCGCCAAGAAAAAGGTTAACCACCTGGGTGATCGAATCGATTAACTCATCTGAAATGGCCACAGCCGCACCACTAAAGCCGCACCAGGAGTCTTATTATTATTATTATTATTATTATTATTATTATTATTATTATTATTATTATTATTATTATTATTATTATTTTATTATAACCATCACTTTATTAAAAACAAAAAGGATTTTACAAGAAATTATTATTATTATTATTATTATTATTATTATTATTATTATTATTATTATTATTATTATTATTATTATTATTATTATTATTATTATTATTATTATTATGTTCCAAATGTGTGAGAACTTGATTCGTGGAGATGAATACATGACGATGGTGAAATCTTTACAGTTAAGAGACTAAGAGAGATGATTGATGACAATATACTAAATAAGACCAATGGAATACAAGAGACGAAGTGGAACAAGCTCACTCCCAAGAAAATATGTGTTTTTATTTGGCGTCTACAAAAAAGAAGACTCCTGGTGTTCACTTGGCTTGATTACCTTGGTATGGACCTAAACTTGACGCGTTGTCCGCATTATGAAGACGAAATAGAAACAGTGGAACATTGCTTTTTAAACCGTTCAAGGGTTGTGGGAGGGCTGGAAAAAAGTTTTTAAGTGGTGGAATATGGGAGTTTTCAATATTGGGTCTATTCAAGATATTCTTAGTCATAATGCTAATAATAGTCTCAACTTGAAACAAAAATCAATTTGGCAAGTGGTGCGTTGGTCAATGTTATACCTTGTGTGGTGTTCTTGAAACAAGAGGGTGTTTGAAAATAAAGTCTCTAACCTCACTACAATTTGTGATGAGCTACAGGTTCTGACTTTTTTTTTTCCCCTGATAGATCAAGAGGAGCAATTTCGTCATGGTTAGATTGGTGTTCGGATCCGATTAAAGCTTGCAAGATATAAACATATGATCTCTTGAAAAGCTAGGCACCTCTTATATAACAGACATAATTGGTCCCTGATTAAGTAGTGGCACGTCATAATCTCACCGTAATGATACACATGGTAGATTTAAGATTTTATGAAAACGTCTGCAATACTCCCCAGTAAAAGTTATTAAAGTTAGTATGCATGAAAAAAGATATCATTTGATAGACACCGGATCCCTTGCAAAGGAGGCTAAAATTAAAAAGTCTAAAAAGAGTTGTGGTGATGCCACGTGTCCCCTATACTAAATATTCAAAAAATCACGTCAGGGGTAAAGTCGTAATTTTACTCGTTTTTTACTTTTTCACCTCAATTTTCAAACGCATATATCTCTTAAACGACAAACTTTTAGAAAAAACCGATTTTACCATAATTTTTAAAATTTAATCCTCTTTAATTTGGTATAAATTTTGTTAAAAATTTCAAAACTTTTTTTTTATATACGAAATGGGTGTTAATTTTCTTGATTTTTTGGGCATTTTCGACCTTATTTTGTACTATCATAAATGCCGAATCGTGAAAAATTTAAAACATGAAAGTCGTAGCTTCTTGGCCATTCTTTACCCAGAAATTTGAATCAATCAAATCCAATATGATATGAGTGAGATATCGTATGTTAAAGATGACGTTTTACTCATATTTGTTGCACACAATATGTTTGATGAAATGTTTAGCTTAGATTTTTAGTCTTAAAATCGAGTTAAGTTCACTAATTTTTGTAGAACAATGCACCTTTAGTCATTTTATTAATGTAAGATTCAAAAAGTTTTGTTTTTTTTTTTTTTTTTTGTTTTTTTTTTTTTAACTGATGAACCTTATTAACTGATTTAATAAGTTCATCAGTTAATAAGGTTCATCAGTTAATAAGTTCATCAGTTAATATAGTTCAACCAGTTAATAAGGCTGATGAACCTTATTAATTGATTTAATAAGTTCATCAGTTAATAAGGCTCTTTAACTGATGAACCTTATTAACTGATTTAATAAGTTCATCAGTTAATAAGGTTCATCAGTTAATAAGTTCATCAGTTAATATTGTTCAACCAGTTAATAAGGCTGATGAACCTTATTAACTTATTTAATAAGTTCATCAGTTAATAAGGTTCATCAGTTAATAAGTTCATCAGTTAATATAGTTCAACCAGTTAATAAGGCTGATGAACCTTATTAACTGATGAAAGCTGATGAACCTTATTAATTGATTTAATAAGTTCATCAGTTAATAAGGTTCATCAGTCAATAAGGCTCTTTAACGCGCGATGTGTCTTTTTTAAAAATCAGTTAATAAGGTTCATCAGTTAATAAGTTCATCAGTTAATATAATTCAACCAAAGTAACTGATGAACAAAATGTCTTTTTTAAAAATCAGTTAATAAGGTTCATCAGTTAATATGATTCATCAGTTACAAAAAAAAAACAAAAAACAAAACTTTTTGAATCTTACATTAATAAAATAACTAAAGGTGCATTGTTGTACAAAAATTAGTGAATTTAACTCGATTTTAAGACTAAAAATCTAAGCTAAACATTTCATCAAACACGTTGTGTGCCACAAATATGAGTAAAACGTCATCTTTAACATACGATATCTCACTCATATCATATTGGATTTGAGTGATTCAAATTTCTGGGTAAAGAATGGCCAAGAAGCTACAACTTTTGTGTTTTAAGTTTTGCAAAATTCGGCCTTTAAACTAGACAAAATTAGAGCCGAAAATGCAAAAAATATCAAGAAAATCAATAACTATTTTATATGTAAAAAATAAAAGTTTGAAATATTCAACAAGATTTATACCAAATTAAAGATGATTAAATTTTAAAAATTATGGTGAAATCGGTTTTTCGTAAAAGTTTGTCGTTTGAAAGATATTTGCGTTTGAAATATGAGGTGGAATTTTAAAAAACGAGTCAAATTACCACAATGCCCTTTGACCGAATATTTAATAGAAAAAGAAGGAGGTAAGATGGTGGACACGTGTAAGAATTTGTATGACTTTTTAAACTTTGCAAATTTAGAATCTTTGTAACCGATCGCAACTCTCATTTGATACACTCAAAAGAATATAGTGTGGTTAATTGAATGCATTTAAAATGATTATCTATAAGAATCGTTTTCCATTAAGAATCATTTTCCATTACATTCTAATACTGCTGTACAAAGATAGACAAGGAGTACAGATTTATGTAGACTTCAATATGTGCAACTAACTGACAAAGTAACAATGTAACATGACCCATATAATAAACCTTCCAAGATGTAAAACAGATTACAACAATATCTTGTCGACTCCACTAGCCACAGAATATTATATCCAAACAAAAAGTATGCAACTAAACAAAAGGCTTATAGTACTACTTAGTCTTACTACGTGTGAGATAGATTTTTGGTGTAAACATTATAAGAATTATTTATTTATTTTTTATTTTTATTTAGTAAAAAAAAACAAACAAACAAACAAAAAGTTATGCCAATATTCTGGGTATTACAGGGAGCCCAAAAATCCACATTATTAAATCATTCATTAAATATCCACATTATTTTTATTAAATCATTCATCTATCTAAATGGGATGTGCATGAAGAAAAAACCAAAAGCTAAGCTAGCTTATTCCAATTCACATTCACCCTAAAGTGATTCTTTCATATGAACCAAGCAGAGTATTTCTACAACAGTTGTCTCTATGGGTTAAAATACATATATCCACAGGTTTAGTGTAAATATTTGTATGGCGCAAATGAATGAAATAATGTAAATAAAAATACGAAAACATGGAGTTCCATGAAATTGGATGACAGGGTATAATGTACAGTGCATGTGCATGCATACTAGGCAAATATCTGCTGAATCACAGTCTCGGCATCTCCATTGTACTGAGCTAGAAGATGTATAGCATCAGCCCTGGGCAAAGCAAGAAACTCCTGCACAATACCAATCAAAATAAGAAACAACACAAGGAAGAGTCGCTCCATTTAGGTGGTGTCTGAAATTGCATGTTTTAAGCGTGCATTTGACGTATAAGACCATCTCCAGTGTCATCAAACACCAAATTTGGTGTTTTAGAGTAAAAAATTATCTTCAACCAGCAAACCAATTTGGTGTACCTTTTGGTGGGACACTATATCCCCCAATAAAAGTTCAAACCAAATTCGGTATAAAGTGTAAACCATTTCTTTACATCTAAGTTTCAAAATCTTATATTAACTATTTTGTTAACTTAACCAAAATATACATTCAAGCTTAATTATCATAATTATATACTATTATAAAGCTCCCACTAACACCTTCAAATTGAGTCCCAAAGGTCCAAATATGATATAATATATTTTACTATTCAATTTGTATCGTTAAACTCAAACAAATTCTTTATATGTTATTTAAAAGTGCTTATTCCATCAAATTTAAGCCAATAGGTACTTAGCAATCCGAACACATCAAAAGAGCTTTTCCAATAAAACCATTAAGCACTTAAAATACTCAAAAGCCAAACTAACCATAAATATCTTTTGTGGACCCAAATCAATAAATATTTTGCAAATTGTGATGAAGTGTTGAGGGCTCACCATAACTTTGAGTATTGCAGTTTCATCATATGCAACATCTGCTGTGGATGAGACTTGAGCAGGACTGCTGCCATCTTCGGGCATTCTGCTATTTGAAGTTGCAGTTCCTTGAGAAGAAGTACGGTTGGATATATCACCACTCGATTTGGAAAGATTATCAGCTAGCAGAGAAGAATTGACTTCTTTCAAAAGATCGATCTTTAGCAGACCCTCAAACCGATCTTTACACATTTGAAGCTTAAACCATTCGTTATGTGTGTGAAGGGTAGTTCTCATTATCTTCATAAGCTGAGGTTCTTCGATGCCCAGTCTCCTACCTATTGCAACCTATTCACAATAAAAGATATGGGAGTGAAACGAATTTAGTAACTTCGGACTCCATCAAATAATGTGTCTTAAGCATAAAACATCACAAGAATATGTTTGATTTGCCTTTCAATGATCATTTATCAATGTCTTTTCATTCTTTATATGCACACCAAACGGAAAACTCGATTCCATGCTTTTATATATACTTAAAATCAGAGTTGCAAAATTCATTAGTTACTAGTCGGCGGCCGACCCCCTAAATCTCAAATTATTTAAATGACATGAACATAATACTTCAAATAGTCCAAAGTCCACATGGTTCAAAATTCAGAGACAACGATAAAACATAATAATTCAAATACTTAAAAGTCTAAATATAAACATACTACTTCAACCAAACTAAAGTACTAAACAGATTTCATTCCTACTGTGTTCCCAAACCTCAAAAAGCCTCTCCAATTTTGATAATGCGGTCGATAATGCGGTCGATTGAGTGTGAAACGTGAATAAAACCGACCCCCAAATTAATTAGAATACCTAATAATACTTTAAATATCGTCGGCTTAAGTTGACTCATTCGAAAGATTTGACCGGTAGTCCTATTTTTGACCGATTAGCGGCCGGCTTTGACCAAGCCGACTTTTTTCCTGGCTTTCAAAAAATCAACAAGGTAGAAGGCCAATGACCTTGTTTTCGCCGATTACTAGGCCGATTTTTGCAACATTGTTTAAAATAACACAAGAAGCAAATAGCTTCAAGCTTGGCTTGCACTAATATACCGTTAGAACCGAGCAATATAGCGTGGGAATCAGTCAAGGCTTAATAAGTAATGAAATCTAGGGTTAATAATGAATTATGTTAAAATACTGCTTCTGTAATTAAATAACTTGATACAGGCAAAATAAGTCATGAAATCTAGGGGTAATTATGAATTATGATACAAATACTTTTTTGTAATCAAGTAACCTTATAAATGGAACACCCGAGTTTAATAATACTGACTTTTCGGTATTTGAGTCACTTATATACTTGGTTTTGAAAGGCACTGTGCACTGCAACAACCAAAAGAGGCCCAGAAGCTGAGGCATTAGGCAACACCACGCTCATCATGAACAAAAGACACAGAAATTCACAAAAATGCTCATAAACGTGTTGCTTACAGATATCAAATTTCAATTAAATATTAAAAACTAGCAAATCATATAAAGAACAGAAGGGAATTTACTTCTGTAACTCGTGTATTCATAGATAAACTATACTGCAGAACAGATGACAAAACTATAGCAAATAAAAAGTTAATGACTTTATGATAAATGCCCTCTTAACTGTTGTGGACTATAAATACTCCCAAGTGCAATGTGACATTCGGCTGTCCACTAGATAAGGTGGATGTTTCTTGATTAGCTACTAAAACTGGTAACTGGATGAGGGGTTCAAAGTTCATGTCATTACTATCACAGAAGATAAATGGGTGAATTCCAACCTATGTTGCAAAATACCAAATTTCACCAATCTACGAGTTCTCAATGCATAAGGTGCAATGCTTATTAATCATGTTGGGGGGAAATATGGAAATTTGCAACTCAGGTTGGAGAAATATTAAACTGGGCTTCCGTGCAACCATGCACTAGCTTTTCACTATGGGAAAAGTTGTAAAAGCTAAGCAAAAAGATACAACATACACCTTTGTTGTATCATTGGCGTCTCAGACTTCAATTAAACTGGGCTTCCGTGCAACCATGCACTAACTTTTCACTATGGCTTCAGTGCAACCATGCACTAACTTTTCCCTACCGTACAATGGTGATACCGCTAAGGCTGATGAGGGTTGCTTGTTTTTCAATGTCATACGTCAAATGCTTTAATGAACGTTAGGATTCCATATCTAGAGTGTATTTGACATTTTGACCTAAAGATGCTCATTGGGGACACTTTGAATACTTTGGCATGCATTTTGGAAGTGTGAATTAGGTAGGGTACATATCTGTTGGTATACTCTGTTGTTTGATTTTTGTATTTATGTTGTGTTATCCTATATTTAAACAATTATCCACCCAAATGATGAATTTATGTACAAGACAAGCATAATTAACTCCTGATGTGTGGTAATCGGTCTAGTTAACACATTCTGATCTCATAACTCATGTGTTTGGAGTGATTACAAATAGGGCTGTAAACGAACTGAACGTTCAGTGAACATTTCATGAACTGTTCGGTAAAAAGTTCGTTTATGTTCGTTCATTTATTAAATGAACGAACATGAACAATATTTTACGTTCTCTTAGTTAAATGAACGAACATGAACAAAAGTCTCGTCCGTTCATTTATGTTCGTGAACGTCCGATTATGCGTTCGTTAACGTTCGTTTATGTTTATTTATCTATTTATGTCCATATATCATATCTTTTAATTTTATAATTTTAAAAATTGATTTGTTTAAACAAAACAACACTTATAAAACAATATATTGTAAAGAATTCAATAAAGTTTATGTTTATTTGGATACTTTCATTTATGTTCGATCGTTTATGTTCGTTTAGCGTTCGTTTAGTTTCTTAATGAACGAACATGAACAACTCATTTTCTTAATAAACGAACATGAACAAGAAAATTCGTCCGTTTAAGCGTCCGTGTCCGTTTATTTGGCCGGTTAAAATTAAATGAACGAACATGAACAAGGCTCCGTTCGTGTTCGTCCGGTTCGTTTACAGCCCTAATTACAAACACAGCCACACAGGTGAAAGAATATCAAGACCAAGTGAAAGCTCACTCTTATAAATAAGGTTTAACAGTAGAAGCCAAGATGAATGAGTACAAAAAGTGTTACACGGTAAGCCGGTTGGTGACTTGAGCCCAAGAGGTGCTATTCAGGTAGGCGCCAAGGCAAATGAGTCTTAAAGGGGCTATAAAACAAGTAGACAACATCGAATTTGTGTCTTAACGTAGTATTACTAAGTAAAATGCAATGACTATCTTTGGTGCAGACATACATGTTGAGGGTTTTGATAGATATGGCCTTCGAATAAAGATAATACATGTTTTATATAATGATATCTCTAATTATTTATATTAATTCGTTTAGCAACTATTTATCTAGCGTGCTTGGTTTTAAATTGTGTGCGGCGAACCGTTGCGCTCGAGGTCCAAAAGACCGATGCGTGATGCGCGATGCGGTTGCGAGCGCAACACGGACGCGCGGCGCTAGGTAATAAATAAAAAATGTATAATATTTCTACATAAATTACTCGACAAGTAAATGATTAAATATGGAATAAGTCACGCGTCTAATGATACTACTTAATGTTATAACATCAAATATGTCAACTTAATGGTTTGATCAGAAACAAAAAGTCAACTTAAACTATAAAAGTTTATACTACTCAGAACTAGCCTGTTGCTAAGTGATGCAGCCATTGCGTCCGATGCGAGCAATACACTATTATGACGTGATGCATTCGCATCAGGCCGCATCCTGGAACAACCTCGCATCAGGTTTCGCGTTGCGTTTTTTCAAACGCATCAGTCTGATGCGCGATGCGAGCACAATGATGCGCGCAATTTTAAACCAAGCTAGCATGTTAGATGTCGGCTCATGGCACTTGGGGAGACGAAGCATTTGTGATCCAAGAAGATAACACTTTTGGATAGGATGCAAACCATAGTCACACATAATACAGTCAGCTAGTCCCTAAAATTTGGTACCGGGGGGGGGGGGGGGGGGGGGGGGGGGGGGGGGCTCATTTTGGATACTTCAATGTACCATTTAATTTGCTGCCATGTACCCAATTTGGGACAATGTACCATATAAATATACGACAAAATTGATACAACCAATGCCGACAATATACAACAAAGAATGAAATCCGGTTGATTCTTTGAACAAAATTGATACACTAGCAAGTCTTTCAAAATTTTGCCCAAAAAAACCAATTGAACATAAATCTTTGTACCAAATTTTTTATATTGCCGAACCATAGTTACTGGTACGCTGATCTGTATGATTCTGGTAAGTCGAACTACATTGCTTCGGGACGCTTAAATTAGCGATCCAGAACGTTGTTGTGCCCCACATTCTGGTACGCGCGATCCAAAGCGTAAGACGTGGGTCAGTTGGCGTTTCTTGTGACTATGATGCAAACATCTTGCCCTTTATCAGCCGGAGATTAGTAACACCTATTTGTAATCTAGTGTTATTATAATTGACTAAAATAGTGAGGTGACTAATCGCAAGTGTGTTCAATACAGGTGGTAGTTACTGGTATAAATTCTTTAGATCATGTACGCGGAAAAAAAATTGGTTTGACATTTTATAAATTGGATGATAAAATAACTAGGGATTAGGTTTAACAAGATTCCTATGTTAGATTTCATCATCAAAATAGAGTTCTCTATCGGTCTATCAAGTATGGTAAGATGAGTCGGCTTACCGCTAGAAAGTAAGCCATTTGAGACTTTGGGATACGGCTGCCTATTAAGAGCAACCGACCTTTGTTACGTTTGTATGTTATCAAGTTTGATAACAAAATTGTTCGGGTCCTATAATATATATATATAGAAAAAGAAAGAAATAACAAGAGCATGTCGAGCATGTCATTCTGACCATCACAATATGAACATATAAGTTATAAGAAAATAATTACTGACCTGGAGTGAAGTTGACAGAGCATGAAAGGGCAAGCTTTCCCCAGCAAATTTCTCATTAGGTGTAAGCAAGGCAAACAAGGTCTCCTTTAAGGGCTTCAGAAGAGCTGGATCTCTGGTTGCTAAAGGCCCCAAGTGGGAACAAGCAACCTTTAGTGCACGAGAATGATCACCACAATTGACCAGCTTCAAAAATTCAATCTGGAACCACATGGAACGGTCAAAAGTCATTTGTCGCACCAAAATTGATAGACCCACAGCATTGAAACAACATTCTACTTATTATCCTTAACCATCAGAATCTTATATCAGGCTATTTGAGTTATTCTCTTTGGTTTTACTTATTACATTTGGTTGGCTGCGGGTAGATACCAAAATTCTTTTATTTTGGTTTTCTGTGTGTGTGTGTGTTTATACCAAAATAGCCATCAATTTCACAGTTTTTTGGGGGATAAAACCTATTCTTTTGCGAGACTTTTTCCCCTTCAATTACCCGAACAATGCAGAAGAAAAAATAAGTCGTAATATTCAAAACAAGTGATAAATAGTCCACAAAAAATAAATAAATAAAATAAAAGAAAGAACATTTGAGTTTGTTTTTGTTGTCTACAGAATTGATGATTATTTTGATACAAACACTATCTTTTTTGGTTATTCCATCGAAAGTTCATACCCATATATATTTTGGCATTTTGATCACTTTCCCATAATTATTACTCACCCTTTTTAGCTGGAACAGAAGAATATGATTTTGTTCAAAAAAAGTAGGGTCCATATCATTTATTCCTTCTACAACCTCTGCCGCCATTCCTTTGCTTGCCAACTCCTTAACTGCCAACATAATCTCATATGTGTCCTCTTTATTTCCAATAGCATCAACCACAGATGATACTTCAGAAACCTGCAGTACAAAAGTGAATCAAAATCCATTCACCAGAATAATTATTCCAGAACAAATCATATGGTACCTGCTGCTCCTCTGACATACTGGCATTTACCAACTTAGTAGCTTTAAGGTCTTGTGGGGATGAATCATCTCTGCCCCTCCATCTCTTACGTTTGTTCCTCTCCCCAGTTCCCCGAATATGATTTCTTTGAAGGAGTTTAGAAGCTTTATGTCGATAGACTCCACTCGTACTACAGTCTTCATGGCTGCTCATTGTGCTACCGCAAGGGTATCTTTCTTCGGCATCAGGTGAATCCATGTCTGTATCAACAAGCTTACTGGATCCATCAAGAGAAAAATCTGTCGATACAGTAGATTCTGGTTCTGTTTGGTTCGACTCTGATGGTTCGTGCACTACCTCCATTCCTTGGACTAAAGCAATGATGACAAAAGAAGTGTTAATACAATAATTAAAATTGGAAAACAATCAAAATAATCCAAAATTTTATGGGTTTAGTCTGAATTCCCAAACAATAAGCCTTTTCCTTTATTAGTAAGGGGCTGCTAGTTGTAGCAGCTCATTGTACTAGTGAATAGGAATAAAGAATCGAGCTCATTAATTTCTGATAGAGGTTGAGGATTGTGTTTGATACCAAAATTGCTAACAATTCCGCAATATTTGTTAGGGACTTAACTTCGCTTTTTGTGGAACCTTTTTCCCAAAATACTCAAAAATGCAACAAAAAACGAATCAATGCCAGCATTAAAATTCATATTTTGCAAAAGAAGTCAAAAAAATCCAGAAAGGTTATTCCAAAAAAGAACGTAATTAGTATATTCTTTACAAAATTGATGCTTATATTGGTATTAACGCAAATTTTTTGGCTATTTTGTCAACCCACATATGTTTTGGCTATTTTGATCATGTTCCCCTAAAAGCAGGGAATCAGGAAATAGGGTTTATACTGTGATCAGCTATAACTCACAAGAAGAGTTTGGAGCGCCAGAGTTGACAATGCCCCTATAGACGCAGTACTCATGAACGAGTTCATCGAGCATGGTGAAGTCCAATCTCATCCGACACACTTCATTCTGTAACAGACATAAATTAGAAAAGGAAGCAAAAAAAAAAATAAATAAATAAATAAAAATGATTGGTCGCCCACAAAAGATGGACCTGATAAAAGGCATAGTAATTAGATGAAAACACTATGGCAAATTGAACAGAATTGATGAGAAATGAGAAAATATATATGCCAAGTATCAGGGCAAATCAGTATAGAGTTAAGATAAACTTAGACCAAAGCTGAAGCTCATCAAAATATATCTATCATCTAACAAAGTATTAACTAAAGCAAGGAATATGAAAGAGAAAGTGCATGATAAATGAACTGCAATGAGGAACTTATAAATCCATACACAAATGCATTGATTTGCAATTATTTTCAGTAGATGGCAGTGATATAAGTATACAAGTTAGATAATTATTCAGAACACAATTAAGTGAATGAATTTTTCCTGTCTCGCATTGTAAAACTAGTACATGGGTGAATGTAATATATGCCTCCTCGTAAAGTTAACGTCTATGATTATCAGACAGATTACATCAATCAATACATGATTCACTAGCTGAAGGATGTCTTCCTGCTAAGCTAAAATAAAGGCGTGTGATCATAATGTAAGCTTACTTGGAATGCTTGAAATAGATCACCCTTTGCAAACTTTAAGCTATCAACTGCCCCTTGTCTTGTAAGCTCAACAGCATGTGCAAGGGCTTGTATGTCCACCTAATCTCAGAAAAGACCAACAAACTTAAACTATGAGCTTCACAGGCTGAACAGAAAATGATATATACTCAAGATTCACACCTTAACCTAACATGTTAGTAATTCTTCTGAAATCCAAACAAGCTAGAATATAAACAGTACCTCGTCAAATGGAGGTGCTTCAAACAAACCCTCTTGTGGAGTAGCAGGGAGATCACGCTCCTCAAGAAGCAACCTTTCAGTAAGGTCTGTTATTGGTGAAGAAATCCCTTGGCGAAAGCAAAATCCCTTGTGTATGCTGCAAGATTAGTAGCAAGTCAATTTCGGACACTTGATAGAGAGAAGGCGAGAGACTGAGAGGTAGATAGAGAATTGCTGACAAGAACCCAAAATAGAAACAGGTGAAAGACCTGATTAGGTATCGAATTGCCATCGAGAAAAGTGGATCATATGCATGTAAGTGGGCTCTCAATACAGATGTCATCAATCCAGCAAGTTCGAACAGCCTCCTTTCAGACCACTGCTAAATCATCATAGATACTTTATTAGCCAGTAAGATGTTAAGAATATTATGTGATGAATGCGTGTTAATGTATTACAAGAGATGGCAACACATCAAAACTTGAAGATGACAAGGTTACGTATGTTGAATAGCAAAAATATCGAAAACTTTGTCGATAAAGACATGCAATTTGATGGAACAAACGGAGTGAAAGGGAACATAAAATGCTTTTCCAAAAGAAATAGATTATAGCAACTATGTAGAAAATTCCTACCTCATTCACCACAGGAGAAGTTTGATCATCTTTATCGTATATAAAGGCGAGCAAAACATGCTTGAATTCTTCATATGCTTCCTTAGAATCAAGAACAGAATCATGTCACAACCAAAAAGAAGGGCATATACAAATAAACATACATGATCTTAGTAATTATAATAGGAAAGCTATTACTTATTAGTTCCATTGAAGGGAAAAGGTACACAAAATTAACGTACAGAAAGCAACCATCAAGACAATCACAATCTTGCTGATGTTTAATTCATTTTTCACTACAAATCCTGTCTATCTTCTGCATATCTTATCCTGAAGGTTTTATATGATCACAGAATCCATCCGTGAGGCCTTTTAGCTACGCACATTTTGCTCAACGTGCATTCCAAAAATTACACATTGCGTTTTCTATATACTCTTTGAATATGCAGTGTATTCAATGCTATAAGTTCCCTAGTATTTATCAGATTTCCGTCATCACAGACATTCAAATTCTAAAAACAAAATGCCATATAACGGTTCACGTGATGTTAAACCAGAACCTCACTTATTTTACTAGGGTGCAGATTACTCCCCTTTACCCAACAAAAAAAAAAAAAAAAAAAAAAAGGAACCTCACTAATTAAAAGGGACTTTTACACTCTAAATATCATATCCCAAACTGTAAGAAACTTAAAGACCTCAGGTAACATACAATTGTGAAGTTCTGCGGTCTACACTCAAATCTATCTGTCCAACACTCCAACCCACTAAATAGCTCAATTCCACTTCATGCGGTTCAAGAATATTCCAAATTCATCAAACTATGTTTTATAGAGGTGTAAAATGAAGAAGCGCCTGGAGCATAAATGAACACGAACACTTGAACATAATTTTTTTCATTCGTTGGTTAAAAAAATAAGCTTTTTCGCTTTTGTTTATTTTCATTAAGAAATAAGAAGCTAAACAAACATAAAACAGCTCAAATATATAATTAAGTTTGAGTTTGTGTTTTTGTTCATTTCTTTAAGCATTATTATACATACATATAATATTCAAACGATAATTGAATACGCATAAACGAACATTAACGTAAATGAATGAACAGGACTTCTGTTCATGTCATTCATCAACAACAACAACAACAACAACAACATACCCAATCCCGCAAGAGCGGGGTATGGGGGAGGTAGAAGTGTAGACAGATCCTACCTCTACCCCAGGCAAGGCCTAGGAGTAGAGAGACTGCTTCCAGGGAGACCTCCGGCACGTGCACAAGTGTGAGTGAAAAAGAAACCCAAGGATCAAGGGGCAAAAGAGCAACAAGACAAACAAAGCACATAGTACCAAACAAAGAACAAGGAGCAAAGCAAGCAAACAAAGCATAGAGAAACGCAAGAGAAACAAGGAACGAAAAGGCAAAACAAACACAAGCAAGCACGTAAAGGCAAGCAGGCACCAGGCAAGAAGACACCACATAACAAGCAAAGCAACGCAAGGGGGCAAAAGAAAAGGCAAAGCAAAGGACAAACGCTAAGGCAGGGGGGCTAAAGCTAAGGCCAAAAGGGAAAAGCTAAGGCAAAGGGAAAAGAAACACCACAAGCCTACAAAAAACTCAAAAGGGGGACAAGCAAGGAGACCAAAACGCCTAAAGTGCAAAAGGGCCAACCAAACCTAAAAACGCAAAGGGGCAAGACAAAGACAACCTACCACACGACCTAAACTACCCGCAAGTTCTAATCCTAGCTCTCCACTCGTTCCTATCTGAGATCATGTCCTCGGACAAGAGAAGCTCCTTCATGTCTAGCCTAAGTCTATCCTCCCACCTGAGCTTAGGTCTTCCCCTCCTTCTCAAACCGTCGACCCTCAGCTCTTCGACTCTCCTTACTGGCGCCGTCTGTGGCCTTCTCCTGACATGACCGAACCACCTCAACCTTCCTTCTCGCATCTTCGAGATAATAGTCTCAACTTCAAGTTCTGCTCTGAAAACTCCGTTCGGTATCATGTCAAGCATGGTCTTGCCACAAGTCCACCTTAGCATCCTCAGTTCTGCCACTTCCACTCTGTTACCTTAGCATCCTCAGTTCATGTCATTCATATATTAAATAAATGAGCACCAAAGGCAGCCGTGCGGTACCACGTATTGTGTGAGAATGCTCCTCAACCAAATGGTTGTGGGTTCAAGTTCAAGTCCTTCTAGAACATGTGAGATTGATCCGTAGTGTATATATACTGTGAGGAATTAGTTGCCTTTAAACAAAAATTTTTAATAGATAATTAAACATAGGGATAATGGTATGAAAATGTATCAAACTAGTCACTTTTTCCTTTGTTGTGTACCAAACTTTATTTTCCTATTAAATTATCAAATTCTCATATTTCTCATATTGTATGTACTCAGCAACCTAATAATTTGCAAATGCCTATGTGGAGTAGATTTTTGCCACATAGATTAAAAAATAAAATATTTTTCTTTCAGTGAACCAAACACCCGTTTTCAACGCCACCATCTTCCAAGTCTCAAATCCTAAGTCTAAAATCTGATCTGAATCGCAGGACAAACATTAATCGTGGGTTCCTATCTGATCTGGGTTTGTGTTTGAACATGCGTACAGTTAGGATTTTATATTCGTGTTTGAACTTTGAACCGACAATGAAGTCAGAGATGGTGGTGGATTGGTTGGCCGTTGGCCCATCTCTGTTGTATTCATATAGTGGTGAAACAACACAGTATAATGGGTTGTGTTTAAAGTGGATATACAAAGATCAGTATATGAGATAATTAGAAAGATGAAGATGAAAGGGTGTTTGGAAACAAGGGTAAAGTGGTGATGTGTTAGAATAAGATCATGTGTCATCACATGCGGATATTATTTCAGAAATATAAAATAAAATATATCAATAATACTTGCTACTTGCCAGTCAGGTTACCGAGTACACACAATAGGAGAAACATGAGAATTCGATGATTTAACAGAAAAATAGGAGCTCGCTAGTCGCTACACAACAAAAGAAAAACTGACTAGTTCGATACATTGTTATACCATTATCCCTTAAACATATTGCCAAACTCGGTACATATACAGCTATAGGCCTAACAATAAGCAAACGACAACCTATTCCTCTTAAACATCCAAACTAGAATCCACTGTTCGTCACTCTCGTCACTCGAATATCTAATCACGCAATTCACAATTTACAACCCTAGACATAACGAATAAGCAAACGACAATCTATTCCTCTTAAAGCGACATCTAAACTAAAATCCACTGTTCATCACTCGAATAACGCGGATAATATAGTTCACATTATATACTACCTCTAAGCCGAACTACTACCTACCATAAAATAAAAAGCAAAATATATATAAATATATAGAGAAACATACAGGATAAGCATCAAGAGCACTAGGAGCAAGGGCAGTCCTCAAACAATCAATCGCCGCATCTCGATCCTCTTCGCTTCCTTTCCTCAACAACTCAATAAATTTCTACACACAAATTAACTAATTAATTCCTCAAAAATAAAAATAAATAAATAAATAAATAAATTATACCTGTTTCTGTAACCTAAATAAAAGACGGTGATCATCTAACACAGACGGAGCATGATGCCGTAACAGATCAATGACGTCATCAATACAACCGGACTGTAACAACCGCCTGATTTGAAGGATTAGGAGACGATATTGATAAGATGATGAGGAAGGTGATGACGTAGGTGATGATGATGACGTGTCGTCTTCGATTAGGTTTTCTGATTTAGCGAATTCGATTACTAGAGAGTCTAGGGCTTCCCAGTTTACAGGTGAAGATGATGATGAATCCATTGGTTTGATTGAACGGAAAATAATTATTATTTTTATTTTTATTTTTTTGGTTTAATTTATGGAGATGGATATGATGTGGAGATAATATTAATATGTGAAGTGATCGGAAAAGTTTTTTTTTTTTTTTCTTTTCTTTTTTTTAAAGAATGGCGGCCACGGATGTTGTCAAAAATGTCTTTCCTTTTGTTCTTTTTGCTACGTCCATTTGTGGAAAAATAATGTGTTATTTTACCCCATCCACTAATTTGGGATGCTCGTGCTGCGGCGGAGCTGATTTGAGTCTGATATTTTGTCTCGACTCTCGAGCAATTGTTGAAACGAGGCATCAAATAATACTCAGAATGTAGTTGTCTATGAATTTTGTGCGTTGTGACGAAGCCATTTTGCTATTCAAACGAAAAGTGAATCATCAAATAATACTCACATCTTTAGACACAGAATAATCATTTGGCATATTTATCAAAATAGTTCAAATTACTAAAGATTTCTTTCAATCATTATCCAAAGGTGAATAAAAGAAATTCTAAAGGTTATTTTTCTACTAATCTTTGCATTTTCTTTTTAATCTATCATTTGATTCAATGATTTAAGATTTAGAGCAGGTTATATGTTTTTGTAATATTACTTTGTAAAAGCGCTCCAAATATATCTATAGATGTAAGAATATTAGGCGGCTGCAAGACAATGTGAAAAAATAATAATAATAAAAAAAATAAAATGTTTTCGGTCTGAGAGCATTACTCATGTGAAATCGACATTGCATCAAAGTTAGCTGTCAGTCATTTCTATGGCAAAACACAACTAAAATATTTTCAAAAATGTGCATTTGTAGCACTATTAAAGCCATGTAAGCATTATGGCTAAGGGTGCAAACAAGCCAAGCTTTTATCAAGCAACTCGAGCTTGAGCTTGAGCTTGACTCGATTGAGTCGAGTTTTTATCGAGCTCAAGCCCGAGCCTAATAAACAAGCTCGAGTCACATAAGTCATAACAAGCCGAGCTCGAGCTTTTCAAGCTTTCAAAAACATACATATATTTAGTATACATATTTATATAAACAACTTAAAACTAACGTGCATATTCGTAGAATAGTTAAATATTTGTAGAATGACCATTTAAACCCTAATTCTCCCAAATGTTTTGTGTAAGTTCTTTTCTTTCAAATTTATCGCATATTTTCTTGACTATATTAAAGAATTTGACTATCAAATTTAATGTTATATATGACTTCAAGCTTTTCGAGCCAAGCTCGAGCCTGTCAAGCTCGAGCTCGGCTTGACTCGATTACACCCCTAATTATGGCAAACGTGGTCAATTGATGACCATCTATTTATCACCTAAAGATATTTTTATTTTTCCTTTTTTATTTTTCGTTTAAGACTTGGTTATTTTTAGGTTCTGATTTAGGATTTTTGTTTTAAGTTTTACTTTAATTTTCGTTTCGGTACAGGTATAATATATTAATACAAATAATGTCAAAATCGTTATTCGCATTATTCGATCTTCTTGTGTTTTGATAATCACAAAATATAAAGACATGTTACGTAAAGTTACGGTTAATAAGTTTTTAATCGAAGAAACTCGTTTCTTTCACGTAGCTACTACAACGTTACTTCAGGTATAAACAAACTTTATACCGTCATTAGTTAATTGATCAAAGAATTTTATTTTCTCCTAAACTTACATTTTTAAGTTTGACAAAACATTTTTACAAAAGTATTTTTGTATTTTTAAAGAAATATTTTATTAAGAAAATATATTCAAAATTCAAATTTGTAACAGCTATATTTTCCCCCAAAACAGTTGAGTTTTCACCAGATAAGTTTTCACTACGTCAGCACAAAAATGGGAGCGTCCGTCGGGACGGTCCTTCAACGTGGTCGGCGGTCTCTTAGTGATAAAGGATCGTCGCCTATTTAAGGGACCGTAAGCTCCTTCCTGTCGTGTATAAATAGTGAACTGCTCCTTTTCAGAAAACAGAGTCTTCCACACACAAAAACTTTCTGTTTTATTTTTCTTTCTTCTTTGATCACTATAACATGTCGGTATATGTTTATAAGTGATTTCCTCTTCCGCAAAGTGCAAGAGAAGAACTCTCGACGTAGATGAAGATTCGAGATGTTACATGCGTCCACACACAAACGTAACAAGTGTTGCGGTTCTAGTCTTCCTTCTATTTTATTCTTGTAAATATTGTAAATACTTCCGACTTGTGTGTGAGTCGAGGATGGAGTTATGTGTGTGAACTTGGAAGAAGATGAAGATCCAATAAGTCTTGTAACTAGATTAATTCATGTATTTGTTGTGAGGAGAGTGGTGTCCTAGTGTGTAGGTTAGGACTTAGTTGAGTCATTATGTGAAGGCTTGGATCGGGTGATGATCCAAGTGTGTCTTGTGTGAAGGCTTAGATCGGGTGATGATCTAAGTGTGTCTCGTGTGAAGGTTTGGATTGGGTGAAGATCCAAGTATGTCATTTGTGTGAAGGCTTGGATTGGGTGAAGATCCAAGTTGGACAAGAGTGCTTGTTCGTGTGACCACGTGGGCCTTGGAGTAGATTGGTTCTAGCTACGATTAGAACTAAACATTCCGCTTAGTGTCGTTAAACCTTGTATAAGCTTGTGTATGGATTGCTCCGCCTTAAGGAGTGTGTTGATATAGTGATTGATAACTCTCGAATGTGGTACTCGGGGAGTGGAGTAGGATGAAGGAGTAAGCTTTGTGTCAAACCACTATAAATCGCCCCGTCTCTTTGGTTGTGTTCTTTCCTTACTCTTTACATTACTTGTTTGTTTATGTTTGTTTGTAGCTTAAATGATATCACATAACAAGTAGAATTCAACAAGTTTGCAAAATAATATTAATCGGACCTAAAAACGACGAAACGTTTTAGCAAGTAAAAAGAAACGATGAAACTATTCAACCCCCCTTCTAGTTTCTACAACTGGTATCAGAGCTTCGTTTATCAAGATCTTTAGAGTATAATGTTGATGAGATCAAATAAGTACATTTTATTAGCATCATTTATCCTATTTAATTGGCTTGTTTTATATTGTTTTGTATGAGAATTGGTGCTTTAATGTTTACTTTAGTGATTCTCAGGTAAAAACAAACAATTGGTGAAAGTTAATGATATTGGACGAATTATGGAGATAAATGATCAAGATTTGAAAAGTCTACTGAAATTCAAGAGATGCGCCGTATCACTCTCAACAGATACGCCGCAACATCATACTTAGATGAATTCGAAGACGATTGCCTGACTTTGAAGAATACGTCGCATCTGATTACAACATGCGCCGCATATGAAACTTTGGTCAACAAAGGATAATCAACTTGTTCTACTCCAAATACGCCGCATCCCATTTACAACATGCGGCGTATCAGCTAAAGACTTTACCAGATACTATCCAAGACGTTAAAGAAGATACGCCGCATAGAGAAACAAGTTACACCGCATCTAAAGGCGGTGTACGAATATTCCAGAATATAATAATCTTGGACCCCACGCGAAGTTAAGTAGATGCGCCGCATCTGTCATCAACATGCGCCGCATCGATCCCTCAGACAAAAGCTATAAATACCCCAAGACAGATACGAGTTTGGTGTGCAACAAAACCCTAAAGAGACGAATTCAGTCGAAGAAGCATCACAAGACACGCCCCAAACGAAGATCTTAGAGCCGTAAGAAGGTCCTGCATGTGTATAATTCATTAAGTAGTTTTGTTTATTGTATTAGTAAGCTTTAATCCATCAGGATTGATGGGCTTGTGGCCACCATACTGCTCCCCTTAAAATTGCTTTCTCATCGGTTAAAGTTTATATGATTGATGTTTTTGGTGACTTTTATTTGTGCATTGATAACCTCTGTGTTTAGTTGAGTCTTCTGGGCTACCATACATGTTCCTCGCCTGCTTATCTAGTGTCTAGAAGGTAGGATAAACATAAGTAATCATTAAGAGTTTACTCGCCGATAATTAGGATCCAACGAGACAAATTAGATTACGATACTCATCATATAAAAATAGCAATAAAAAGTGACAAGCTACTTAATTATAAGGACAAGTCTTCTTATGTGTTTCTGTTATCTATCTGTGTACGTGATTGCTATTCACTGATTCGTTCTCATTATTTTTACTTTTATTGTTTATATAAATCTGTACTAGTCTCTTAGGCTAAACCCCCGTTTATTAGATTAGGATTGTAAAACTAACTTAGATATTAAAATACTAATTAAATCAACTAGATACTACGTTCCATTCTTAGTGTTCGACACTCTACTTACCACTATATACATATTGATCGGGTACACTGCTCGTTAAGTGTGTGTGTTAGTAATAAGTCGGCTAAATATAAATGTAAAACTTGAAAAGGCTTAAACACCCTATGCTACATTGACATTACACAACGCATCAAGTTTTTGGAGCCGCTGCCGGGGAATGAATTGTTAATATCTGTTTATTTGATTAGTATTTGATTTAGATTCTAACCTCTAACTTTGTTGTATATTAGTATAGATTGCATTCATTGTATACTTTGCATATTTATTTTCTTGTTTGTTTTCTTATTTTCTTTATTTTCTGTTTTGTGTGTTTGTTTTTCTTTATTTTTGCATATTTTTGTTTTCTGCATTGTATAATTTCCATTTTGCATTTTCTTTGATCGTTTTCACAGCTTTTGTGCAAGTTAGTATATTTTCAGGATAATGGATGGATCTAGCATCACTATGGAATATTATATTCTGAACCTAACCGGAAAAGCATGTTGGGAAGACAAAATCTTCGATGACTGGAAGTTTGCAATGAAAGGTAAGATGAGAAAGGAACTCAATGAAGGTAACATTGGGTGTCTTCGATTTTTTGAACTTAAATTCCCATCTATCATTTACAATGATTCACTTAGCTATAAGGAGAGTCCTTCACAAGACTCCTTACTTAAAATTGATGATAAAAGTGAACTATCTTTACCTACGATTAATTATTGCAAGGATATGTCTGATAAGAAAATTTTTAAGAAACGGTTTACTAAAAAGGAAAATTTAGATATACTATTGATACAAACCTATTTTCTTATGAATTACCTAAATTTGAAAATACCGAAATCAACAACGAAAGTTGTGACTTCAGTAAAAATTCCTCAGACATTGTTCTATGTAATACATCATTTAGGAATCATGATCTCAATTTTAATAAGCTTGAAACGTCATTTATTTCTAACCATGGAATGAATTATTATTTAGTAAACAATGAGATTATGATTCGTAATAAAACGGTTATACCGATTATTCTTTATTTGAATTTATTTATACCGTATGGTATACCGTTTGACCCCAAGTTGGTGTATAATGAAGAATGTTGCAGAGGCCAAGGTACGTTCCCTAATTAAATTTTGTTCATTGGCATAACAATACGGCCATCTCTGCATTCTAAGCGATGTATCTCTGACTTATTAAAAATTATTGATCATAAATACGGCGCATTGCAACTATGTAATGCGGCGCATCGGATTTACCCTATAAATAAGAACGAGATGCACCGGATTTCTATTTTCACCCCTAATCATCCACACAGTAAAAACACACAACTCCACCAATCATCCCTAAAATCTCGATCGAAATCTGTTAATCCAATTCCTAGATCTATATCTTATCAACTTCAAGGTAATAATCGGCTTAATTTTTGTTTAAATTTTGCGATTTATAATTAATTATAAAAATTAGGGTTTATAAGAAATTGATTGATTTAGATGAAATAGGTTTAGGGCTTATGATTTGAACACTGTTAAGATGAGTTCCCCTAAGTTAATTAACAATTCTATTGTCCTAATTATGCGAAATCGAATCAATTAGAAAACTAGGGTTTTAGAGTTTTTGAAAATTATTTAGAGGGAAAATTTAGTGTAGAAAGTTAAATTGGGTGAAAAGTTTTGATATTTGGGGTATATGACGCCTGTGATGTTGAGTGTTGGTTTGCATCACGGGGTCGGATTCTTGAAAAAACGTGCCTGGCCCTTTTCTTTTATACTGATATTACATTAGATGCAGCGCACCTAGATTACTTGATACGGCATAACAAGCTTTATTTAACTAAACTTCTCAACCCTTAGTTGCGCCGTATTACGTGATAATGATGCGACACATTATTAACTACTGCTTTGTGCTCCGCATCTCCCTTATTTAATGTGTCGTAGTAAAGATACGCCTCATTGCTTAGCCCAATGCGCCGTATCTACTGAGTTTACAGAATGTTTTTCTAACTTTTAATTCTGTTACAGATGGAACTACCAGTTGTAGCAAGCAGACACCCGTAGCTCCATTTTGAAAACATAGGATTAACCCAAGGTTCTGAGGATGAATACCTCAAGAGGCTCAGAAAATTCTACTATAGGAAGGTGTTTAGTGTGTCGGTTTTGGATTTCGGTAGCATTGGACAGATTAATGGGGGGTAATGATGCGTCTGGGTTGCGAGATAGACTTGAGATGATCCATAGGGGAGATGAGGATCAGGTTTTGTTTAGATGACATGCTTGGAGTAGGTTGTTTGGGATAGAGGAGCCGTTGGTGAAAGTATTGATGTTGGAGTTTTTATGTACAGTTCATTACAGGGAGACTGAGACTGATCTTGAGGCGGCTGGTGTTATTGTATTCAGACTTGGTAGTATTAGCAGGAGTATGACTGATTGGCTCCAAATGGTCAACTTGTATTGACCAAGGAATGGTCAACAAAGTCAAACTGCCTAAAGTCAATCTCCGTGGAATATAGGGGTTTCCCCGGGTCGTTATGTCCCGACGAGCTGTGATGGTATGAAAACGGGTTTGTGATCGGGTGAATTTGAAAAAAAGGGAAAAGATATGATGATATTTATAACTACTAAAAGTAAATTTACACTACAAAAGAACAATAAAGCATACAAAACAATAACGGAAAGCACAAATAACATAAAACGCAATCTAAACTTAAAACGGGCCTAAAACTAAATTATTAAAGCAAAGATAATAATAACACTAGTACCAAGTAAATAATATAAAGTTAACGATAAAGAGATCACAACTAAAAATATGTTAAGCAAGCAAATAAGAAATATATGATAAAAAGATATACTTGTTAAGCAAATTATCACGATCCTTAAGTGTGGTTTATTATTTCAATTAAGTCCTTTATTGATGAATTAATACCTCTTACAAATAATTATTTTCTCACAACGTTAGTTTCTTTTGAAAACAATTTTTTCACAAGGAGATATCAATATCTAAATTAAAACCCAATTATTTTCACGGCTTTTGCCCGCTCAAACAACCAAAATTTCAATGAAAGTAACTTAAAATTACT
This sequence comes from Artemisia argyi, assembly GCA_030686995.1. Taxonomy (NCBI): domain Eukaryota; kingdom Viridiplantae; phylum Streptophyta; class Magnoliopsida; order Asterales; family Asteraceae; genus Artemisia; species Artemisia argyi. The sequence continues at coordinate 67,483,906 of CM060691.1, read as the reverse complement.
AACCAATATTTTTTCTAACTTTTAATAAACCATACTTAATTCGCGAAATAATCTACTAAACAAGTATATAAAAAGTCTACTCGCTACTCATGACCACTAAGTTAACAATAACAATAAATCCAACAATAACAAGCATATTTCTAAACTAACATATATGAACTACTCGCGCATAATAAAAATTACACTAATAACATAAATAAGTATAATAAGTCTAAACATAGCAATAAACAATATATAATAAAAAGAGATAATTGAAAGGGATTAGAAGTCACCAAATATGAAGACTACGGATAACATGAACTCCAAAACATATTCTAATCAATAACCAATCTACAAGTTCATATACCCAAATCTTCTTCTTGATAGCTCCATAATCACCTCCATAATCAACTATTGCTCCAACTCAATTTATTTATAATATTATTATTTTTTTATTTTTTATTTTTAAATATATTACATTTTTATAAAAGGCATAAAGAGAACACTACAATTATAAAATTGGCGAGAAGGAAACTTTTAAGGTATAAAAGCTTATAACTAATATAGAAAACCCAACAGAAATGACAATGAAATAATTGTTTAAAACAAGTTTTGTGTCACAACTGTAAAAATTCTAAAGCTTTAATAGCATGAATAAAACATAAGTACCATTTTTGAACTAGCTGTCATAACAATTCAAAACAAAAGACCAACTTTTTTTTATATGATAAAAACTAGAATATTATACTAATACTAAATTAACTAAATAAAAATGAACAAAGATGCCATTGAGTTGTGTAACAGAATCAAAACTAAAAAAAAAAAAAACTAAAAAAAAATTACATTTTTTTTAAATAAAATATATCCTAAGCTAGACTAAAAGAGGGTGGTAATAATAATTGTTAATAATGTTGGCTCCCTACGTACCAAACTCAAAAATAGAAAGAAAAAAAGAAAGAAAAATTGTGAAGATTAATTGGGTAAACTATCATTAACTAAAACATTAAGATAAAAACATGTAAAAAATAGGAGATATAAGAAACATAAACATGACTAATACTTTAAAATATCAAACTTTAATACAAACATTAGCTAATTTATCTAAAATTAAAACTAATCTAACAAGACTAAAGAAAAAGAAATAAGTTAGAAAGAAAATGGATTTGTGTGTAAAAAAAAATCTCTCCCAAAAAAAACTACATGCATAGTCCATTTATAGCCAATGATGATTGGGTTTTAGTTGGCTCCTAGCCATTTCTTGCTGACAAAGAGTAGTCAAGTGGCCATGTGACCATTTGCATTATATCTCATCTTATCTCATATTTTTTTTCTCTGCCACTACAAGTTGCTTTATTCTTTAATTCATTATCGATTTTTTTTCGAGTAGCAAAAAGATAGCATGCGCTTGCCATAAGACTTTATATCATCAAATTTCTTCATCACAGCATACTCACGTGGGCTTCAAGAGCTAGGGTTGCTCATCTTTATCATTCATTGGGCCGAAAATGGATTAATATATTTGTTGGACTTTAAGTAATAAACTTCGTACGGGCTTCATTTAATCTTCCAATTTTGTCTTTTGCCTCGATGCTCCAAATAAAATTTATCGTTCACTCCGTAATTTTGTGTTCTATCCAAATCTCATGCTTGTTTTTTGTCCGTTTTGACTTGATTTTTGTCCTTTTTTCATGATATTCGTACCTGCACATGCATAAACACAAAAACACGATATATTTGAAATATTTGGTTAGCTTTTGGTCGTTTTCGCAGTCTAAATGGGTATAAAATGATGAGTATTTACACACTCATCAATCCCCCACACTAAACTATTGCTAGTCCCTAGCAATAAACTTTTTGGAAAGCTTAATGGATTTTAATCTCTTTACCAAAAGCCATTACTTCTGGAGTAGCCAAATGTATCAGTTCAAGTAAGAACTATGGTCCACTTGATAACCATGTGATTTTGAGCAAACCACGAGCTGTCAACGGATTTGATTTGTCTTTACCAAAAGCCGTTTGCTTCTGGACTAGCCAACTCTTGATGGACAAAGTCAACATCTTGGTGAGCTGATTACCAATTATGGTTTTTCCACTGCCTTTACCACAAGCCATAATCTTGCGGGCTAGCCAACTCTTTCACTTTTTTGGATATGGCGAGTTGAGATACCATACAATTTTGGGCAAATTGCAAGCCGTCAACGGATTTGATATATCTTTACCAAGAGCCGTTTGCTCCTGGATTGGCCAATCCTTTTGTCGGTTAGACATAGCGGACTGATAACCACAAACAATTTTGAAGCTCAAGTGAAAAAATTTTAAAATTTTTGGTCAAAAACGGGGGTACTAGATGGTAAAATGTGATAAAATTCGCTAGAATTTCCCCCCCACACTTAGAATTGAATATTGTCCTCAATATTCAAAGTCCCGGCTATTATGCTGACTCTTTGAACGTAAAAGGGCAACATTACAAGCTAAATGTGGAAACAATAGTTTTTCACTTTATTTGTAACCACAGCAGGGGTACTTCCCCCACACTTAGGGTGAAAACCCTGAGTACATGCTACTGTTTTTGTTTTCCGAGTCGCTAGCTTGACTCGACCCCGAATTCATTTGTCCTTGGGGAAGCATGATGTGGAAGAAACAATCTCCATCGGACTTTCATTCAAGATGTTTGGACAAACATTTGAAGCACGTGAAAGTTCCACACCGATGAGATAAGTACCCTGCTCAAGATAATGGTAAATGAAAATGTCGGGATCAAAGATGGTATCCTCATTCCCGAAGGAGTGAAGAACAAGAGAAGTCACCCTGTTGGTGAAGAAAAGGAAGAAAACCATGATGAAAATCATGATTAGATCTTCTTCCTCGAGAGCAGGCTCATTAGCCTGAATATGGATTTCAAGGGTTAAGCTCAAAAACATCCCGAGAGGGTGGGTAGGAATTTGCAAATCCTCATGATTGAGTGCATCTCCCCCGGGCTATCAAACTCCGGAGGAGTCATGATATGATGAGTGAGTTCACCGGAGAACTCCTCATGAAGAGAATTATTCACAAGATGTGAATCTGTGAATTCATGTTCCGAAGTGGACTCATCACAATCCTCATTATGAATATCAAAGAGTGGATTATCAGAAATCAAAGTGAATTCAGATTCGAATTCAAATAGAGGATTGGTGAGAGTAGTATTGAATGCTTCAGGAACAAAATGATTATCATTCTCTATTGGACTGCTGGGATAAGAACTGAGTGGTGGATCATGATATAGGAGACTTTCAATTTCTCCCAGATCGACTTCGAAATCGAGGAGACCATCATCACTTTCCGATGAAAGTGGATTGATGTGAGTAAGTTCATCGGCGAACTCCTCAAGAAGAGGATCAACATCAAACTGTGGGAGTGATGCCTCAATATACTCAATGTCTCCATGAGATGTACAATCATCATTAAAATCTGAGAAAGTCTCAAAATGATCGTTTGAACACTCAAGAGGGGAAACTAAATCACACATATGATCCCAAGTTCCCTGTGACTCTCCTGGGATTGGGACAAGGATCTCAATACTAGACTTTATTAATTCGTCCGATTCCTTATCAGGAACAGTGCTAAGATGCTCATCCCCCATGTTAAGAGAGTGAGTGTGAACTTCGGGTGTAATATCAATAGACTGATGGAGTGGAGAGGAGCTAGCATTCATGGATTGTACGAGTTCCATTTGATCTTCTGCTAGTAATTTCCCCATCTCATTATTTTCTCCCTGATTTTCAATGGAAGGAATCACAAATGATGAATCTGATGAACCCTTATAAAATTGAAGGATATCAAGGGTATTTTCATTATCACTATCATCATCACAGTCTAGAAGAACAGCTTTATGAAATTTGGCACGTGTTACAGCTGCTTGTTCTAAGACTAGCAATTCTTCCATGCTCAATTCGTTTCTAGCATCTCGTTCTTCAGCTAGTAATTCTGCCATAGATTTCTCATGAGAGTCTCGAAACGATGTAGTAACCAACTCCTCCTTAAGTTCTTTCAATATATCAAAAGCCTTTAGTAAAAGGTCTTGCTCAGTATCATGAGGAGTTGTGTGAATCATTTGGTACTGTGGAGGTGGGTCTGAAAACGAATAGTCGTAATTGTTACAAGGAAACGGATTCCTTGTTTGACAATCCGAGCTAGAGTGTAGACCTCCACAGTAAACACAACAGTAAAACTGTTGAGTCTGGACTGGTGAATCATATGGTTATTGGTCATAACCAAAGTTCTGAGCATCACCGGAAAACTGTTCATAGACAAACGTGTTTCCGACTTGACACTCAAATCCTTGGTGAGGATCTCCACAAAACTCACACAGATATGTCAGTATCTCATAATGTGGTGGCTGGTAGGATGAATCAGATGTGTCATGGTAAGGATAGGGAGCTTGGTTATAGACAGACCCATCTCCTAACTCTACCATGTGACAACCGGAACAATTCCCACCATTATGAGGACCACCACACCATTGGCAACCGCAATGGTGTGGATACGACATATGAAAGAATCAAAGGTTTACAGAGGGGTCGGGATGAAGAATCAAAGATGTGAGAGGGTAAAGTAGAATGTTTTTAGATTTTTGGATAAACATTTTGTACAAACAAGATAGAAAATGTTTTTTTTTTTTTTTTTTTTTTTTTTTTTTTTTTTTTTTTTTTTGTTCGTTGAAAACTAATTTTACACAAGGATGGTGAATATACAATGGATGTATATCCACGTTCACTAATACGCAAAACCGTTTAGAATAACGCGCACAACCTCCCCGGCAGTAGCGCCAAAAATTGATTGGCTCCAAACGGTCAAATTATATTGACCAAGGAATGGTCAACAAAGTCAAACTGCCTAAAGTCAATCTCCGTGGAATATAGGGGTTTCCCCGGGTTGTTATGTCCCGACGAGGTGTAATGGTATGAAAACGGGTTTGTGAGCGGGTGAATTTGACAGAAAGGGAAAAGATATGATAATATTTATAACTACTAAAAGTAAATTTACACTAGAAAAGAACAATAAAGCATACCAAACAATAACGGAAAGCATAAATAACATAAAACGCAATCTAAACTTAAAACGGGCCTAAAACTAAATTATTAAAGCAAAGATAATAATAACACTAGTACCAAGTAAATAATATAAAGTTAACGACAAAGAGATCACAACTAAAAATATGTTAAGCAAGCAAATAAGAAATATATGATAAAAAGATATACTTGCTAAGCAAATTATCACGATCCTTAAGTGTGATTTATTATTTCAATTAAGTCCTTTATTGATGAATTAATACCTCTTACAAATAATTATTTTCTTACAACGCTAGTTTCTTTTGAAAACAATTTTTTCACAAAGAGATATCAATATCTAAATTAAAACCCAATTATTTTTACGGCTTTTGCCCGCTCAAACAACCAAAATTTCAATGAAAGTAACTTAAAATTACTAACCAATATTTTTTCTAACTTTTAATAAACCATACTGAATTCGCGAAATAATCTACTAAACAAGTATATAAAAAGTCTACTCGCTACTCATGACCACTAAGTTAACAATAACAATAAATCCAACAATAACAAGCATATTTCTAAACTAACATATATGAACTACTCGCGCATAATAAAAATTACACTAATAACATAAATAAGTATAATAAGTCTAAACATAGCAATAAACAATATATAATAAAAAGAGATAATTAAAAGGGATTAGAAGTCACCAAATATGAGGACTACAGATAACATGAACTCCAAAACATATTCTAATCAATAACCAATCTACAAGTTCATATACCCAAATCTTCTTCTTGATAGCTCCATAATCACCTCCATAATCAACTATTGCTCCAACTCAATTTATTTATAATATTATTATTTTTTTATTTTTTATTTTTAAATATATTACATTTTTATAAAAGGCATAAAGAGAACACTACAATTATAAAATTGGCGAGAAGGAAACTTTTAAGGTATAAAAGCTTATAACTAATATAGAAAACCCAACAGAAATGACAATGAAATAATTGTTTAAAACAAATTTTGTGTCACAACTGTAAAAATTCTAAAGCTTTAATAGCATGAATAAAACATAAGTACCATTTTTGAACTAGTTGTCATAACAATTCAAAACAAAAGACCAACTTTTTTTTTATATGATAAAAACTAGAATATTATACTAATACTAAATTAACTAAATAAAAATGAACAAAGATGCCATTGTGTTGTGTAACAGAATCAAGACTAAAAAAAACTAAAAAAAAATTACATTTTTTTTTAAATAAAATAAATCCTTAGCTAGACTAAAAGAGGGTGGTAATAATAATTGTTAATAATGTTGGCTCCCTACGTACCAAACTCAAAAATAGAAAGAAAAAAAGAAAGGAAAATAGTGAAGATTAATTGGGTAAACTATCATTAACTAAAACATTAAGGTAAAAACATGTAAAAAATAGGAGATATAAGAAACATAAACATGATTAATACTTTAAAATATCAAACTTTAATACAAACATTAGCTAATTTATCTAAAATTAAAACTAATCTAACAAGACTAAAGAAAAAGAAATAAGTTAGAAAGAAAATGGATCTGTGTGTAAAAAAAAAATCTCTCCCCAAAAAAACTACATGCATAGTCCATTTATAGCCAATGATGACTGGGTTTTAGTTGGCTCCTAGCCATTTCTTGCTGACAAAGAGTAGTCAAGTAGCCATGTGACCATTTACATTATATCTCATCTTATCTCATATTTTTTTCCTCTGTCACTACAAGTTGCTTTATTCTTTAATTCATTATCGATTTTTTTTCGAGTAGCAAAAAGATAGCATGCGCTTGCCATAAGACTTTATATCATCAAATTTTTTCATCACAGCAGACTCACGTGGGCTTCAAGAGCTAGGGCTGCTCATCTTTATCATTCATTGGGCCGAAAATGGATTAATATATTTGTTGGACTTTTAGTAATAAACTTCGTACGGGCTTCATTTAATCTTCCAATTTTGTCTTTTGCCTCGATGCTCCAAATAAAATTTATCGTTCACTCCGTAATTTTGTGCTCTATCCAAATCTCATGCTTGTTTTTTGTCCGTTTTGACTTGATTTTTTTCCTTTTTCATGATATTCGTACCTGTACATGCATAAACACAAAAACACGATATATTTGGAATATTTGGTTAGTTTTTGGTTGTTTTCGCAGTCTAAATGGGTATAAAATGATGAGTGTTTACACACTCATCAATGACTATGAGACATTTTATACTTGCATTTGGTTTACATACCGAGGAGGAGATGGCATCTCTCGGTTTTGCTACTTACTGGACCGATAGCTTGCGAGTAGTTCCTGATCGTGGGATGTTGGGTGACTACTGGGACAGGATTTCATCTGAGGGTGCCTCTTGATACTGGACCGATAGCTTGCGAGTAGTTCCTTATCGTTGTAGTATAGTATAGTGACAAGTACCGGGGGATTGATCGTTCAACTCATGAATAGTGTCGCTAGGATTAGAAAGCCTACTAAACTAGGTCTAGAGGTAAGGGATGATTCTTTTTGTATTTTTTTATATTTTATGAAAGCAAGTAAAATCTCGGGTTTTGAAGGAGTGGGCGGAATTAGTTGCTAGCCAACTAACCCCATTAACTAAAGATGCAATCAAAATAAAATAAAAGAAATAAAAATTAAACTATTATACTAATGTGGTGGAAACAAAAATGAGAAAAGTTGTGTTTACTTAGATTTCATTAGTCTCTAGATATCTGTTACAGGTTGATTAGCTTGTTATAATTGCATGGATGATGGGTTATATTCCTTAATACTAGTCGTAGGGCTGTGTACAATATTCCCTAACTCTATAAGATCCTACTTCACTCCTATGTCGAGCCGTTAGAAGCTCCTAACATGGGATCATTAGAATTCTCTTACGCATTAAATACAACCAAAAATCGTAGTACACCTCCGATCATGTTTCTTAAGACGTTTAAGAAAGTTACCAATGGAAGTCTGCCAGTTTTCTTAAGCCTAACATCGAATACAATCATCTGTAACAATTATAAACAAACAATCAACCCATAATCAACATCTAGGTTTCACTACATCTAAGCAAACACAATAAAAACCAAGCCTAGAATGTTAAAGAGAAGACAAGCGTAAGATATAATCACACAACACATAGACATATTGAATGATTTGAATAAGTACTTATCTTCAATTGAACATGGAAGAATCAAGGGATTGAAAACCTTGAAAAAAATGTAAAATTCGTCTAGGGTTTATGCCCTATTATCCCACACAAAGTTCCACACTTTTACAATGAAAAATTGGAAAAATATATATAGACTTTGCATCCTGACGGCGTCACGTGTTAACCTCTGACGCTGTCAACTCGCCGCCATGATGAAATTCGTATTGCCTAGATCCATTTCTGATGCCGTCATGTAGAAAAATACTCTGGGCTGTCACTAGTATTTGGACCCTGACGGCCTAGGTGACGCCGTCAAGCCAATAAGCCTAAAAACATTCTGGATCGTCACGTGTATTTTCCACTTCCACCTCTTTTTCCACTCTTGACGCCGTCATGTATAAACTCTTGACGTCGTCAGGTACTGTTCCCCGCAAGGATTTTGAGACTTTGCCGTTTTCTTCACTTTTATGCTCAAAAAACGTTCAAAATACTTCCTTTTCCAGATTTCTGTCCAAAAGTACCTAAAATGACAAAAAGAATGATTTAGGGCAATAATTGATCAAATAATCTCGAATTCGGGCTTAAATGACCCCTTAAAAGCGGTACACTTTTCGCCACATCAAATACCCTTACACTTGAGATTTGCTTGTCCTCAAGCAAATGCGCTTTTATTCTAATCAAAATACAAGTTATGGGTCATTTAACACTAATATAAAAGTAATTACAACAAATAATCGTTCCACTAAAAACCAAAAACAAGGACGGAGGTCATACACTAGCACCTCACAAATAGTGTTTAGATACTCACATCTCTCGGGTGTAATAAAGTATATATCACAATAAGGAAATGGAAAACATCTCTCATTACCTGTCATAGCAAATAGATTACCATAGGCTTGGGAAAGGATCAAACCTCCACCACTTGGCGTAAGCACCTAGGATAAACTATCAAAGAGGTCTTTTAAAGGGTTATAACGTTAGGTGTAGGGATATGGAAAACACGGTTTTGTTGGATAAAGGCAATTTTTACTGGTGGCGAGTTAATTATCTTGGTTAATTACATGTACAATATGGCGTTGCTAAGCCAAGACTCGACTTGACTTAAGCTAATAAATCAAAAATAACAAAAACTTAAAACAAACATAGAATGAAACGGGATGGTAGTCCGTATGTTTTTCTCTTTTCTTTTCCTATTTTTTTCTTTTCTTTTTCTTGATTTTTTCGATTTTTTTTCTTTTCCTATTTTTTTCTTTTCTTTTTCTTGATTTTTTCGATTTTTTTTTTTTTTTTTTTTTTTTTTTTTGCATACACTCTTGCCCTACCATCCAAAATAATACATCATAGGGAATGTACATTCCCCTTACACTTGAATTTTTACATACCTTACAATAAACTACTCTAATGACTTGAATCAAGATAATCAAAACACTTGGAGTACTTTTTAAGATTAATGCACATATGGATATGATATTCTTCCCCATTACTCCATAACACTAGTACTTTACCCATGAGTCCCAATCGTCCCAAAACAATATGTACAAGATATGACACGACTTAGCAACTATGTAATCAATTAGATAATTAACTAAGGGTTTAAACATGTAACACTAATGCACTAAAGATGAGTGTATACATGGAAGGCTAAGGCGATCTGGTTGCGCATCTGGGTGGGTTGTAACAAATTCTTCCTTTAAGTAAAATGCTTAAAGTTAGAAACGAAAGGATAGGCTCGGAGGGGTGTACTAGGGGTATCGTGTACTAAAAATGAGTACAACGCTAAGGTGTGGGAAAAATTAATTGACTTTGCTAGTCAAGTAATATGACTTAAATGGTCAAGTAATTATGATACGGATTTAAACACAAGAGTGATCCTAATGCCTCTTATCATGTAGTAAATCCTACTACACAAATGTAGTCTCACAAGCGGTCTCGGGATGCATCACTAACGCATGTTCTATAATCTAAATGCTACCGGTACACTTATAAGCACTAATAATGAATGCTTTTCCTATCAAATCTAAAGGCGAACCTCACATATTTGAGTGGAAATTTTTTTTGAATGGTACGGTTTTGTGCTAGTCATACAACTCCTATCCATGAGACGCTTGTTAAGGCTAAAGTTTCACTCCTAAATGTTGTAAAAAATTTTAAATTTGGCGCTAAAATTACACTAACAAGTAGTTCTCTTAGTTTTATTACACACCTACCATCGAACAAACAAACTTAAGTGTAATTGTATCCTATAAGGTATCATCATTTACCCTCCCCTTACACTTAGGATGAACATTGTTCCCAATGTTCAATTAAAGAATGTAAAAGTAAAATAGGTAAAAGAATGAAAGCAAATACTCCCCTAATTCGTTCGGTGTGGATAGTGTGTCAAAAAGGTTAGATCTTCCTCCAAGAAAATGAACGTTCAAAGCTTCCCTTCCAGAAATATAAATCATCTTCTTGTCATATATAACCTATTAAACCTGAGAAAACAATCAAGGCAACCTCGCGTAAAATCGGCGACAATCTATATATACTAACAAATCCTAGAAAGCAATTTAAGATATAATGCTTATGGAATGAATGTTTGCAGATTTCCTGGAGTTTATAAAACTAAAGAATCAACAAAAACTTTTAAGACTCCGTTAGAAAAACAAAACTCGTAAAATTTCCAGAATTTTACATGTGACGTCGTCAGGTGTTAAATCCTGACGCCGTCAGAAGTGACCTGAAGAAATCTTTATGTTAAGTTTCCGGAAAATTTCTGGAAAAACTTATGTCCTATTTCCTCGAAAATCCTGCAAAACATCATTATGACTCGATACAAGCATTTGACTCTAACTATTACTAATATACATGTTCATTTAATATTGTGGCGAATTATGATCATTTTTGTTCTTATAAACAAATTTGGGGTTTCCCTTACACTTAGCTTTTGCAAAATACCATTATATGAAGTTAAGACGAAGTTAAACAATAAAATAAAGCATTTTCACAATTTAGTTTGAAACATGATCTACCAACAATAAAAATAAAACATGCATACGAAAACAAATAAAATCAAACAAATAAAAATCAAATAAATAAAAACACACAAAGCATGGGTTGCCTCCCAAGAAGCGTTTTTCCATATTTACGAGTCTTGTAGCTAGACTCAAGGTCATGGGCTATTAAGTGACCTCGGCATTGGTTTCATTCTCTAGGTCATCTCCAATCTTGGTTTTGTATTCCGAACCTAGTTGTAAACATTCCTTGTAGAAACCGAGTATTCTACTCATGATATAATCTACTCCTCTACGTCTATCCTCATCATTCCTATAGTAAACCGCTTGCTTGTGTTCCTTTTCAAGGTTTGATAGAAGACGGTATTGTTCAATCTTATAGGGCATTTGGTAAGCAATCTCATCATTCTCATCCTTGAATCTAACTATCCATAGGGACGGGTCATAACTCATCTTAGAGACCTCAACAAACGGTTTTCCGAACACTACTTGACTTAGACAACCATCTATTACCGGACGAATATCCTCTACAATCACAAAGTCGGTAACATAAGTGAAGTTTCCTACAAAGACATGCAATTGTTTTACACTTCCTACAAAGTTGCTCATCCAATTCGTGTTAGGCATCATCCTATAGTCAAGTTGCTTCTTCATTACCCAATTATAATATGTCCTAGTCATAATGTTTATAGGAGACCTAAGATCGATGTAAGCTTTTCACACATGCATATGCCCAATGTTGCATGGTATGTTGATGTTAGAGGGGTCACCTGTTTTGATAAGTGGTGAACCAAAGACGTATGGTGTCTCGGGGTCATCGAATAAATCCTTATGATATTCCCGTTCTTCCTTGGTGGGTAACTTATCAAAGTATTCCTCTACGTTTTCTACTTCCCCCAACTTTTCTTTCTTAATATCCTCAACTTCCTTAATCTCATCCTTAGTCCCGGTTTCTATTTTAATTTCATCCTTGTCACTTTCTTCTATATTTTTATCTATTGGCTTAATGGTGACAACGTTGACAAAGTGGACGTGTTTAGATGATGAGGGGTCCTTAATTTGAATTCCGCTACTAGTGTCCCTAGTGTCCTTCCTAGGTGTAGTAAGCACTTGGTTGTTAAGGGCTTTCAACAAGTTGTCAATTTTATTGGTTATCTCCGTTTGTTGTTGATTGAATTCGGTTTCAAGCTTAGCTATGCGAGCTTCTTGAGATGCCATAAACTTGGACATCAATCCTTCAAGATTATTGGTACTACCATAGTTATTGGAAGGATTGTTGTTGAAAGTACGGTTAGAGGGTGGACCGTTTGGTTGGTAACGATTAGGTGGATTGGAAGAATTGTTTTGGGGCATGTTTTGGTTTTGTATCCACCTAAGGTTCGGGTGATTTTTCCAAGAAGGGTTGTAGGAATCACCGTAAGGGTTTGGCTCAGGTTTCAAAGTGTGCCACTTGTCTCCCGCTTCGTCGGTACGCGAGGATGCGTAATCCGCAAAAGCTTGTCCGGGGAGTTCCACGCAATCACGAGTGTCATGGGGACCACTACATAATTCGCATGAATAAGTGATTTTATTCACTTGGCTTGAAGGCTTAGGAGCTCCGTAGGATTTCATGAGAAACTTGACTTGGTCCTCAAGTTCCATTATCCTACGGTCGGAAGTGCTAGAATTGTTCGAAGGCAAAGATATTGCCTTGATCGTTTTGTTCAAATCACGGGGATCATTCCAACTTTCATTGTCATAGAGAGCAAGATCTTCTATGAGTTCCCATGATTCTTCCGCACTTAGATCACGTAGCTTGCCACCGGCCGATTGGTCAATGGTTCGCCTTGTGGAGATATCGATATGGTCATAGAAGATTTGGACTTGGAGCCAAAGATCTATGCCGTGATGAGGGACTTTTTGGAGTAAGTCCTTGAAACGAGTTCATGCTTCATATAGAGTTTCACCTTGACGTTGTTGGAACATCAAGATATCATTTCTAAGCTTGGTGGTTCTCCCCGGTGGGAAAAGTTGAGCAAGGAAATGAGAGGTGAGATCATCCCATGAGGTGATGGATCCCACGGGTAAACGTTCAAGCCATTGACTAGCTTGATCACGTAGAGAGAATTGGAATAGACATAATCGGGTCGACTCTCTAGTTGCAACATCAAGGTCTATGGAATCTACGATTTTAAAGAAATCCTTGAGATGTTGATTAGGATCTTCGGAACGAAGTCCATGGAATGCACATCCGCTTTGCACCAACCGGATGGTGTCGGATCGCAAGGGGGACACATTGGCTCCTTAAGTGAGCTCAATGGTGTTTCGATAGCCTTGGTGGCTAGGACGGGAATACTCTCCTAAAGTTCGGGGCCTAGGAGGTTGGTTTGCTAGTGGTGGGTTTTGTGGGTAGTTTTGTTGTGGTGCATTGATGGGATCAAAGATGATACCACCTTCCATTATGTCGGATGATAAAGGTTACGAACAAAGAAACGAAGAAATGTGATAGACTAAATAAAACCAAAAAATAAACATAAAACCTTACTAGAAAGGAATCTAGCAAGTAGACCTAATAAAAAGAAATCCTAACCTAGACAATAACTATTCCGCGGGCTGCGGCGCCAAAAACTTGATACGTGGGAATTGCGTCCTCGCAACAGGTTTTACCTCTCAAGGGATCTTGAGAAGCTTACAACCCCCACCAGGCAGTGTACCTGATCGTTGTAGTATAGTATAGTGACAAGTACCGAGGGATTGATCGTTCAACTCAGGAATAGTATCGCTAGGATTAGAAAGCCTACTAAACTAGGTCTAGAGGTGAGGGATGATTCTTTTTATATTTTTTTATATTTTATGAAAGCAAGTAAAATCTCGGGTTTTGAAGGAGTGGGCGGAATTAGTTGCTAGCCAACTAACCCAATTAACTAAAGATGCAATCAAAATAAAATAAAAGAAATGAAAATCAAACTATTATACTAATGTGGTGGAAACAATAATGAGAAAAGTTGTGTTTACTTAGATTTCATTAGTCCTTAGATATCTTTTACAGGTTGATTAGCGTGTTACAATTGCATGGATGACGCGTTATATTCCTTAATACTAGTCGTAGGGCCGTGTACAATATTCCCTAACTCTATAAGATCCTACTTCACTCCTATGTCAAGCCGTTAGAAGCTCCTAACATGGGATCATTAGAATTCTCTTACGCATTAAATACAACCAAAAATCGTAGTACACCTCCGATCATGTTTCTTAAGACGTTCAAGCAAGTTACCAATGGAAGTCTGCCAGTTTTCTTAAGCCTAACATCGAATATAATCATCTGTAACAATTATAAACAAACAATCAACCCATAATCAACATCTAGGTTTCACTACATCTAAGCAAACACAATAAAAACCTAGCCTGGAATGTTAAAGAGAAGACAAGCGTAAGATATAATGACACAACACATAGACATATTGAATGATTTGAATAAGTACTTATCTTTAATTGAACATGGAAGAATCAACGGGTTGAAACCCTTGAAAAAGCTGTAAAATTCATCTAGGGTTTATGCCCTAATATCCCACACAAAGTTCCACACTTTTACAATGAAAAATTGGAAAAATATATATAGACTTTGCATCCTGACGGCGTCACGTGTTAACGTCTGACGCCGTCAACTCGCCGCCATGATGAAATTCGTATTGCCTAGATCCATTTATGACGCTGTCATGTAGAAAAGTACTCTGGGCCGTCACCAGTATTTGGACCCTGACGGCACCGTCAGGCCAATAAGCCTAAAAACATTCTGGATCGTCATGTGTATTTTCCACTTTCACCTCTTTTGCCACTCTTGACGCCGTCATGTATAAATCCTTGACGTCGTCAGGTAATGTTTCCAGCAAGGATTTTGAGACTTTGCCGTTTTCTTCACTTTTATGCTCCAAAAACGTCCAAAATGCTTCTTTTTTCAGATTTCTCTCCAAAATACCTAAAATGACAAAAGGAACGATTTAGGGCAATAATTGATCAAATAATCTCGAATTCAGGCTTAAATGACCCCTTAAAAGCGGTACACTTTTCGCCTCATCAACTCTACTACCACTACCCTATCATATACTTTGATCAGAGAGCCCATGAGGAGGCTTTATCATCGTTTGATTGCTTTATCGATCGCAGGACGAGGTCAGTCACTTGAGAAGGTGACCACTTTGGACCTATTTCTTTTGAGAAGCATGGATGAGGGACCGATGGTGTACATCCCTCACTTTTTGGCACACTATTTGCATCAGATAGCTCCGGGGAGAGATGGTAGGAGTAAGATGACTGGAGGACACTTGTTTCTCCTTTAGCGAGATATTTTGGAGTTCTCGGTGGTGAGGATCCTGCAGGATTTGAGGTTGATGTGACTAGGCTGCCAGCGATTGACGCTGATTATCTAGTGACTAGATTAGGGATATGTGAGTCGATCATAGGTAGTTAATATTGGGTCCCATTGGGTCCAGCGAGGCAGGTTGTGGATGAACCGGAGCTGGGGGGATCCCCAGGGAGCCCCGGCTGCTGCTCCAGCTCAGGAGGAGCCTGAGGTACCACCACCACCTGTTCCACGGACCATAGGTCAGAGGGTTGAGAGAGTTGAGGAGAAGCTGAGGTCATTGAGAGGTGTAGTTGATGGTGCTAAAGCTGATATTGATGTGATTAGGAGAGATATTGGTTGGTTAGTTGGGAGAGTTAGTCAGATCCTGGAGAATGATGGGATTAACCATCATCGACCTGATGGTACCTTTGTTAGGGGTATGAGGAGGTACTCTCGGCTCTCGACATGCAGAGTCAGACCCAGAACGGATGACGCTAGCACCTCAGGGACCCACTCAGCTGAAGATACTGATGATATTCCACCTCCTTAGACATTGATTTGATCATCTTATGGACATGTTTCACGCACACTATTACTAATATTCTTTTGGGATTGTATTTGATATTGTTGTTGTTGTTGTTGTTGTTATTATTATTATTTAATGATGCAGTTATATCTTTGGATTTTGTTGTGATTAAGACTGGCATTAAGTTCAGCATAAGAGTTCGAGAGAGAACCCGAGAGATGAGCCGTAGATTATGACCATTTTTACAACAGACTGTTAACAGTTTATTTGGTAACTACATGCGCCGCATCTAGTAAAACAGATGCGACGCATCCTATCTTTTATTTTATTTTATTTCGTGCCAATTCCAGGCTTGATACGGCGCATCTTCTTCAATAAGATGCGGCACATCGACTGACCTGATGATTTACAGTTTTATTTTTATTTTCTAACCACTAATGAATTTTGTATAAGTATCGATCTTCTTAAACTCAGGTGTATAATTGGTAGTATTTATATTTATTGCTCGCAAATGCATAATGGAGGATCAAACCGAGCAAATCTCAAGGGAGTTTTTCGTTCTAATTCTTTTTAATTTCCTGTTTTTAATTTTAATAAACAACGGGGACGTTGTTTAACTTAAGTAGTGGGATGGAGAATTAGAACTTTTACTTAACTCTTACTTGTCCTTATTTTTCAAGAATATGCTTTAATTTGCGCTTAATATATCAAAATTTAAAAAATAAAAAAATAGCATGTTTTTGAATTTAAGTTGCATAGCTGCACACAAGGCTTTATTTTCTAAAATTGTGATTTCAAAATTCACAAATTTATGAGCGTGCCGGTGACTTGTAAACTTTAGAACTTGACTTGTATACTATTCGAGACCACCATAATAAGTATTATTTTTATAATTGGAGTGACTTGTCTAAATTGGTAAAATTCTAAGATTACACCAAAAAGCCTTTATATGTTATGTGATATTAACTAACTACACTGGTTAATTAACTCCCGTATAAACTCTTTGTTACTCTCATTTTTAGAGTAAGATACCCTTAGAAAAATACGTAGATCCATTCCTTTAGGATTTTTACACCTTGTTATTATGTTTCGTTACACCTTACACCTTAGCCTACCCTGTAGATTTAAGTCCGTGGTTAGTTGCTTTGGCAAAGTGTGTTTCCTTGCGTTACTTGTGTTCGTGTGCGTAAATTCGTTATCTTTGGTTAGGTCGGGAAATTTCACAATGCAATTGGAGTGAAAGTACATATTGTATATTTTTAGTCAGTTTTTCGTGTGTTCAGTACTTTCACTATTACATTATGTCTGAAAGTCTGGAAAGTAAAAAAAAAATTATCCAGAATTATTGTGATGGTATTGTGGTGAAATTTTACACCATTAGTTATGATAAAAAAAATTGAAAAAATGATAAAAGAAAAAGAAAGAAGAAGTTGGTAGTTTGTTTAAACCAACGATGTAAAGTTTTGTATTAAAGTGGTTGATATCGCCACTATTGTTGTATTATATTTATGGATTGAAAGGGAGTTGGACGTTATAGGAACGCCAACTAAGGATTGTTTATTCTTTGTCTAAGATCTTATTGAGTATAATTCGTGTCTACCTAAAGCGTGAGTTACAAAAGAGTCAAAGCGTGAGTTATTAAATGATATGAGTCTTATTTATGGGATGGTAGGGAAATATTCTAACCACACTTAGGACTTTAATCTATTTGTTTCTTGTTTTGTATTTTTATTTTACACCAATTTATATCCTAAATGTTATCCATAGCCAACCGTATTGTTATATTCGTTATTAGCTTTCGAGCATCCGAATATAATGATGGCCAAGTAAGAATATTAAATGTATGAATAAGGTAGTGACCATCCGATTATTATATTAATTAGCTAACGCGCCAGCGATCTGGTGACCATCCGAGTTTAAGATTAATTAAATGATGTGCCAGCGATCTGGTGTGCAACTTGGTGACCATCCGTTATGAAAATAACGCGCCAGCGATCGAAGGAACACATTAGTGACCATCCATCATTTGAAAGATCAAGGACTCGCGCCAGCGATCCATGAAGCATACTAGTGGCCATCCGTTAGTTAAAGTGTCGAGGACTCGCGCCAGCGATCTACTAAGTTTATGCAGGAAATGTTCAAGCAAGGCTAGGTTTAACCTATGAACCAAAAAACCCTTTTTACCGCTTTAGACTTTTTACTCCTTAGCTTTAGTGGGGGAGATGTGTATCCTTGTCAAGCATATGATAGAATATTCGTCATGTCCGGACAGTTAAACGATTAGATTTACTTTTATTAATAATATATTTTGTTTCTAATTGGTTAAGTGTTTGGCCGTGCAATTATGATAAAACGAATAAATGCTTAAATGTAAAAATATCCTATCAAGGATACATTTTCATTATGTTTATTCTAAAAGTTTACTTGAGGACAAGTAAAGTTCAAGTGGTGGGATATTTGATGAGATCAAATAAGTACATTTTATTAGCATCATTTTGTTAGACTGAATATTGTATTTCCATATTTGTGTCATAGCATAGTGGTTTGTAGGTTGTGTTGGACCAAATGTATTAATTGGGCATGGGTTGGTTGAAGGATAGTAGGCTGTGGGATTTAATGATGTAGTAGTCGTGGTGTTAGGGGAACCAGTATGCGTCTGTATGTTATTTCCCAAACCCAAATTACCCAATAAATTGACTAACAAATCTTCTGTGTTATTAGTTTCTTTGGTTGCAACAGTAGGTGTACGGTATCGCCCAGTGATATTTTCAACATATCCGATTAACCCCAGCTTCTCTAATAATTGTAACACAACTTCCTCAGTATTGTTACCGGTCATGATGACGAGATGGTTTGGGTTTTATATGGTATATACAATATGCAGATACACAAAACAAGGGAACACGAATAAGAGAGACTGATATGTGTGAATGAGTGAACACAAGAATACCGAAACTGTTGTGACCGAGCACAATACTTGATCGCGACCTAGCACCAACAATAATGGTGTGGATGAATGACCTAGCAGAGATCACCAACACGCAAACACAACTTGATCGTGACCTAGCACGAACAATACACGAACAACGGTGTGGATCAATGACCTAGCAGAGTTCACCAACACGCAAACAAGAAGAAACAATCAGGTAGGGATCGATGTACAGTGGGTGTAGGGATGACGGGTAGTGTTAGGGTTTTTAAAAACGGTGGCTATTTAGGGTTTCAGGATTAGGATCGGTGAAAATTGGCTCGTGATACCATGTTGAGTATTGAGATAATGATGAATGATTGTATATATTGTGTGTATGTACATTACAAAGGGGTTGCCTATATATAGGATACAAATGGACTTATTTCTAGTAAATTGATAATGTCCATGAATCATGCTAATCACCATGAATGCCAGCGATATGGGACTAATCTATGACACAAATATGGAAAATACAATATTCTGTCTAACACATTTATCCTATTTAATTAACTTGTTTTCTATTGTTTTGTATGAGAATTGGTGCTTTAATGTTTACTTTAGTGATTCTCTGGTAAAAAAAACAATTGGTGAAAGTTAATGATATTGGACGAATTATGGAGATAAATAATCAAGATTTGAAAAGTCTACTGAAATTCAAGAGATGCACCATATCACTCTCAACAGATACGCCGCAACATCATACTTAGATGAATTCGAAGACCATTGCCAGACTTTGAAGAATGCGTCTAATTACAACATGCGCCGCATATGAAACTTTGATCAATGAAGGACAATCAACTTGTTCTACTCCAAATACGCCGCATCTCATTTACAACATGCGGCGTATCAACTAAAGACTTCACCAGATACTATCCAAGACGTTAAAGAACATACGCCGCATAGAGAAACAAGTTACGCCGCATCTAAAGGCGGTGTACGAATATTCCAGAATATAATAATCTTGGACCCCACGCGAAGTTAAGTAGATGCGCCGCATCTATCATCAACATGCGCCGCATAGATCCCTCAAACAGAAGCTATAAATACCCCACAACAGATACGAGTTTGGTGTGCAACAAAACCCTAAGGAGACGAATTTAGTCGAAGAAGCATCACAAGACAGGCCCCAAACGAAGATCTTAGAGCCGTAAGAAGGTCCTGCATGTGTATAATTCATTAAGTAGTTTTGTTTATTGGATTAGTAAGCTTTAATCCATCAGGATTGATGGGCTTGTGGCCACCATACTGCTCCCCTTAAAATTGCTTTCCCATCGGTTAAAGTTTATATGATTGATGTTTTTGGTAACTTTTATTTGTGCATTTATAACCTTTGTGTTTACTTGAGTCTTCTGGGTTACCATACATGTTCCTCGCCTGCTTATATAGTGTCTAGAAGGTAGGATAAACATAAGTAATCATTAAGAGTTTACTCGCCGATAATTAGGATCCAACGAGACAGATTAGATTACGATACTCATCATATAAAACTCAATAAAACAAGTGACAAGCTACTTAATTATAAGGACAGGTCTTCTTACGTGTTTCTATTATCTATCTGTTTACGTGATTGCTATTCACTGATTTGTTCTCATTAGTTTTATTTTTATTGTTTATATACATTGGTGCTAGTCTCTCAGGCTAAACCCCCGTTTATTAGATTAGGATTGTAAAACTAACTTAGATATTAAAATACTGATTAAATCAACTAGATATTACGTTCCATTCTTAGTGTTCGACACTCTACTTACCACTATATACATATTGATCGAGTATGTGGAAAACTAGAAGGGGGTTTGAATAGTTTACCGTTTAAAATCTTTTTAACTTGTTTAATTATCTTTTGAAACTTTCCGTTTGATCAAAGATATATACACAAACACAACATATAACATGCAAGTATAAAGAAAGAAACGATCAAACCACAACACGAGTATTTATCGTGGTTCGGCTACAAGGACTCTTTTTCCTTGCCCTACGTCCACGCCCCGAGTATCCAACTCGAGAATTTCTTTCACTAGTCAACAAGCTCCTTTCACCGGCGGAGAAAACCTTACACGTTGCTTATACACGTTTACCGACACTAAGCTAGATGTCGAGTTCTTTTACAAGGGTACAACCACTCCCGTTAGTTCTTTTACAAGGGTACAACAACTCCCGTCACACTTTGTATTTTGAGGACTAAAATACTAACCAATCACTAATGAAAATACACAATCAAAAGAAGTGTAAACTACACAAGTCTACACAATGCTAAGCTAACAAGTCTTGCAACGTTGTGTTGAATACTTGTAACTTTTAATGAACTCGTGAACCTCTTTGATACAAAAAGAAACTTCACATATGAGATGTTAAAGGGTTAGATGAAAGAATGAATGAATGTGTGTGAAAATATGATGTAGAGTGATAAGCCAAAAATCAAACTTGTGGCTTGGTATTTATAGCAAAACCTTCTGCAGGTCTAGCAGATACGGCGTAACCCTCAGATGGGTTCCGCCCGTGTACCCCCAGGGTTCCGCCAGGCTTGCAGTTGGTTTTGCAGTAAATCATGCAAACCAAACAATGTCACATCTCATAACACTTAGTCAAACACAAAACTTGTGCAAGCAAATATATGGTTAGTCAAACATACTTTCTTTCCATAAATGTATATTATCAAAAGTTGCCATAAATGTGATGTGACATTTCTATTTTAAGAAATAAAAAGTGTTGTGTTTTATGAAATGTAGAATGTTGCAAATGTCTAGTTATGCAAGTCTTTAAAACTAATATTATGATTTACTTAGAAACTAAAGTTTACATTTTGTCGTTAACAAAACTTAGCAAAGATCGTAAAATATAAATAACGTTTTTAGGCGATATTTGTATTAACAATCTCCCCTTTTTTGTTGATGACAAAACATAAACTTTGTTTTAAGTAACTCACAAAATCTTAGTGTTTAAGACTTAAATATATATATATATATATATATATATATATATATATATATATATATATATATATATATATATATTTATTAAACTTGTTTTACTTAAGTGATGAAAATCATATTAAGTTTAAAGGTTTAATATATTTCTCCCCCTTTTTGTCGAAACAAAAAGTAGAGTAGCGAAGCGGAATAATGCACGTGCTCCCCCTTGGTCGATACTCCCCCTAAAAGGAGTGCCAAGATGGGAAACCTGGATTTTGATCCTACAAAAAAATTGGTTAGTTGGTGATATATATAATCAAGCTTGTAGTTACCACACACATTGCAACCACAATGACAACTCAAAAATGATCAACCAACAATGCAAGTAAGTAAGTAGAAAAAGATATCATTCCAAGTAAAATTTGACTTGTAAAAGTCAAAGACAAGAAATGAAAAAGATCCTCCTACTTTTAAAAAAAATGAAAAATAACCAAGAAATATAAAAAAAAAAAATCAAATCCTACTTTCCTAAATGGGGCAAAAGGCCTCCAAATGTTGTCTAGGATTTGTTTGGGTGGGAAAGAGCATCCAAACGTTCTATGACGTGTTGGAATGCAAAACGGGTTTCGTCTTGAAATTGGTGAAGCAACAATTTGATGCTTTCACCCATTTGCTCACAATGTGAGCAAACATGGGGATGAGTGGGTGGAAATGGGTTGGTTTTGGTTTCTTGGTTTGAGGGTTGGTTAGTTTTTGGTTCTTGGTTGGAGGATGGGTTTGGTATGGAGTCAAACAAGGTGGTTTGAAATTCCATTGCTTGATGGAGGTGATTCTCTACCATGCTTTAAATTTCCTCATAGGAAGGAAAGAAAGACTCAAAGGTTTGGGCTTGAGAATGTGGTGGAGTTGGGTGATCATGGTTTTCAAAATTTGGTTCTCCATAAAGAGGATCATGGATGTCATGGTAGATAGGGTGAAACAACAATGGTTTGGGTTGGTGGTACTCTTTTTGTGGTGGTTGGTTGTGGTTAAAATGCTCATTTTGGTCAAGAAATGACCTTGGTGTTTCATTTGCAAAAGATGGTGGTTGTGTTGGTCTTGGTGGAAGATCATTGAGATCTTGGACAAAAGGGTGTGGTGATGTTGGAGGAGACCCAAATAACTCCATAGGTTCAAGTTTAGGTAATGGTGATGGTGATGGATTTTTGGATGGTTGGGTTGGAGCACTTGGTGGAGTTGGGTCAATGGGTGATTTAGTTGGTGGTGGAGTGAGCTCATTGGGTTCATTGGGTGATGGAGATGGAGATGCAAGGTTTAGAAAATGTTCATTTTTGATAGGTGAGGTGAATTCATCCGAGGATGAGGAGCTTAGGTTGATGGATTGGTTAGACCAAAGTGGTTTGACACTTATTCAGGCGGTTTTCCGAACGGGTCTTGATGGTTGAGAGGTGATAGTTGACTTAGTCATGGTTAAAATGGTTTAAAGATTAGAGATTGTGATAGGGAAGGTGTGATTTGATAGTGTTTTAGGATGGTTCAATTTATAGTGAAGAAGAAGTATGGGAAGGAGTGTTTGGATTTGATGTTTAGCCATACAAAAATGGAGGTTCCTAATGATTTGGAAGACTAATTGTGGGTTGTCAAATCATGGAAGTCAATCCAATGAAAATGGTGAAGTGAGAAGACAAGATTTGCACTAAATGCTTAGTGGTTTTGGCAAATTTGTTGAGGATATATGTCTCAGGGATTTCAAGGAACCTTTGGAAGGGTTCCTTCCTTTATGTGTGAAGGTTCCTTGAGGTTGTTATGGCTATTTTTTGAAATTTGGCGAGAAATGGTTTTCTTTGAGTTATAAGGAATGAGAACTACCCTATTGTGCTTAACAAATTGCAGGAAATTGGTTTCTATCTAAAAGGATGGTATTTTGTTGATTGGATGTTGAAATGTTGAAAACTAAAAAAAAAATTCTGCAGGAAATCTGGCGGAACCTTCAGAATACACAGGCGGAACCCATATGAGGGTTCCGTCTGATCCGTTGGGCCAATTTTGGGTTGCCCAGAAATTACACTGGCGGAACCCATTCTAGGGCGCTGCCAGATCCGCCAGACCTGAAAAACTATACAGTCCGCGATTTTGACCCGCGAGATGATTTTCAAATTTTTCGAAAACTCCTAAAATTAAAAATATAATGCTTATCTGGTTAGGCAATGCAAAAAATGGACATGTAAACACGCATACCATATGACTTTGACCGGCGGCTAGCGAATTTCACTATACTTAGTGAAAAATTCATAATCATAAAAATTTGACAACGTGCCAAACGTTGTCCACCTGCATCATAGTAAGTTAATACATGTTCCAAGTAGTATCACAAATTGTACAAACCCACAAATACATGACCAACATTGTTTAAAAGACCAAATTGTTCAAATAGCACCTAGTGCCAAACACTCCTACACACCTGCACTCATTGACGGTCAATGTTGTTCTTGAGCTTTCCAAGGAATCTTCCAAGATTCTTAAACATCCCCTTTGTTTTCTTGAACTCCGCCGACTCATTTGGAATATCCGGAAGTTGTGAAAGGTATTCTAGAGGTGGGAGCCTAGAGTTGGGCAAAGTGTCATCTTCACTCATTGAGCAAGATGACGAGGAGGTAGGAGGATGAGGACGTTTTCCTTGGGCTTTGTAAACTCTCTTATCACTAAGTGGAACAAAGGTGTGTGGAATGAGAGAGTAGTCAAGACGAAGACCGTTTGGAGTTGGTGGAATGGGAGAGATGAACCTAAAGAGACAGGTCAAGAGCATTCCATACGGCATAGCCGTTGTGCCATGCAAGGGAATGTCGACCATTCTCTTGGCCATGTAGTAGGCAAGGTTGAAGGGTTGCCTAACGGACAAAGAGTAGAGCATGTAGCAAAGGCAAAAATTTATATGATCTCGGTTTCCTATGGTGCTAATGACATTTGCTCTAAGGACTTCCTCCCATTTCTTGAATTGGGGCTTGAGTTCATTCATTTCCATTCCATATGGGTCCTTATCGACCTCATTTCCCGAGCGGGTTCTCCTAGTGTTGGTTGTCCTAACAAAGAGGTGGTCACGAAGTACATCTTTTGACACAAGAGGGGTGTCATAGGGATGAATGCGGTCAAAGAGTGTGTCAAGAGTTGAGAGGGAGTGCAAATCGGAGTAGATGCAAGTACCATGGTTTGGGACACCTAGGATTTGAGCAAACTCCTCGAGAGTGAAGGAGTATTGATGACTACTAGCCCTAAAGTTAATAGAAATTTGACCATAATCATCCGTGGAGAGGACGACGGATGCATAGAATTCCAAAATGAACCTAGGACAAATAGGCTCGTTGATTTCTAAAAGACACTCAAAGTTGATTGTGGCAAATTCCGTGTAGAGGTTTGTGCCTTTTAGGAAGGACGGGTCAATGGTTCTACCCTCATGGACATAATGTTTTTCTACGGCTTTGAAAACATTGACTTGAGTTGGGGTAAGGCCTTTGGTTTTGTGGTGTTTGGGTAGGTACTTAATGGTGTCCTTGTGGTCGTAGTGGGTTAGAGGAGGCATGATGATTCCTAGAAAAACAAAATTTCACATTTTAGTCTAAGTAAATGACTATTATAATGTCGATGTTCTAGTGTGTGCCTATATGAAAACAATGTGGAGGTGCGGTTATCTTGACCCTTTTTGATGCTTCAAAAACGTTTTATAACGCAAGTTTTGTTATAAAACAAAAGATAACCCAAGCGCTCCTAGTTCAATGTAGCTTCGTTTGAATGTACCCAAAAATACATATTGGTTATGTATTCCCTTTAGCATTCAAGAGACATTATGCAAGTGATGTTTTGAACATAACGTTTTGATTTTGTATTCACAATGTGAGACGAAAAAATATTTGTCCTATATGTGAGAAATTTTTGGAAGAATTTGATATGGGGTGTTTTAGCAAACATGTTTACACTTAGTAAGAATGCAATTCCTAACTATGGGGAACATGATTAGTTTTATTAAACACCTAATTTCATGCATGAGTTTCTCAAGTTAACGCATAACCCCAAGTTTTTGTTTTTGTGCAAAAATAGAATTCCTAGACTCAGATCAGGATTGTAATCAAGTTTAGAATACTTACAATGATGATTGATTTGCAATGTGAGTGAAAGGAAGACCAAGAAATCATAGGTATGGATGAATGGTAAAGTGAATAGTAGCTATTTGGAAGTGGTGGTATGAGATAATGGGTGTTTGGTTTAATATAAACAAAAAAATGGTTCTGCAGGTCGGCGGATACGACGGACCCTTAAATTGGGTTCCGTCCGTTGTGTTTGAGGGTTCCGCCGACCCTGCTGAGAAAAAGAGTTATGGATTTGTTTTGATTTTTGTGGTTTTTGTCTAATGTCTAGAACTACAATGTAGGTTCCATGAGTCCTAAGCCTAGCCTAAGAAGGTTAAAAGGTTCTCGTTTAAGGGGTTTTGTGAGAATGTCGGCTATGTTGTCTTCGGAAGAAACTTTCTCAGTTGAGATATTTCCTTTTTGAATGTTGTCACGAAGAAATGATGACGGATTTCAATATGTTTGGTACGAGCATGTTGAACCGGGTTTTTGCTAAGATCAATAGCTCCTTTGTTGTCACAAAGAATGGTAATGTCGTTTAGTTGAATTCCGTAGTTGACAAGAGCTTGCTTCATCCAAAGAGCTTGTTGACATGCCTTTCCGGCCGAAACGTACTCGGCTTCTGTTGTTGAGATAGAAAGAGCCGTTTGCTTCTTAGAGAACCATGAGGTGAGACAATGTCCAACAAAAGTACAAATACCACTTGTACTTTTTCTATCAACATAGTCACCGGCATGATCCGAGTCAGCATACACTATGGTGTCTATTCCCGTTCTTTTGGGATACCATAAACCTAAATGTGTAGTGCCCTTAATATACCTAAAAATCCTTTTAACGGCTTCGAGATGAGTTGTCTTAGGATCTTCTTGAAAACGAGCACACAGACAAACACTAAACATAATGTCGGGTCTACTAGCTGTTAGGTAAAGTATACTTCCAATCATACCTCTATATTTAGTGCTATCTACGGATTCACTTTCCTCATCCTTGGTGAGTTTAGTTTCCGTGGACATGGGTGTTTTGATTGGTTTCGAATCATCTAATCCAAATTTCTTAAGCATGTCCTTAATATATTTAGATTGGTTAAAGAAGATACCATCTTCTAGTTGTTTAATTTGGAGTCCTAGGAAAAAGTTGAGTTCTCCCATCATACTCATTTCAAACTCGTCATGTATGATTTTTGAGAAATCCACACACAATTCTTGACAAGTTGATCCGAATATAATGTCATCAACATAGATTTGGACTATGATAATATATGAATCTTTCTTCTTAGTGAAGAGAGTATTATCAACTAAGCCCATGGTATACTTATGGTCAACTAGAAAGGTCTTAAGTCGATCATACCATGCTTTTGGAGCTTGTTTAAGTCCGTAAAGAGCCTTTTTAAGTTTGTAGACATAATTTGGTTTTTCAAAATCGATGAAGCCCGGTGGTTGAGCAACATACACTTCTTCATTTATAACTCCGTTTAGAAATGCACTTTTGACGTCCATTTGAAAGAGTTTAAAATTGTGTGCACATGCATATGCAAGTAAGATTCTAATTGACTCGAGCCTAGCAAATGGAGCAAAAGTTTCATCGTAGTCAATGCCTTCTTGTTGATTATATCCTTGTGCAACTAGCCTAGCTTTGTTTCTAGACAAAATTCCATTTTCATCCATTTTATTACGAAAGACCCATTTTGTTCCAATTATAGTTTGACTCTTTGGTTGAGGAACTAATGTCCATACATCATTCCTAACAAATTGGTTTAACTCTTCTTGCATTGCAATTACCCAAGACTCATCTTTAATGGCTTCACTAATGTTTTTCGGTTCAATGGTTGACACGAAACAAAAGTAGTTGCTTTCATTTTGAACTTTTGATCTTAGAGTTCTTTCGTTAATGATACCTATGACACCATCTAATGGATGACTTTTAGATTCTTTGACATTGACAAGTCCTTTGTTTAATAATTCATCTTCCTTGTCATTTCCTAAGATCTCTTGACTCTCTATTGCTTGGCTTTCAACTAAGTCATCATCTACCAAAGGTGATGTCTTAGAGGGAGGTGGACTCTCGTCAAATGTTACGTTCAACGATTCCTCGACTCTTAAGGTTTCTTTGTTCAAAACAACGTAAGCTTTACTATTATGTGAATATCCAAGGAATACACCTTCATAAGACTTTGGGTCAAATTTGGTGAGATAATCCTTGGTGTTAAGAATGAAACATTTACTCCCAAACACTCTAAAGTATCCTAATGTAGGCTTTTTACCTTTATATAGTTCATAAGGAGTTTTATTCAAAAATGGTCTAATTAAGACTCGATTTAAAATGTACGTTGATGTGTCAACGGCATTACACCAAAACTTTTGTGGAATGTTTTGTTCATTAAGCATTGTTCTACTCATCTCTTGCAATGTCCGGTTTTTACGTCTACTACACCATTAGATTGAGGGGTACGTGGAGCCGAAAAGTTATGAATAATACCATTAATATCACAAAAGTTTCCAAATTGAAATTCATTATCAAATTCACGACCGTGATCCGTTCTAATAGACACAATATTAGACCCTACTTGATTTTGAATTTTCTTACTTAGAATCTCCAATTTATCAAAAGCTTCATTTTTACTTTTCAAAAATTTTGTCCAAGTATATCTTGAGTAATTATCGACTATGACCAAAGTGTAGAAGTTACCTCTATAACTTTGTGTAGCGGATGGACCAAATAAACCCATATGCAAAAGTTCTAGACACCTAGATGTAGAAACCAAGTTTTTAGCCTTATGGCTACTATGGACTTGTTTACCGACTTTGCAAGCATCACAAAAGTGTTGGTCATATTTCAACTTAGGTAGGTTTCGAACTAAGTCTTTGGAGGAGAGGTTTTGAATTAGTCTCATGTTAGCATGTCCTAAACGTCTATGCCATAAAGTTGAAGATTCATCTAATGAAGTAAGGCAAAGTTTGTCTCTAGATGTTGGATCCATCTTCATGACGTATAAGTTGTTCTTAAGAACACCTTTGGCTATGGTTATGCCATCTTTAAGTATTTTACTTCCGTTGTCACTAAAAAGGACATTATACTTATTACGACAAAGTTGACTAATACTAAGAAGATTAAAACCTAAGTTATCAACATGAGCTACATCATCTATAAAAAGGGAGTCATGAGAGATTGTACCTTTTCCGATGATTTTGCTCTTAGCTTTACTACCAAACGTAACATTACCTCCATCACATTTGTGATAAGTAGTGAAGAGGCTTTTGTTACCCGTCATGTGCCTTGAACAACCGCTATCTTTAATCCATTCATCCGGTTCCAAACAAACTTTGAGGCACACCTATTTTACGAAAAACACTCAAACATTTGGTCCCCAATTTCTCATGGGCCCATTTTGGTTAAGCATACCATTAACTTGTTCCAAGTATGAAAGTAGAACATAAGGGTTCCATGACATGTAATTTGGAGCTTGGTAATGTCCAGGAGTGTTTTGGTTCCATACATGTTGGTAGTTTGGTCGTGTGTTGAAGTTGCTCTTTGGAAAGGGGCATTCGGGAATTGGAGTCTTAGGTCTTGGTTGAGTAGTCTTAGCTCTAAATTCATTTTTACTAAGTCCTACTCCAGTTTTAAAGGCAGGTTTTGTTCCATTTTTATATGTAACTTTAACAAATTTTGAACGATCCGATGTGGATGGTGTTACTGCTGCAACAGACTTGGCGGAACCTTTGGGTTCAACGGGCGGAACCCTGAATTGGGTTCCGTCTGTTCCGCAGGCTGCTGTAGCAGTTTTGCTAGTTTCTTGTGCATTCTTTTCTTGTTTTGTTTGACCCTTTGAAGTTTCTAATTTCATGAAACCTAGTCCTGTTTTATCAAGGGGTGACTTTTGAAGTTTCATAATTTCATCCACACAAGAAATGCTCTTATCGAACTTTGTTGAACTATAAGACCTTGATAGATCTTCTTGAGCACTCTAGAATCGTTAGATATGTTAATGTAACAATAACACACTAATAGACAATCTCTGTAACTTGTATTTTAAAGCGGAAACAAACACAAGTTTAATACTAAGAACTTTTGATCCTCTATGGATCTTTTAATAACAATGAGAAGTGTTTTCTAAAACGTAACTCAATACATAATCGTATGTTCCTTTTATACACAAGGAACCCTAAACCGTTTCCCAAGAAACGTATATTCTAAAACTTCAAAAAGATATGCATTATCACTTCCTAAATAAACTCATGCATATCCAAACTATATTACATAAAATACGGAAATACTATATCCGCAGAAACTAATAAT
The DNA here is from genome assembly GCA_030686995.1 of Artemisia argyi. Lineage (NCBI taxonomy): Eukaryota > Viridiplantae > Streptophyta > Magnoliopsida > Asterales > Asteraceae > Artemisia > Artemisia argyi. The sequence continues at coordinate 67,453,598 of CM060691.1, read as the reverse complement.
GCTAAAACTAGACTTCAGTAGATACACTGCTTCAGCAGGAACAAGCTCTTCAGCAGTAACATTCAGCAGAATTCTTACTTGACAGAATTCCCAACAATCCTCCCCTAATCTTGAATTTGACCTGGTTAAGTTCAAGATTCTTGATAGATCTTTGAAGTTATATACCAAGAGGATTGTAATAATACAGCACCAGCAAAGAATCATCTTCAGCAGGATCTCTATGATCAACAAATACTTGAAAGCTTGATAAAGTCTTTTTGTAGTATATAATTATTCCGAAGAAATACCGATGAAAGTATTTCCCGGGTCGTTTTCCCAACGAAGGTAGAATGGAGTCGTGAATAGTCAAATCGCAAAATCGTGTCGTGAAAAGTGGTAAAATGAAAAATATGATTTTAGAGTTCAAATTATGATAAGAAATAATGAAATAAGAAGAATGTATAAGCTAGGTATGTACAAATGTTGAAAACGTAAAAACGGAAATTCAAACGCGAATATAAAACGTAACGTTTAATGAAAAATAAAATGATCCTACAAACTTGAAAATACTTTCTAAAAATCTTAAACTAATAAAAAGAATTTTAAGAAAAAGAAAAATATTTTTTAGACTTTTTTATTTATTTTCTAGAATTTATTTTCTATTTATTGAATTAAGAAATAATTAAAAATAAAAGAAAATGTAAAAATAAATGGGAAAAATATAAAATCAACTTTGAAAAATCTAAAATATTATAAAGGAATTATCTAAATTATTTTTGGAATTTTAAAAGCTTTTTCTGATTTTTATTTGATTTTTGTTATTTAAAATTGATTTAAAATATGATTATAAACTAAAAGAAATTAAGAAAAATATCAAATCAACTCAGAAAATTATGAAAAATTCACAAAAAATCTATAATATTATAATAAGCTTGCAGAAAAATTTTGAAAAGAAGAAGATAAGCAGAAGTGCTTATAAGAACCAAAACAGCTTATGGCAAGTGCTTATTAATAAGCACTTGCCACAAAACTTGATCAAACTGATATCACAGATGCTAAATACAACAATAAGCTTAGAAATGCTCAGAAACTACCAAAAAGAACACAAAAACACTGAATGCAAGCTAATAAGCAATATATGCAAACTAATGATAAGCAATAAGCATTCCAGAATAAGCCAGGAGCAAGGTACGGAATGAAATAGCTAGTACTCAACTTAAACAACTCAGATATGACAAATAAGCTCAAGTACAAGCTCAAATAAGCTCAAGCAGCCCTATGCATCAAACAAAAATCAGGTCCAGTACCACTTATTGCAGGCCTCAAAAAGCAGTTCTAAAAAGCTCTAAGCTATAAGATTAAGGGGGAAAATGCTTCACTACTCTACTGAGATTACCTAACAACTAATTCGCATCTCAGAATTACTCTTAAACTATCCTAAATTTGCCCAAGTTCAGCAGCTATAAGCAATAAAAAGAATGGAACAGTTGACTTTTTGAAAGCTTATACTAATTGACTTATACCAATTTTGAACTACTGAATCTTATCTAATAAGTTGTTATAAGCTGAGTTTACACTAAATTAAGCTAACTAGATCAATTATGCATATACTACTACAAGTATTCTATCTGATACTAACTATACTAACTGTTAAGCTAATATTGAAATCTAATTTTGACTTTTGCTATATTGTCCTACTGATTTTATGCAACTTATAAACTATTAGTACCTAAAGTAACCTAGATAAGCAACTATAACTATGAATGAAGTACCACAAATCAGCTAAACAACTAGATCCAAACACTCCTATAACTTCCAAATTACACTACACCTAATGATTCTAAACCTCTAATCACTTCAACTATGATCAAAAATGATTCACTAACAATAATAGAAGCTAAATCTACAGCAAATATCATCTAGGTCCTACAGTAATAAAATGAAACAGATCCACATTAAGACAGATAAACTAATTTAGCTATGCAATCAAAGAAGCAAAACAGACTGATGTAGCAATTAATCAAGTAAACCTAACTACTCTACTTCTATCACTACAACAGTAAATCACTACAAATAAAATAACAACTACTATAACAGTATAGAGATATAAATCAATCACTACTAATGAGCTTAATTGAAATAGAAATTTACCACAACCTCTCCCTCAGCTAAACAGAGGGAGTTCCCTTTGCTTGCCTGTCTCTAGACAGGCTGAGATCTTCCTTTTCCACCTCAGACTATCAACTTTACACCATTAATCAATTGATTCAATATCAGTTGACTTTCGTCGACCAATTAGGAACAATTATGAAATTGAAATTAAAACAGTTCCAACTAAAGAGTAAGAGCTTATTTAAACTGTATAACTCCAAATGAACTTATTTGAAAGCTCAGCTGCTATTTTGAAAACATTTTTTTTTTATTTTTCTGATTTCTTTTTGATTCTCAAAACTATTGGAAACTAAATTTAAAAGACAAAGGAATTAAATTGATTGAAAACTAAAATTTAACCAAGATTTGAATAGAAATAAAATAAGCTAAACTTATAAGCTGAATCAACAAACTGAATTGTAAAGGATAAAAGATTGAAATTCATTAAACATAAAACATTACAATTAGAAAGTAAATTTACACTAAAGAAACTGAGAAATAATTTTGGCAGAGCTTGGCTACTCCAAACTCCACCTCTAATACACTGAATTTAGACTCCTATTTATAGCTGATGAGAGGTGAGGGGGTCACGGATTGCCAGTTTGGCAATCCGTGTGATATGTGCTTCTTCTGAGATCATCCAAGCCATCTAATCTTTTCCTAATCATTACCACCCTTGGATTGATTATTATGACGCATTCCTTCCAATGAGAAACTGCCACGTTAGTCCCTTGTGAGCTTCTTGGATGCTGACACACTCTTGACACCATCTAACACTTCTAGAAGCATGTAATTAGACCTTTCTGCCCTTAATTGCTGTTAATTAGTACAGAGTAATATCTAGGGTTCTAAGGTGAATAGTGGAATCTGGGTAAAAAGGGTGAAAAGGGGTGGGTAAGATATTATATGTTTGTTTGACTTGTGGTTGGGTGGTTTGACCGAGAGGTGTGGGCCGGGTTTAACAATGGTATGGATTTGGGCTTTTGTATATTAAACTTGGATCAGGCTTTGGGTATAAGTATTCTCAGATTTTTGTGGTAATATATCTCAAGGACCAATTTTGTGTTTTATGAAACTTTGAGTCCTTTTCTGCCATATCTCCAAAAATATCTTTTTAAGGACTAAATATGCAAATGATAATCTCCCAAAGGTTGACTTTTGACTTTTATTCAATATTTTCCAAGAAGGACTGAATATGTCAACATTCAAAGTGTAGAGACCAAATATGACAATTCCTCAAACTTTCATCTCAAGGGCTTCAAATGTAACTTCATAATTCATAAAGGACCAAAACTGCCATTCTTCAGAAATATTCTTCAAACGGCCATAACTGACAACTTCTCTAACTTGAAGGACTGATTCTGACAATATCTGTACACGTTCCACTCTCATGCTCGTTTTGCCGGGTTTTTGCTTGTTTTTCGTCTTTTTGCGTAATATCTGTACCTGCATATTCACAAACACAAAAACAACATATATTTGGCATAATTGGTTAGTTTTTTTTCTCATTAGTCCGGTTTTTGGTCAAATAATAATAAGTGAATAAGCACTCACCAAAACCCCCCCGACTAAGATATTGTCGTGTCCTCACACAATGTGATCAATTCACGCTTTTGGGATAAATAATTTCATTACTCTTCCTACTAACTTTGTAAAGTAGCAAGGAGGTTCGAAAGAAATAATAAAATCATTTATTCCCTCAAACGCCCCGTTTTCCGATTTTCATGAATAATAACTACAACTTCTCTTTTTGTACTTTTTCATTTATATATATGTGACGGTTTGCTTTGACTTTCATCATAAATTCTTATCTGTTGATAATTTTCAGGGTCAACGAGTAGAAACACTTCTCATAGAGAAGAGACCATACGGATAAAAATCGTCATCCTTGATTTTTCACAAGCTCCCAAACTAAGCGTAAAATCGAAATCATTGTTTATCCACAAGTTAGATGCTAACACTTCCCACAAAAGTTACTTGTGTATTACCTCTTGTTCCCAGGTCCTAAGTTTTGTATCTCAAGATTTTAATTTGTGAGAAATGAATTGCTTCATATTTTCTCGTTTTGATAGTTATTAGTCCGATAAGAGCACAAAATTTGAACGCTAAGTAGTTTCCAAACTTTCCCTCGAAAATCCCTGCATACAGAAATTGGGTCCACATGAAGGTCTCTGATTTAACACGATTTGTAGGGGCTCCCTTTTTATTTACGACCGAGACATACCATGTTTGATACCCAAAACGGAAGCTTTTTATTAGGGAAACTCCCGGAGTCGAAGCTTGGAATTTTTGCATAATCATAAGCACTTTAATAATACTTTTGTCCTTAGTCTTTTATTTCTTTTACGATCAACGGTTTATGAGCCGCCAAGATGTAAGAGCTTTATTATGACTTTGGATTTCTATCCGCTGCTTTTTTATAGCTTTGGATTCCTCTGCCTTTTTATTTGGCTTTGGACTATTATTATTGATATTCATAATCATACGCCAAACTCCGAGTCCTACGGCTTTTACTAAGATCACAACATCGGCTGCGAACCGGCAAGATGCAATAGTCTATTTTACCGTAACACTGGCAGTACCCCTATGTGTATCAAACCCCCATATGCAGAGATTTTGTTGGGAACGAGAAAAAACTAAGTATTGCCCAAACCGTATACCCTTAATTAATCCTAGAGATATATTTTAATTGGTGTGCAAGCTTGTGGGAACAAGGAGGCCACAAGTACCTCTCGTGGGTTTTTTAAATCCCAATTAATGAGATCCGTATATAGCACGAAACTTCTAAATAAACTCTATCATTCCTCGATCTCCGCAAATTTAAAATCCCAAGTAATGAGATCCGCGGATGTTTAGCCATAATCTTTTGATTATTTTGGTTAAGGGAGACAAGCTAGGGCTCAACACGCCCGGTCAAGTCGGAACATTTATTTCTACTCTCGCCGGTAGGAAAACAAGGTGTCAAATCTTATTATTATATTATATATAATTTTTTTTAAATGACGAAAATTTAAAATTTTGGTGGAAAACGGAGTTGCAAGAGTACATGACATGTGAAAAAATGAAAGGTCTAATCTAATCGAAGATTCACCCTCCCCCCGACTAGAATGAAACATTGTCCTCAATGTTTAAAAGGTAAGGGTTCTCCTACATAAATCTAAGGCCGTTTATTAATTATGCCAAAAGAAAAATGTTAGTCGATAAGATTAGGATATTTGGATAAGCAACGAATGATGAAACTCGAGCGGAGACAAAACAACGAGCACAAGAGTCATCATAAATCACGGACAATCCTGAACAAACATCACAAACAACCACGGAGCACAAGAGTAGAAGAGGCACCCCCTCCTCACGTTATTTGTTAGAAAATAGAAAAGAAGAAGATGAAATTGGATAAGCATGGGTTGCCACCCACGAAGCGCTTGTTATTGTTCACCGAGTCACATGAGCTTGACTCGATCCCCGAATTAATTCCTCCTTGGGGAAAGCAGAGAAAACGGACACCCGATAATGGAGATGCCGGGATCAAAAACGGTATCCTCACTCCCGGTGGAGTGAAGGATAAGAGAAATCACATCAAAAGTGAAGAATGGTAGAAAGATTTTTATAAGAATTAAAATCCATTCTTCATCGTCTAAAGCAGATTTATCATCAACGCCCTTTTCAACAAATATCACGGGAGGGAGGGTCGGGATTGTTTCTTCAATAAACAAACTCTTATGATAGAGTGCTCCTCCCCCCGGGTCAGGATCTTCCTCAAAACAAAAAAAAATCATTCTCTGGTGGAAAAATGATATGAGTAAGTTCATCGGAGAACTTCTCGTGAAGAGAACCAATCATATGATGCCTCGATCTCATTGTCGGAATGGAATTATTAGCAAGACATGCCTCGATCTCATCTAAAAAGACACCATTCCTCTCATCTAGGGTGGAAGGAGGAATGGAAAAATCGGATATAAGAGGATCAGAGGATGGAGTGGCATTCGGAGATGAATCAAATACGTCTTCTTCATCGACGGGTGTAATGTTATCAACCAATTCCATATCACCGTTAGAATTTCTCCCGGACTCACTTTGGATTGGAACGAGGTTCTCAACACTTGACTTATTGAATTCGTCAAATTCCGTTGCCGGAATAGTGTTTAGATGCTCGTCCCCCATTATTAGAGAGTCCTCGGGTTCTATGGAAGTAGAGATAGATTCTTTTTGAGGGTTAAGAACGATTGTAATCGTGGAATCATCATTGTCGTCGTACATACAACACTCACAAAATTTAGTTTTTCGTTCTTCGTCAAGAAGTTCTTCCATCGATTTCACTTGAGGCTCGGAAGTATTCATATAACGATTAGCCACCATTTCTTTTAACTTCTCGATAATAGATTTGATTTCAAAAATTTGATTAATAAAATCGGAAGTTTGTGGGGGTTGGTTAAAACCATGAGAATCGTAACATGAATTTGGCTCATAAAAATTTTCAGACGATCCCCCACAATGTTCAAAACTTGATGTATTTTGAAATGAATCACCATTGTAATACGGGTCTTGCTCATAAAAGTTTTGAGGATAAAAATTGTTTTGAGGATAATTATCAAAGCTCGGATCGTAAGCGTAAGACGTGTTAGCACTCGGGGCATAGCACATACAATTGGTGTATCCACATTCATTACAAAAATATTGCCCACATGGCACTCCTTCTTCGGCAGGGTTTCCACAATTATAGCAATAAAATGAAGGTGGTGGTGGTGTATAGTAATCGGGAACGTTTTGAAAGATTGTGTTTCGAACATACTCGGGAGTATTACAAAACAAACAAACTCCATTGTGAATATCATTACCACATTGTTCGCACGTACACCAAACACATGAACCTTCAAAGAACGGTTCTCCACATTTAAAACACATCGGATCCATAAGTGAGAAAGTGAAAGAATTATCGGTTTAGAGGGTTAAAGAAGAAGAATCAAACGATAAGAGGATAAGAAGATTATTTTTGGTTTTTAATTATCATAAAATAAAAGGAAAATCAAAATGGAAAAGGAAAATCTTTTTGTATTTTTATTTTTGTAAAACAAAATTGGAAAACTTAAAACTTTTATTTTATTTTGTTTTTCAAACGTTACGTTAATCGTAAACCGTTTCCTTCAAAACTACTCGCGACGGAACGGGAGAGAAGAATGGATCTCTCTTCAGCTTGCAATTTAATGTCAAAGCTTCCGTATTTCCCGCTTATTCGGTCGTAGAATTAAAGTAATCCGATTAGCAACTAATTTTACGCGTAGTTATATTGAGAGACTTATTTGGTTTACAACGCTCTTCCTTTCGGTCGAGACGAGGCTGTAACTTTATTATTTTTTTTGGTATTTTTGAAAACACTCTAGGAAAAGTGTTTTTGATTTTTCAATTTTTTTTTTGGGTTTTATAGAAAATATATATAAGGAAGGTTTTCAAAACACAATTTCGAAAAACGAAAACGAAAACGAAAAATTCACTTCAACCTTCCCCGGCAGCGGCGCTAAAATTTTGATTCGTGAAAATCAATATATATATATATATATATATATATATATATATATATATATATATATATATATATATATATATATATATATATAGTATAGTATTACTCAAGAGATCCGCAAAGAAATACGGATAACCTGAGGTCGTAGTCCGTGTGAAGGATGAATGGAATTTTTTGGGTTAAATATTATTGTGGATCCGGTTAAGGTTTAATATATTTAGTTATGAGTGAAATTTAACAAGGACCAATTTTGTAGAACTAAAAATATCAGGTACTGATTTTGTAGATATTTCAAAGTATCTTCCAAGAGCATTTGTGACAATCTCTGATTTTTGAAGGACCACATTTGATTTTCCTTTGGATATTTCTTTCCGGGACTAAATTTGTAAATATCTGAAAGCTGAGGGACTGAAATCGCCAAATTCTCAAACTTTGCTCAGGGACCTTTTATGCAACTTTGGGAATTCTTGAGGGTTTCTTATGACATTCTGAGCTTTCCTTAATCATTTTGCTTCCCCTGCTCTGGCTTTTGACCTTTTTCCATTCTCGTGCTCGTTTTTGTCGGTTTTGGTATCGTTTTTGTTCATTTTTCACATATCCGTACCTGCACATACACAAATACAAAAACACACATTCTCTTGGCATATTTGGTTAGTATTTGGTATTTTTGGTCTGAATTAAGGCCTAAAAAGGATGTGTGATTAATCACTCATCAAAATAGGGTCGGGATTGTTTGACGGATTGTTGAACGATCTTTGATCATACGTGGGAGAATTACAATTCAAACAAACACCATCACGAATATTATCACCACATTGGTCGCACGTACACCACACACACAACCCTCCGAAAAATGATTCTCCACAATTAAAACAAAACGGATCCATAAGAATTAAACGTAAGAGGGTTTGAGAAGAAGAATCAAATTTTAGAGGATAAGAAGATTATTTTTGTTTTTGATTTTTCAATTTTTATCTTTTATAGAAAATATATACAAGATAGTAGAAAAACTTAACGCAACACGATTTTTCAAGACGAATATTCAAAACTCATGTCCACCTTCCCCGGCAACGGCACCATTTTGATAAAGTCTTTTTGTAGTATATAATTATTCCGAAGAAATACCGATGAAAGTATTTCCCGGGTCGTTTTCCCAACGAAGGTAGAATGGAGTCGTGAATAGTCGAATCGCAAAATCGTGTCGTTAAAAGTGGTAAAATGAAAATTATGATTTTAGAGTTCAAATTATGATAAGAAATAATGAAATAAGAAGAATGTATAAGCTAGGTATGTACAAATGTTGAAAACGTAAAAACGGAAATTCAAACGCGAATATAAAACGTAACGTTTAATGAAAAATAAAATGATCCTACAAACTTGAAAATACTTTCTAAAAATCTTAAACTAATAAAAAGAATTTTAAGAAAAAGAAAAATATTTTTTAGACTTTTTTATTTATTTTCTAGAATTTATTTTCTATTTATTGAATTAAGAAATAATTAAAAATAAAAGAAAATGTAAAAATAAATGGGAAAAATATAAAATCAACTTTGAAAAATCTAAAATATTGTAAAGGAATTATCTAAATTATTTTTGGAATTTTAAAAGCTTTTTCTGATTTTTATTATTTAAAATTGATTTAGAAAATGATAATAAACTAAAAGGAATTAAGAAAAATATCAAATCAACTCAGAAAATTATGAAAAATTCACAGAAAATCTATAATATTATAATAAGCTTGCAGAAATTTTTTGAAAAGAAGAAGATAAGCAAAAGTGCTTATAAGAACCAAAACAGCTTATGGCAAGTGCTTATTAATAAGCACTTGCCACAAAACTTGATCAAACTTATATCACAAATGCTTAATACAACAATAAGCTCAGAAATGCTCAAAAATTACCAAATAGAACACAGAAACACTGAATGCAAGCTAATAAGCAATATATGCAAACTAATGATGAGCAATAAGCATTCCAGAATAAGCCAGGAGCAAGGTACTGAATGAAATAGCTAGTACTCAACTTAAACAACTCAGATATGACAAATAAGCTCAAGTACAAGCTCAAATAAGCTCAAGCAGCCCTATGCATCAAACAAAAATCAGGTCCAGTACGACTTATTGCAGGCCACAAAAAGCAGTTCTAAAAAGCTCTAAGCTATAAGATTAAGGGGGCAAATGCTTCACTACTCTACTGAGATTACCTAACAACTAATTCCCATCTCAGAATTACTCTTAAACTATCCTAAATTTGCCCAAGTTCAGCAGCTATAAGCAATAAAAAGAATGGAAGAGTTGACTTTTTGAAAGCTTATACTAATTGACTTATACCAATTTTGAACTACTGAATATTATCTAATAAGTTGTTGTAAGCTGAGTTTACACTAAATTAAGCTAACTAGATCAATTATGCATATACTACTGCAAGTATTCTATCTGATACTAACTATACTAACTGTTAAGCTAATATTGAAATCTAATTTTGACTTTTGCTATATTGTCCTACTGATTTTATGCAACTTATAAACTATTAGTACCTAAAGTAACCTAGATAAGCAACTATAACTATGAATGAAGTACCACAGATCAGCTAAACAACTAGATCCAAACACTCCTATAACTTCCAAATTACACTACACCTAATGATTCTAAACCTCTAATCACTTCAACTATGATCAAACATGATTCACTAACAATAATAGAAGCTAAATCTACAGCAAATATCATCTAGGTCCTACAGTAATAAAATGAAACAGATCCACATTAAGACAGATAAACTAATTTAGCTATGCAATCAAAGAAGCAAAACAGACTGATGTAGCAATTAATCAAGTAAACCTAACTGCTCTACTTCTATCACTACAACAGTAAATCACTACAAATAAAATAACAACTACTATAACAGTATAGAGATCTAAATCAATCACTACTAATGAGCTTAATTGAAACAGAAATTTACCACAACCTCTCCCTCAGCTAAACAGAGGGACTTCCCTTTGCTTGCGTGTCTCTAGACAGGCTGAGATTTTCCTTTTCCACCTCAGACTATCAACTTTACACCATTAATCAACTGATTCAATATCAGTTGACTTTCGTTGACCAATTAGGAAAAATTATGAAATTGAAATTAAAACAGTTCCAACTAAAGAGTAAGAGATTATTTAAACTGTATAACTCCAAATGAACTTATTTGAAAGCTCAGCTGCTATTTTGAAAACATTTTTTTTTTCTGATTTCTTTTTGATTCTCAAACTATTGGAAACTAAATTTAAAAGACAAAGGAATTAAATTGATTGAAAACTAAAATTTAACCAAGATTTGAATAGAAATAAAATAAGCTAAACTTATAAGCTGAATCAACAAACTGAATTGTAAAGGATAAAAGATTGAAATTCATTAAACATAAAACATTACAATTAGAAAGTATATTTACACTAAAGAAACTTAGAAATAATTTTGGCAGAGCTTGGCTACTCCAAACTCCACCTCTAATACACTGAATTTAGACTCCTATTTATAGCTGATGAGAGGTGAGGGGGTCACGGATTGCCAGCTTGGCAATCCGTGTGATATGTGCTTCTTCTGAGATCATCCAAGCCATCTAATCTTTTCCCAATCATTACCACCCTTGGATTGATTATTATGACGCGTTCCTTCCAATGAGAAACTGCCACGTTAGTCCCTTGTGTGCTTCTTGGATGCTGACACACTCTTGACACCATCTGACACTTCTAGAAGCATGTAATTAGACCTTTCTACCCTTAATTGCTGTTAATTAGTACGGAGTAACATCTAGGGTTCTAAGGTGAATAGTGGAATCTGGGTAAAAGGGGTGAAAAGGGGCGGGTAAGATATTATATGTTTGTTTGACTTGTGGTTGGATGGTTTGACCGAGAGGTGCGGGCCGGGTTTAACAATGGTATGGATTTGGGCTTTTGTATATTAAACTTGGATCAGGCTTTGGGTATAAGTATTCTCAGATTTTTGTGGTAATATATCTCAAGGACCAATTTTGTGTTTTATGAAACTTTGAGTCCGTTTCTGCCATTTCTCTAAAAATGTCTTTTTAAGGACTAAATATGCAAATGATAATCTCCCAAAGGTTGACTTTTGACTTTTATTCAATATTTTCCAAGAAGGACTGAATATGTCAACATTCAAAGTGTAGAGACCAAATATGACAATTCCTTAAACTTTCATCTCAAGGGCTTCAAATGTAACTTCATAATTCATAAAGGACCAAAACTGCCATTCTTCAGAAATATTCTTCAAAGGGCCATAACTGACAACTTCTCAAACTTGAAGGATTGATTCTGACAATATCTACACACGTTCCACTCTCATGCTCGTTTTGCCGGGTTTTTGTTTGTTTTTCGTCTTTTTGCGTAATATCCGTACCTGCATATTCACAAACACAAAAACAACATATATTTGGCATAATTGGTTAGTTTTTGGTCTCATTAGTCCGGTTTTTGGTCAAATAATAATAAATGAATAAGCACTCACCAAAGCTCCATTCTTGTAGCAACAAATGACTAAATGTACATCAAAACAAATTAGTTTAATACTATTCTCATCACTTTCAGGTGTGTTAACTCCTGTGAGAGGTGAATCATTGAAAATAATAGATTTGATGTCTCTTTACCAATAGCCATTACTACTGGAGTAGCCAAGTGTTCTAAGGTACACTGATAACCACATGATTTTGAGCAAATCATCAGCTATTAACGGATTTGAGATTTCTTTACCTGTAGCCGTTTGCTCAGGACTAGCCAATTATTTTGATGAAAAATCATCTTGGTTAACTGATTACCAAATATGGTTTTACATTGCCTTTACCACAAGCCATATACATGTGGGCTAGCCAATTATTTGGAATCCATAAAGGAAAAATCCATGGTCAATTGACAACCATTTCAACTACTCAGCAATAAAGCATGGGTGAGTTGAAAACCCTATGGTTTTGAGCAAACCATTACAGCTATCAACAGATTTGATGTGTCTTTACCAAAGCTGTACCCTTTGGACTAGCAAACTTTTTGATGGAATAGTCAACATCAGGTAAGTTGATGACCAAAGAATAGTGTGATGAACACCAAACCTGCATAACATAAACACAATACTATACAACAAAAATGTTTTTTTTTTTTTTTTTTTTAATAAATAATAAAAACAAATATACAACATTATACCATTAAACAGAAGCTGCTCTGGAAGTCTTAATCATTTGTTTAAAGACTTTCACCAAAGATTCAGCAAACAATCTTGCATTCCCAACTGGATCAGGAGGAATCTCCAACTTTTGTTGCAGCATTTTCTCCATCAGAGACACTTTCAGAGGATATCTTTTGCCAATATCCATAATAAGCCTTAGACCAGTTGTAGTTTCCAAAACATGAACATAAGGCATAGGATAAAATTTCCAACTCTGAACTTTCCATCTTTGATTGTTTTTCCATATGTCATAACTAGCACCAGTGGGAGTAGAAGAATCAAACAACACTCTTAGATCACCCAATAAATACAATCCAGACCCTGTAGGAGTATGATTTGCATAAAATTTGAGAACCAAATCATATAGAGTGACCAAATCCTGATGATCAACAAGATGTAGAATCTCTTGAAGAAATGTAAAGGATATGGAAGTTTTATCCAATCTATAAATGGTATTAAACTGGCCATTTTCAGTTAACTCCCAGTGAACCAAAACATCTCTAGTTGCATCAGGCCAATCATCAGGGGATCCTTCTCTTATAAATGAAGCATCAGAAGCATTCACATTTATTAGGCTTTGTGTGGAATGTGAAGTTCTGACTCTAGCCATTCTCTTTGCTCTTCTTCCAGGAACATAAATAGCAGCATGAGGTAGAGAAGATGCATCAGGAACTTTGATGCGTGGGAATCGCAACAGGCTTTACCTCTCGAGGGATCTCGAGAAGCTTACAACCCCTACCAGGCAGTGTACCTGATCGTTGTAGTATAGTATAGTGACAAGTACCGGGGGATTGATCGTTCAGCTTAGGAATAGTGTCGCTAGGATTAGAAAGCCTAAATACTAGTTCTAAAGGTGAGGGATGATTATTTTTGTATTTTTATATTTTTTTAGAAAGCAATTAAAATCTCGGGTTTTGGAAGAGTGGGCGGAATTAGTTGCTATTCAACTAACCCAAAACTAAGATGCAATCAAACTAAAATACTAAAAATGAAAATAAACTAATTATACTAAGGTTGTGAGCAGTAATTGGAGAAAATGTGTTTACTTAGATTTCACTACTCCCTAGATATCTTTTACACGTTAATTGCTTGTTATAATTGCATGGATGACGGATTGTATTCCTTAATACCATTCATGGGGTGGCATACATAACTCCCTAATTCTATGAGCTCTTATCTCCTCCTACACCATGCCCAGCACAACTATAGGGATTGTAAACAGTGGCTCATGCATTAAATACAACCAATAAAGACCTAGTACGCCTCGGTTCATGTTTCTTAAGACGTTCAAGCATGTTACCATTTGGAGATCTGCCAGTTTTCTTAAGCCTAACATATAAATCATTCATCCAAGACAAGAATAAACAAGTAATCAACACATAATTAATATCTAGGTTTCATTAGATCTAAGCAAACACACAAGAGATCTAGCCTAGCATAATGGAATTGAGACAAGAACAAGATATAGACAACCAACACATAGACATATTGATTGAATTAGAAGAACACTTATCTCAATTACAATGCAAGGTATCAAGGGTTTGGAACCCTTGAAAAACCTGTAAAAGTTGCACCAAAATCGTACTTAGGGTTTCTCCAAAACTTCTCTTCCTAAATGTGAAAAATTAGAAAACTATATATAGAAAAACAGGTCTGACAGCGTCAAGAGTAATCTTGTGACGCCGTCACCTCGCCGCCAAAACTCTCCTCGGACTGCCTAGATCTACTTCTGACGCCGTCAAGACTTAGACACTTCCAGGCCGCATGACTCTTTTACTCTTGACGCCCTTCTCACGTGATGCCTTCAAAACTCTACTGGGTCGTCATGGAAATTCATGAAATTTGCTCTTGACGCCGTCAAGGATTTGCTCTTGACGCCGTCACCTACTGTTCCCAGCATGGAAAATTAAGACTTTGGCGTTTTCTTCACTTTTATGCTCCAAAAACGTCCAAATTGCTTCCTTTTCCAGATTTCACTCACAAAGTACCTAAAATCACAAAAGGAACGATTTAGGGCAATATTTGATCAAATAAATTCGGATTCGGGCTTAAATGACCCCCTAAAAACGGATCATTTTTCGCCTCATCAAACTTCAGCTTCAGCAGATTCACCTTCTGTAGCATCAATTTCCACTGATGGATTATCCAATTGTTCATCAGTAGAATCCTGAGAAGATTCAAGTGCAGCAGATGCATATTGTTCATCCATAGCCTGCCTCATCTGTTTGGCTTTAGCAGCTTGAAGTTCAGCCTCTCTTACCTTAATCTCATGAAATCTTGCCAAGTCAGCTTGTTGTTCCTCATCTAACTTTTTAGCAGCCTCTTCACCCAATCTTACCTCCTCCATTTGTATCCTGGTTCTCTTTCTAGATGAAGGATCTTCTGCTATAACCGGAGCTTTACCTTTATCCACATAAGATGAAGCAACAACATGTGGTACATCAGCAGAAGTATCAGGTAAAGATACCTTTTCAGCAGCAACAGGAATATCCACATTAGGAATATTCTTCGAAGCACCCATTCCAGCTTTGTCATTTCTAGCCTTGATCCTGTTATACATCTGAACCAATTTGTCAAATGGAAGTGCCCGCACTGGTTTCTTAGTCCAAGCAGTATTATATAATGAACTGCTTTGACTTTTCACATATGTTCTCATATAATCCCTCTGCTGTGCTTGAGTCATAGGTTTATCTCTTTTAGCTTTGGCTTTTAACTCATCTGCTACTTTCTTCCTCAACTTCAGCACTTTCACAATTTCAGAAGCCCAGTCCTGCTTCTCTACCCTTTTACCAAGAATGTCTGTAGCTAAAACAGAATTAGCAAGTACTTGTTGTCCAATATGCTGCCAATCTGACTCATCAAACTCTTGAACAGCAGCATCCAATTCTCTTTGTCTTTCAATAGACAAAGTACAAACATATCTTTGGGTGGCAGACTGGAATGCTGCATCAAACTTGGCTTGCTGTTCCTCAGCCATATCAGAACTCTTCTTATAATCTTCCTAGTCTTTGAAGAGTTTTTCTTGTGCAGCTCTTTCTACAGCTGTAATAAGCTCATCCTCAGCCACCTCAGTTCCTTCAACAAAATCATCATGAGGAACATCCAAATCATCCATAGGATCATCATTAAATTCTTGAACATCTCTATCAGTAGATCCTTGAGGCTTGAGGATTTCAGTGATGTCATCAGGAGAAACTTGCTGATTATGAACAGGGGAATTCAAATACTCTTTCCCTGCTACAAAGAATGTATCTCCTGAAGCATGAGTTTTATCAACAGAAATGTCAACAGCAATACTACTTGGTGATTGTTTCTCCTGAAGAAGATCAATAGCTTCAGCCATAAGCACATCATCATCACCACTAGACACTTTGGAAGATTCAGCAGCTTTCTTTGCCAAATATTGTCTTCTACTTCTTCTTCTGCTGAATTGAATTGGTGGCTTAGATGGATGTACTTCAGCAGCTTTAAGAGGAGCAACATGAGACTGTCTAGCAACTTCAGCTAGAATTTCAAGAGAGTCCAAATTTGCCTCCTTAGGAACTTCAGTAGTATCCAATCCACCCTTACTTTGCTTCTGCTGATTCAACTGTTCCTCCAAATCTTGAACCTTACTTTTCAGCCTTTCAATTTCATTACCAAGAGTAGACTTGGTATCAGCAAGTTCCTTTTGGAGATCATCAGTCCTTTTCATGTACATGCAAAGTGAATCATATACAGAAGTAAGAGTAATAGGGTCCTCTGCTCTACCACCTGATTGCTCAGTGGTAAGAGGAGCATCATTGAACCCAGCAAGAGAAACAGACTCATGTACAACATTAGGAAAGCCTTCATCAATTGGCTCTCTCATAGGGCTGGATGTAGGTAGTCTAGTGAACCCAGGCTCAAGAGGCTGAAATGTATCTTCAAACTCATGAGTTTGCTCAATTGGAGCATCCTGAAATGGTGAAATGGTAGGACTACGTGACATATGTACATGGGTAGGTGGTGGTAAGTCAGTAGAAATAGGTAATGGTTCAGCAGTTGTAGCTAGCTCTTCCTCAATTACCACTGAAGGATTACCATCAGCAGCAACACCAGAAGATGATGGATTACCATCATCAGCAGCATTTTGAGAAGGCACATGACCAGCATCATCACCCTCAACTACATTATCATTGCCATGTGGCAACATAGCATCTAACAAAGGGAGATGTTCCCCATTATAATTTGTTTTCATTGAGGCAAACAACTTAGAACCAAGACTTTTAATAGGCACATGTGTTTTATCTTCAGTGGTTATATCTAAAATAATTTGTAAGAACCTAGGGTACATTAAAAACTTATGCTGTTGTTTATCAATATTTTCCAGCATATTTTCAAAAATAAACTTAGAAAAATTATAAGTTAGACCCTTAGAAAGACAAACAATACCACAACCCAATTGTAGAGAGAATTGGTTCCATCCACCACACTTGTTGCTAATACATTGGAGCAGCAAATGCACCAAATACCTCCACTTAGGACAAAATTGATTCTTGTGCCACTTAGTTGTATCAGTACTTTGATATCCAGCTTCCCTTAGCCCAACAAGAATCTCTGTAGTGTTGGAGTGATACACACCATTCTCATCATCCAACTGAAGCTTTGTCCTAATCAGATCTACTGTCACCGCATACTTTACACCATCAATCTCAGTTACAATCTCTGTGTCAGATCTCTTTGTAGCAGATGCCCAAAATTGCTTCACCATTGATTCACAAATCAGATTGGGACTATGTGTCAAAGCATAATGAATCTTTGACCTTTGTAGAAACTCCACCATTAAATCAAATTCTTCATGTCCCTTAGCCTTTTGCAGAATAGCGTACTTGTTATGATCTCCTTTCAATCAAGTTGTGCCATTTGAATGAACTTGCGTGAGACGGTTATGAATTACTCAGAGAATTATGGGTTTAAATGGAGTAATAAGCGAATAATTTTGTTTAGGAAGAGATATGCGAAGTGGGATATACTTGGAAGTTCCCCAATCGTGGTCAAAATTATCGGAACTAATTATTGACCAAGTCTGACGTGTAATTTAAAAACTTCCAAATTCAAAATTACCCTTCAGCAGAAATGAAAGTCAAATCTGCTGAGAAATGGTCAACATCAGCAGAAACCAAGCAAATCTAAAAATATCTTCGGTGAATATCTTGATTTTACTGTGCCACCCAACTCGCATTAATTATCATAACGCCTAAACTTGGCTTATTTAATCACCCCCAAATAACACATCTCAGTCATCAATTTACCCCAAATCATCTCTCAACCCTAATTTCCCAATTAAACTCAATTCATCACCAAAATCATGTCATCAAAACCAGAAGCTTCAGATCAAAATTCCTCTTCATCATCAGAAGAAGATTTACCACTATATCCTTGGGAGCTTGATGATTCCGACTATGAAAAAGAAATGGAAAGTAGATGGGAAGCACATGAAAGACGATGGAATGCACATAAAAGGGGTGAATCTAGCCATGTTCCCATTCCTGCTGAGAGAGAACTTGTCTCTCCCTTCATATGTACCTCTGATGAAGACTCTTCAGAGGAGGAAAATGAAGATCCAACCTTTCTTCCTCCTTCTACACCAGAGAGATCCCAACCAAGATCAAGTAAGAGAGATCCATCTATTCCAACATCACAAAATGTAGTGTTGGATCTTCCTGCTCCAGGACCTGGTCTTTCTACTCAAGAGCACATCGGATAGAGCAAGAAGGCATTATACGTAAGGGAAATGAGAAGCTGAAGTAGATGATTGAGGAATGTTGCCATGGACCAAAGTTCTTGAGTATTTTCTTGACTTTGGTACTTGAGCATCTTCACAGTCTTCCTTCTCTTCTTTTTCCATTTTCATCTTCAGCTTCATCATTGTACTTGTCATAGCCTCAAGTATTTTGTAATAAATGATAGAAGCTAGTAGTACTCAATTAGACAAATGTTTAGGAATGATCTTTGTAATTCAGTTGGAACTTTGAATGTAAGCTGTAACTTGTTTCTTTGAATGAATGAAAAGTTCTTCTTCATTAATCATCTTTTGTATGACCTTCGGCATAATCAACTGATTAGAAGAAACCATGTACAACATACTTGACCACATTCCCTTGTATACAGCTCTTGGTGACTTTTAACATAAACTTTACAACCTCAGAACATCTGCAAAATAGACATAAAACATGCAAATATACCAAATAAACTTGCACAAACATTAGAAGGTTAGTGTTAAAACTCAAAAAATTATACAAATTATACAAATCTACAAAGTTTACACTCAGAATCCTCCCCTGAGGCATATGCCTCCCCTGAGGCTTATGCCTCCCCTTAAACTTTGCATTTAAGGGTTAAGCATACCAATATGGACCACCAAATATTGAAACCTTGGTCCATCAAATGCTTTGGTTAATAAATCTGCCACATTCTCATCTGTGTGAATTTTGACCACTTTAATTAAATGTTTCTCATAAGCATCCCTGATAAAGTGGTGTCTGATTTCAATATGTTTGGTTCTATTATGAAAAACTGGATTTTTAACAATGCAAATTGTACTTTGATTGTCAATGAAAATGGTAGTATTCATAAAGTTATACCCATAATCCAGCAATTGATTCTGAATCCATAGAACCTGTCCACAACAATTGGCAGCAGCAACATACTCTGCTTCAGTAGTAGAGGTAGCAACAATGGTCTGTTTCTTGCATTGCCAAGAAATCAATCTCCTTCCAAGGAATTGGCAACCTCCAGTTGTGGATCTTCTATCCAGATTGGCACCAGCATAGTCACTATCACTATAAGCTGCTAGCTGAAATGGAGACTCTTTGGGATACCAAAGACCCAATTTGGGTTGGCCTTTTAGGTACTTAAAAGTCTTTTTGACAACATTCAAGTGAGAGGTCAGTGGAGTGACTTGGTACCTTGAACATGCACTCACAGCAAATGTAATATCAGGTCTAGAGGCAGTCAAATACATCAAAGAACCAATCATTGACCTGTATAAGTGAACATTCACAGGGAGATCAGGATCAATATTATTCTTTGGTTTGGGAGCCTCATAGGGAGTAGTGGCAGTCCTGACATTCTCCATATCAAACTTTGACAACATATCTTTTACATACTTCTCCTGATGAATGAAAATACCATCAGGTTTCTGCTGAACCTGTAAACCCAAAAAGAAAGTGAGTTCTCCCATGGCACTCATTTGAAATTCTCCCTTCATCAGATCCTCAAACTCTCTACACCATGCTTCTTTGGTTGAACCAAAGATAATATCATCCACATACACCTGCACAAGAATAATATCCCTTGAATCTTTCTTGAGGAATAGAGTCTTGTCAATGGCACCTCTTCTGTAGCCATGCTTTAGCAGAAATGTGGAAAGTCTTGCATACCAAGCTCTAGGAGCTTGATGAAGTCCATAGAGAGCTTTGACAACCTTGTACACATACTCAGGATGATCAGGGTCTTCAAATCCCTTGGGTTGAGTCAGATAAACCTCCTCTTCAATCTCACCATATAAGAAAGCACCTTTAACATCCATCTGATAAACCATAAAGCCCATATAAGAGGCATAGGCCAAAAAGATCTGAATGGCTTCAACTCTGGCCACTGGTGCAAAGACTTCATCATAGTCAATGCCTTCACAATCCCCTTTGCATCTCTTTTATTCTTCAAAATCCATTTTGTCCCAATGGCATATTTACCATCAGGGAGAGGAACCAATATCCAAACCTGCTGATTCTTAAATTGCAGCATCTCTTCTTGCATTGCTTCAAGCCAGCTTGAATCAGCCAGTGCTTGAGGAACACTAGTTGGCTCAACCTGAGAAAGAAAGCATGCAAACAGACAATGTTTGAAGTCTGTGTGATTGTCCCTCTTTTGATTGTAGACATAAGAAATGAAAGCAACTTCACCATATTTAGTATTCTTTACAGTTCTTCTTGTTCTAACAGGTGCTTTAGGATCTCCAATAATCTCTAATAAGGGATGAGCATTATGAATCCTTTTTGTTGCTGTAGGGTTAACATCAATTGTGGCATCAAGGTTGTTGACTGTAGGCCCAAACTCAGTATCATAAGAAGCTGAGTGAAACAGGCCAGGCTTGGGATGATAATTCCCAAGATCAGAAGGACTAGGAAATCTTGTAAAGGGCTTCTCCAAGTCTGTAGATGCTTCAGTAGAAATGGGAGAGTTTGCATCATTGGCATCAGCATCTTTGAACTTATCAGTGGGAATAGGTGTGCCTTCAGTAGAATTGTCAGCAGCATCCTTGTTTCCACTAACTGCTTGTGCTGATTGATGTAGGATGGCTTCAGTCTCTTGTGTAACTTTTTCATTGAGTTTCTGAGCTTCCTTTGTAGCAGCATGTTCTTGCTTCTTAAGTCTTGCAAGATCCTCTGCATAATGTGACTCATCATCTTGTTCAGCAGCAGAATGATTACCTCCAAAATTGTTAGGTGGAAAAGATGGTACAACAATGGTATGTTCATCTGGCTCAGAGTCACATTCTGAGTCATCATCCATGGAACCTGCAGGGTTAGAATTTGGATCTTTGGTACCTGCATTAGGATTAGAAGCATGTCTAGTATAACCCAAATAATCAGTCAAATAATCTAGGTCAAAATACCAAGAATGGCCTTGTCCTTGAGTATTAGGCTGATCTTCAAGAAATCTTAGGTTAAGGGTCTCCTCTATCCTTTTGGCATTCAGATTATACACCCTATAGGCCTTGCTATGAGTTGAATAACCCACTATGTATGCCTCATCAGCTTTCCCATCAAACTTACCCAGTGAATCAACAGTATTCAAAATGGTCACTTTGCAACCAAAAGGCTTAAGGTAATGAATGTCTGGAACTTTCTCAATGAGAAGTTCATAAGGTGTCTTGACATGATGTCTAGTGATGGATACCCTGTTCAGGACATAACAAGTAGTGCTTACTGCTTCAGTCCAAAACATAGTGGGTAATTTGGAATCTGCAAGCATAGATCTTGCTGCCTCAATCAGGGTTCTATTTTTCCTTTCAGCAACCCCATTTTGTTGTAGGGTTCTTGGAGTACTATAGTCCCTTCTAATCCCATTAGACTTACAGAATTCTATGAAAACAACATTTTTGAATTCTATCCCATTGTCACACCTAATGCCTTTAACCTTTTTATTAAGCTGGTTTTCAATTAAAGTGATGAATTCTTTCAAAATAGGAGTTGTTTCATCTTTTGTTTTTAGAAAGAATACCCAGCAAAACCTGCTATAATCATCTATGATAACTAGACAGAAGTACTTGTGATCAATACTTCTGATAGGAGTTGGACAAAAGAGATCCATGTGTAGCAACTGAAGAGGCTCTGAAATGGTGCTCACAGCTTTGATGGCTTGGTAAGAGGCTCTGTGTTGTTTTCCCTTGTTGCAAGCAATACAATTGTGTTCATTGGTGAAGAGTTTAGAAGGAAGGCCCTGAACAAGACCAAGTTTAGACAACTTGTTGATAGTCTTGCAATTAACATGAGACATTCTCCTATGCCACTTGGTAGATTCATCCTGGGAAGCTTTGGCCACCAAACATGTTAGATCACCTTCTGGCTTGACATCATTCAGATTGAATGTGTACAAGTTGAAGGTTCTAGGAACTCTCAGCAAAACAGTTGTGTCTTCTGGAAGTTTGAAGTCCTTGGAGAGTACAAGACACTCATCTTCAGAGAAGAAGACCTTATTCTTAGTGTCACAGATTTGTGATACAGAGAATAGATTAAAATGCTCCAGTTCCTTCACATAATAAACATTTTCAAAATCTAACAAAGGTGTCTTAATAGTTCCTTTCCCAGTAATTTTGCCATCTCCACCACCAAAAGTTACACTGCCTCTTCCTTCTATGGGCACAAAGTCATGCATCTTGTCCTTGTTCCCTGACATACTTCTAGAACAACCACTATCAACTATACCTACTTCAGTACTTTTCAAAGGATGATCCTACAACAACAACAAAAATATACAAAAGTTAGTACACATTGGAGACTCAAGTCATTGCTGACTTGAGCCTGTCTTGTGGATCATTAGAGATAGGCCATGTAGATGTTTTAGATCCACCATTGTTCTTGGGCCTGTAATGCAAATTAGGTCCCTTCTTTGTCCAAGAACAACCTGCTGAGGGCTTCACAGCAGTATTCCAATACCCTCTACCATAATACATTGAGTCAAAGTGATTAGGCCAATAACCATTAGAAAAGAAAGAACTAGTAGGTCGAACATAAGGTCTTTTACTGGTTCTTCTCCATGAAGAATGTGGTTCAGCAGAATTGGACTTCTGCTGATGTGGAATAAAAGAAGGTATATCATTAACATTTTTCCACATTTGCCTAGGTTTCCTTTGACTAAAACTTACACCCATTCTTTGCTCATGAAAAGTACAATCCTTAATCAAATGAGATTTACTTCCACACACAAATCATTTCTTCTTTTTAGAAGATTTATTCAAACTAAAGGAAGTTCCATAACATGAAAAAGCATTCAAACCACAATGATTAACAGAATTGTTTTTAACAGAACTAGAAATATTGTTTTGCAAAGAATTAAAAAACAAGTCTTCAGAAGAAACAGTCTTGGTAGTAGCAGCAACTCTAGAAGGCTTGTGGGGAGTCTTGGGTGATGTCTTTGGTGTGGTCTTGGGAGTGGTCTTGGGCAGGTCTGACTTCTCACTTGAATCACAACTGGCAAATGAGGTAGACCCTTCATCAGAAGACTTGTCACTGTCACAACAAGAGACAAAGTTAGTAGATTTAATAATAGGGTCTGGCAAGTCAGTTGACTTTTTGCCATAGAGATGATGTGATCCATCAAAGTCACTAGGTATGAACAGGTCTATAGGCATATGTTCCCCTCTTATAGGTCCAGGGACAACATTCATTCCCCAATTTAACAGTTGTTTGATAAGCTAAGGCTGGTTCAGGGTCAAAAACACTAGACATATCAGGATATGTTAACTCTTCAGGATCTATATATTTCTCATTTCCTAATGCTTTTCTAGACCTAACAGATTGGCGACCATCAATCAATTTACTCAAATTAGATGCTCCTTCCTGCCATTTCATACGACCAGCTATCTCTTTATCTAACTTAGCTTGTAATTCTTGTTTTTCCTTTTCTATATCAGATTTCTCTTTTTCAGTACGTCTTAAGTCTATCTTAGCAATTTCTAAATCACTTTCTAGAACACTTATCTTTTCATCATATTTAACTTGATTCTTTTGAAACCAGACTTTTTGTTTTTCTAAAGTTTTTAAGGCCTTTTTATGGGCCTCTACTTCAATATAACACTCATTATACTTTGGTTTCAATTCATCAAATTCTTGTTTAAGCTCATTGTATCTTACACTACATCCAAACACACAGTTGTGTGCCTGAGAGATTCCCATCAAGGAGACTTGCTCGTTCGTGTCCTCTAAAGGTGAGTATGCCAATAGATTCACTTGTGTAGAAGTAGAAGCTTCCTCTACAGCAGGTTCATGTTCAGCCCAATCAATCTGGTGATCCAGAGTCACCAAAGCCTTTGAAGGTACAGCCTTAGAAGTCCCTGATTCCAATGGATATGAGCCATATCTAACTTCATCACCAGACTTCCTCTCCTTGCATTCTCTTGAAAAATGTCCCACTTGGCCACAAGTGTAGCATTTAACCTTCCTTCTGTCAAACCTTGCTGCCTCTCTTCCATTAAAACCAAGCTTTCTTCCAGACTTAGTTTCAAACCTCTTTATGTTCATAGAAATCATTGCTAGCTGCCCTTTCAAGTGCATCTCCTCCATCTCCAAAGGATCTACCTGTTCAAAATCCTCATAAGCAAGAAACTGCTGATGTTCATATTCAGCCACAAATGAATAAACAATGTCATCCATTATACTACTGGATTTTGATTTAGGAGCAGATTGAGTTTGGGTTTGAGAAGATGTTCCTGAGGAGTAAGAGCTTGAGGCATGATGCACAGGTTTTGTGGTGGTGCTGACAAAGGCTGAGTGAGTGGATGGTCGAATGGGACTTCTAACATCAGGCTCAAGAGATTTGAGTCTGTTGTAGAGGTCATCAAAGGAAATCAATTCCAACCCTCCTTTAGCTTTGAGAGCAATGCTAACTTGCAACCAAGATGGTGGCAAGGATATCAGAAACTTAGCATTACAGTCCTCATTATCTGGCCTAGCCTTCAGCTGATTAAGTTGACTTAAGATTCGATGGAACCTGTCATAGCCTTTATGGATTCCTTCTTCCTCAGATATCTGAAACTCTTGAAACTGCTGCTTCAACATTGACTTCTTCAACCTTCTTGATTCCTCATTCCCACCAAATCTAGCCTTTATTGCCATCCAAATGTCCTTGGCATCATCCATGAAGTGGAAGTCACCCATGTGATCATCTGGTATAGCTTGGAGCAGAATTGTTCTAACTTTATTTTCCCTTT
The DNA here is from genome assembly GCA_030686995.1 of Artemisia argyi. Taxonomy (NCBI): domain Eukaryota; kingdom Viridiplantae; phylum Streptophyta; class Magnoliopsida; order Asterales; family Asteraceae; genus Artemisia; species Artemisia argyi. The sequence continues at coordinate 67,428,284 of CM060691.1, read as the reverse complement.
GCACAGCTAGAATCTCTTCAGCAGTTCTGGGACCTAGAATTGTAACTATTCCATCAGCATCTTTAACATGCTTCTTCAGGCTATTCCCCTTTCGAACAACCTCCCAAAGATTCCAGTCTATGTTTGTGATCCAGTTCTGCATCTTCATGGACCACAAATCATAGTCTTCAACATTCTTCAAGTATGGAAATTTAGCATTACTGTTGGAGAGGTTGAGTTGTTGAAGAGAAGTGGTGTTAAGGTTTTGGGTTGTATCAACTTCATCATCAGATCCAAGCATGTTTATTGATTTGTTTGGATTCTTAAGGTGTAAGATTTGTGTTTCTTAGTATAACAGAGACTCTCTCGAGGCTCTGATACCACTTGTTGAACTATAAGACCTTGATAGATCTTCTTGAGCACTATAGAATCGTTAGATATGTTAATGTAATCAATAACACACTAATAGACAATCTCTGTAACTTGTATTTTAAAGCGGAAACAAACACAAGTTTAATACTAAGAACTTTTGATCCTCTATGGATCTTTTAATAACAATGAGAAGTGTTTTCTAAAACGTAACTCAATACATAATCGTGTGTTCCTTTTATACACAAGGAACCCTAAACCGTTTCCCAAGAAACTTATATTCTAAAACTTCTAAATGATATGCATTATCACTTCCTAAATAAACTCATGCATATCCAAACTATATTACATAAAATACGGAAATACTATATCCGCAGAAACTAATAATGCTGAAACTAGACTTCAGCAGATACATTGCTTCAGCAAGAACAAGCTCTTCAGCAGTAACCTTCAGCAGAATTCTTACTTAACAGAATTCCCAACAAACTTCTTAAACTTTGTGGTTTGTTTTATTAGATCATTTTGAGTAATTTTAAGTTTCTCAATTTCGAGTTTAAGCTCTTCACATAATTTGCAAGATGTGTCAATACCTTTACTCTTTTCTAATCTCTTAGCTTTTTCTTTTAGCTCATAAACTTCATTTTCTAAAAACTCCTTTTTAGTTTTCAAAAACTTATTTTTGTTTATGATTTTCAAGCTCAATTCATAAAGTTTGTTATATTCTTTTTGTAAGGTGTCATCATCAATAGAGGAGTAAGATGAGTCGAAGAGTACCTCATTTGAGTCATGTGCCATGAGAGCAATATCATCATTCTTTGACTCATCGTCATCTCCTTCATAGTCACTCCAAGCACCACCCAGAAACGCTTGTTGAGGCTTGCTCTTGGGTGGTTTTGGACATTCTCCTACTAGATGACTTGTGTCTCCACACCTATATCATTTCCTTTCAACCTTTCCTTTCTTATCATCACGATCTTTTCGGAAGGTTTTCTTGTCATCTTTAGGTTGCCTTACAAACTTCCCTCGTCTACGAAAAAACTTCTTGAAGTCTCTAACGGCCATAGCATATTCCTCATCATCTGTAGGACCGTAGATATCAACTTTAATAACAATATAAGCACTAGATGAAGTAAAGATGGTGACTTGATGAGATATGTGTGGCGTTAGATTAGTATAAAGTGAGGTAAAGATGAAGAGAACTTTTATTAAAAACACACACAATACACACACAAGCACACACCTCAAATGAGCCTTTGAGGTGTTTATATAGTTTTTAACATAGGCTTTCTATGGGCTTGGGCTTGGACTTGGATTACATGTTTAATAAAAAGGCTTAGATAAACTAACACATAACATATTAGCTTACCAAGACCAAGGCCCATTTACTATTCTAATAACATAAACTACGACACATTACAACGTTACAATAAATGAGAATGACCATCACTTTTTAATATAATTTTTAATGCTAACAATCTCCCCCTAAGGGGTGGTCATTCGAATGATGTTCCACGTGATTAGGTCTTTCGTGTTCTTTGTCTTTAACGTTGTGTGTCGTTGTAGAATAGTCTTTAGTCTTTGTTCCTTCATGCTTTGTGATCTTTGATGACTGTCTTTTCATCGTTCTTTATTCCTTTGTGATGTGGAGCTATCTGCCTTTCGTCACTTCTGCGTCTGTGGTGGTTGTTCGCCATTCCAACATGCTCATACATCTTTGGACTTTGATATTCATATGCACGTAGTTCCCTTTCTTTCACTTTGATCTTTAGTCTTTATACTTTGTAGATTCTTCTTTTTGGCGTAGAATCTTTCTTTGAACTTTGTGTTGTATAGATCTTTAAGGGAGCTTTCTTTAACTTCCAGATGTATGTATGAGCACGTGGAATCTGTCGCCATGGAGATGAAGTGTCCCTGCATATAAACAATTAGCAATAAAACATCCGATACTTACAGATAAGAATTAGAGATCGTCAACAGCATAGTGCGAAGACTCCTTCTAACCCTTACCAAGGCCGTTCCCATGTCAGATACTCTCGAGAGAGCTTACAAGACCTACTAAGTAGCTCAATGACTGGGTGAGTCGCTGGGGATCACTCCACGACTGTAGACCGTTTGAAACAACCGCGAACACTAAGCATAACCCATAAAGAATTACCGAAGTGACCTGCTGTCAGGGCTGCTTGATGTTGACCCTGGCAGGAATTTCCATTCAATCATTGAGAATCACAAATGTGAATCCTCTCATAAATGTTCTGGCAGATTGCTAAGATCTGCGTAGGACTCTTAAGTTTACATCTGGTGTCCTTAATGTTGAACAACCAGTGTAGAATATCATGTGTTCCTATGAGATCTTTTGATGAATCTCGGGGCTCTAGACTCGATAAGTGCACATTTGGTTTCCTATGCGGAGATTAGGGAGAGGTCTCCTGTTTCAATATCAACCATCTTTAAGAGACAGGTCGATAGATTACACTGGTTCCCCGTGAGAATGAAACAAGCTCTTTTAAGAGAACTTGAGTGGCTTAGAAGGTTAAGTGCAGTACGTCACTGGGTCCATGACGTCTTTGTCTTCAATACCGGTGTCACCTTAGTAACAACCAGTAGCATATGAGTTGAACCCGGTGTCTGCCCTAAGGTTGAACATTTGGAGGGCTATTTCTTTTCACCCTTTTTCATAACTTTTCTTTTTAATTCTTCAACCCCTTCTTTCTCCTTTCTCATTTTCTCCTTTTTTAAATCATACCTAAGGACTTCTAATTCTAATCTATTGGATTTGTCCTTGGGTAGATCCCTCCGGCTCTGGCGGATCATAGGACGGTTTTTTCCTAACCTTAGTCACCTTCTAACTCCATGACTATCCTATAATTGCCATGAAAACATTTATGAAAAATCTCTCAAAGTGTTTATGATAATAAAACACATTGTTGACACTTCGAGATTTTTGCATTTCTTATGAAGGACTCCCCCTTCACATGTGCTCATGAATTTTTAAGAAATTTGCACATGCGTGAGGAGTTTGCACTTTTGAATTGATCCACTTTCAGTGAACATGACCGATTCGAGACACACTTACATCACTAGTTAGACTAGCTTGAAATTATTACCCGTCCTGGTCAAGTCCAAAGAAAGTCTCTCGATATGGTACATTCTGCTCAGACAAGTCCTATTCGAGACACGCTTACATCACTAGTTAGACTAGCTTGAAATTATTACCCGTCCAGGATAAGTCCTTTCGATTACTGACATTTTAAGCTTCGTCAATTCATTGGTACTATCTGAGTCGAGCTCTTTTGAGATTCAGCCATAATCTTTAAACATCTTTGATCACATTTTAATCATGTCTTCTCCCCCTCAAAAATAGCATATTGTGATATTTTTGATATCAACTGATTAAGAAAAAGCTTTTTGGAGAGATAGACAAATTTCATTTTGCATGAATTTGGAACATTTTGTTTGTACTCCCTCTTAATGATAGCTCATTTAAAATCAATTTAAGGGTTTAGAGGGAGTTTTCTTGAGCACTAGTTTTGAGAGATTTTGAGAAATCTTTTGAACAATCTTGAAAAAGTGGTCAAGAATTTTGTTTGAAAACGAGTTTATGATTGAAATCTTTTTCGTTTGTTTAGACTCGAACTTTTGAAAAAGATTTCGTCATTGAATGTACGAGTCCTTGATTTGAAAATAATCAGAAGTCATCATTTAAGTCCTTATTTGAAATCTTTTCGAGTTGTTATACCCGGTCTTAATTTTTGAAAAGATTTCACTTTGAAGCACGGGTTTCGTACTGAAGTATACGAAAGCCATAGTGAAGAAACTTTTGAGAAACGACATGTTTTAGAAAAACAGTAAAAGGAACTCCCGCTCAAGCATCTGTACATGTCCGTATCATTGTTGAATGACATTTCTAGAAACGTACAGAATATTGATTTATACGAGAGACATGTCGTGAGAAGAATATTTTTGTATTTTTTGATTTTATATTGTTTTTGTCTTTTTGAAAATTTTTTATTTTTATATTTTGTTTTTGTTGGTTTTTCAAATTTTGTATTTTGTTTTTTCAAAGATATTTACAGCAAAGTGATTTTGAAAACATTTTTCAAGAAGATTCGAGAAGACGTTCTAGCTCCTCAGGAGTTAGGCTTCGCATGCCAATTCGTCGAACTAAATAGTCAAACCTTTCTTTTGGAAGGGCTTTAGTAAATAGATCGGTGAGTTGATAATCAGTCTTAACAAAAAATAATTCAACAGTACTCTCTTCCACGTGTTCTTTGATGAAATGGTAGCGGACTTTGATATGCTTCGTCTTAGAGTGATGTACGGGATTGCACGAGATGGCTATGGCACTTTTTGAGTCACAATACATAGGTATTCGGTCAAAAGTAAAGCCATAATCTGTGAACTATGTCCGCATCCATAGAACTTGGGCACAACACGCAGATAGAGACACATACTCGGCTTCGGCGGTTGATAGTGCAGTACAATCCTGTTTCTTTGATGACCAGCTTACTAGCTTTTCACCCAAAAATTGTGCTCCGCCTGATGTACTCTTTGCTGTAACTTGATCACCAACATGGTCTGCATCTGAAAATGCTGTTAGATTAAACCCCGAATCCTTCGGATACCAAAGTCCCATGTTAATGGTTCTTCGTAGGTACCGAAAGATCCGTTTAACCTCTTTGAGGTGAAGTTCGGTAGGCTTTGCCTGAAACCGTGCTAACAAACAAACAGCAAATTGAATATCTGGTCGACTAGCAGTTAGGTACATGAGAGAACCGATCATGCTCCGATATTTTTTCGGATCGATGGGTTTTCCAAACAAATCAGCACCTATTTTTGGTGAAGTGACCATTGGTGTACCAACAGAATCACAGTTTTCCATTCCATGTTTTTTCAAAATCTCGATTGTATATTTAGCTTGATTGATAAAAATACCACGAGGGGATTGATGTATTTGTAAACCAAGAAAGAATTTTAGTTCCCCCATCATGGACATTTCAAATTTACTTTTCATGAGATTTTCAAAATGTTTTGAATGGTTAGGATTGGTTGATCCAAAAATAATGTCGTCCACGTAAATTTGAACGATCAAAATGTCATCTTTGAATTTTTTGATAAACAAGGTGTCATCAACCGTTCCTTTTGTGAAATTGTTTTCGAGCAAGAAAGATGATAGTTCGTCATACCACGCTCTTGGAGCTTGTTTTAAACCATAAATTGCTTTCTTAAGCTTGTAGACGTAGTCTGGATGATCTCTGTCGATGAATCCCTCTGGTTGACTCACATACACTTCTTCTTTCAGAGTTCCATTCAAGAAGGCAGTCTTAATATCCATCTGATAGACTGTGATGTTTTTGTGAGCGGCATAGGCTAAGAAAATCCAGACGGCTTCAAGTCTAGTTACAGGCGCGAATGATTCCTCGAAATCTATCCCTTCTTCTTGTGGATAACCTTTAGCCACGAGACGAGCTTTGTTGCGAATTACAGTCATTTCCTCATCCAGTTTGTTCTTCCACAACCACTTGAGATCAAGAACTCGTTTATCAAGTGGTCGTTCAACAAGTTTCCAACTATCATGTAACAGGTATTGAAGAAATTCCTCCTGCATCGCTTCAATCCAAGGGTTTTCTGCCATTGCTTCTCGAATGTTCTTTGGTTCTTTGAGGCTGATTGAGCAAATGTAAATGCACAATTCGAGATCAGTGGCAAGTTGTCTCCTTGTCTGAACTGGCTTTGAAGGTTCACCAATAACATGTTCTATTGGATGGTCTTTTGTCCATTGAAACGTAGAAGGGTACATTGGGTGTAACGAATGTGTGTTAGATGGTTCTTGTAACCTTGAAGAAGATTCAGCAGAGTCTGTTGCAAACGGGTTTTCAAATATTTCTTCTTCTTCTAACGCATCATTGTTTGAATTATTTGTTGGTTCTTCTTGAAAATTTGTGTTTTGGTTTTGCTCATCAACGCTTGGTAGAACAGTTTCAAGTACTGGAGTTTCTTGAGTAGATGTAGATGATGTTGATGTAGTTGGTGCTTCAGCTTCAATTGTTGTGGATGCATCTTGTGGTGGTGGTGGTTGATGGTTTTGAGCGGGTGCAGCGGAATGTTGATTTGATGCATTTGTCGAAGTTCCACCATAGTATTCATCAAACATTAACTCGAAGAAATTTTCCAGTTCTTTTTCTGAAGGTTTATCCATGTTTGTTGACTGAGCTCCTTGAGGCACGAGTCCTGAACTGATATGTCCAGAAGTCTGCTGGTTTGGTGCGGGTCCTAATCTGGTTTGATTAGAAGCCATCGGATTAAGCGCGGGTTCTAGAGCGAGTCTCTCAGAAGCCATCTGTGAAATCTCGTCAAACTTCACATTCATTGTCTCCATTATCTTTTTCGTTCTTCTATTATACACCCTGAATGCCCTCGAGTTTTCTGAATATCCAATGAAGATTCCAATATCACCCTTAGCTTTTAACTTCCCTAGATCTTCTCTGTCATTCGTCGGATAGCACAAAGCGCCAAACACGTGAAGGTAAGAGATGTTAGGTTTACGGTTGTTCACTAGCTCATATGGGGTTTTATTGAATCTCGGATGGACTAGGGATCGGTTTTGAGTAAAGCAAGCAGTGGCTACAGCATCAGCCCATAAGAATAGAGGTGCACTAGAGAAAATCAGCATTGTGCGAGCAGCTTCCACAAGAGTTCGGTTTCTTCTTTCATCTACCCCATTCTGCTGTGGAGTTCTAACAACTGATGTTTGATGTGTAATTCCAACATCTTCGAGGTAAGTTCTTAACTCCTGATTTGTGAATTCTGTGCCATTATCTGTTCTTATAATCCTTACTGGAGCTTGAAGTAGAACTTGAATACGCTTCAAAAAGGTGATGATGATGCCTGGTGCTTCGTCTTTTGATCTCAAAAACTTTACCCAAGTATATCTTGAATAATCATCAACAATAACAAGAATATACTTCTTCCCATTAATGCTTTCAACTCTCATTGGGCCACATAAGTCCATATGCAACATATGTAACCTTGCTTCCGAACTAGGTACGGTTTTGGGTTTATATGATGCTCTTTTACTTTTTCCTTGTTCGCATGATGGACAAAGGTATTCCTTGGTGTATTTGAACTTAGGAAGTCCGGTGACGATGTTGTCTTTGGCTAACTTGTTGATCGTGTCGAAATTGAGATGGGATAATCGTCTATGCCACAGCCAGGACTTAGTTTCGGTTGCCCTTGTCATAAGACAAATTGGTGATGTAGAAGCCATTTGGTTGATGTCGATAGCATACAAGTTTGTACCACGATTACCAGTTAAGAGATCATCACCAACCAAACTTCTTATAAAAACCGTGTTTCTCCTGAATGCAACTTCTAAATCTGCATCACAAAACTGCCCAACTGAAAACAAGTTGTGTCCCAACCCTTCGACGTAGTAAACCCGAGTGATTAAAAAATTCCCAAACTGAAGATCTCCATAACCCTGAATAGCTGATACATGATCATTTCCAAAGCGTACAGTTCCCATGAATTTCCAGATGAAATTGATCAGCAGCTTTAAATTCCCGGTCATGTGCTTGGAGCAACCCGAGTCGATGATCCAAAGACATATTTCGATAACCTGCCAAGAACAGAAGAGTTTGTATTTGGAAACCGTTTTGAATTTGGTTCCAAGGGGTTAGGAGTAAAATCTAAATCACACTCATAGACAGTTGCTACTTGTTTAGCTTGAGCTATTTCTAGTTTACCGTCCTTAAGAGTGAACTCTCTACCCGTCGGAATCCACATACAATACTTAAGATAGTTCCTAGGCATTCGACTAATAGTGGTAGACCTAAAGCGTGCAACTAATCTTTCTATAGATCTAGATCTAGCACTAGGTCTTTTTGGAAAATTCTTCTGTTCAGGCGTAACATACACATTCTTAGAAACACATTCATCGTGAACATCTTTAATTAAACATTTCTTGCATATTAAACAAACAGAGTCATTACATGCATTAGAACCAGTACTTTCGACATTACATTCAGATGAATCATGTTTCTTATTACAAAGCCATAAATTCCTAGGGTGTTCTTCTACTTCTTCAACTTTATTCTTGCCACTACTCATAGAGACAGGCGAGACTCTATTGTTCCTTGTATTGCTCCTAGGATCTAGTCTGCTGCTCCTAGAGGTGCTTTCTAATCCTGTAGAAGGTAAGGCACACACATTAGGATTTATATTGTTGTCCTTTTTAGCATCCCTATATTCTTTAGAATTAGCCTTTATGCACTTGTCATTTGTCTTAGATGTTGAGGCAGACGCACTAGTGGGACTAATCCTAAAAAGGCCAGGTGCTATCACTTTTGGTGTTTCGACAACTACTTTTCCTTTATCAACAATCTTTTCATTTTCACTTTTCTTGGGCAAGGGTGTTTGAGTGACTGGTTTTGTCAAATCCTTTTTCTCATCGACTTTTGGAGCAAACCGTGAAATTGACATTTTTGGTTTTTGAACCGTGTATGAAACATTTGGTTTCTCCGAAGTCAATGGTTTTGCAAACTTAGTTTCCTCACCCTTTCCTTTTTGACTTTCAAGCTGAGCCCTCAAAAGATCATTTTGCTCTTTCATATTCTTTAAGGCACGCTCATACGACAATTTTTCATACTTGCATTCTTCCTTTTTTCGATCAAGTTGTTTAAAATATGACACATTTTCTTTTTCAAGCTTTATAAGAGCATTTTCATATTTTGAAACAATTTCGGAGGTCTCAGCTCTCAGTCTTTCATCGTCTTGAACCGAATATGTTTGTAAAATGATGGACATAATGTCAGTGGTCATAACAGCTTCGAAGAGAGAATCATTCAGGTTTTCCAAAACATTTATGTTTTCACGAGTATCATTAGCTTCGTTTACCAGGGTTTTGTGGTCCTTGACAAAGTCGGCCGTTTCTTTTAAGAAAGCTTGTTCAAAATGGATTACCCTCGCACTGATGTTATTCAGTGGGATAGTAATTTCGTTTTCAAAAACTTTTTTCTGCAATATGAAAACTGGAATGCCAGTTGTTAATATTGATTGTAGTTTTAGAAGCAACAATATTTTGAAGTTCTTGAATTCTCTTTTTAACGTCATCCAAAATTTCTCTAGCCTCACTTGTATTAAAAATGTTGTTAGAAGAAATTTGTTCCATTTTTGAAAGAGATTTAGAAACAATTACTTTCTTAGAAAACATTTTTGAGAATGGTCGTTTTATGGAAAACACAGATGGTTCTTTTTGTGGAACAAAAGTAATTCCCGAAAGTTTGTTCAATTTGTTGTAATCAATGGGTTTCAAATCCTTTTGTTTCATTTTAATTATGCTCTCTTCGACATGTTCTATTGTTTGCACAGAATCCCGAACGACGGGATGATCATGTTTGGTGTAAATCATATTACCATTATACAAAACATTCTGTTCTTGCTGAGCTTTCTTGAGATTACAGGGGGTGTTGTTACCAAGAGCCACTTTATGTTTCGTATGGTAAACCGGATTAGTTTGATTTGAAATCATTTTCATTGTTTGACTTGACTGACCCGATTTAACCACTAATTCTTCTAAATGAGCAATCATGTGTTCTGAATCTACGATTTTGGCCAAAAGTTTGTCTTCTTTCTTTGCAAAGTCCTTTTTCAACTCATCCCTTTCTTTTTCAAGATTGGTATAAGCTGTTTTTTGTTTAGAAAGTTGGTTTTGTAAATCAGAAATTTCCGCGTTTAAAGATTTTATCTTTTTGAAAGAATTAACATCAAGTGTATCAAACTTGAGTTGCAATTGTTTTTCCCTTGAAACGGAATTTTGATAACCAGTTTCTAATTCAGACAATCTTTTGTTATGAAATTCAAAAGCTATAACGTTTTCTTTGTAACTCTCAAGCTCAGCGGTCAATTTAACATTCGCGGCCTTAACATCGCGATTGACCTTTTTCACATTCTCAATTTCAATACGACAATTATTCAATAATGATTCAAACAAAGCACGTGTTTCCTCATCATTCTCAGCATGCTGTGAAACGAAGCCTCCATTATGATTCACATCTGGAGTTGCTAAAGGAGTATTGCTACTACTTGGCGTGTCCAGGTATGTATCATAAGTGGGTGCTAGCTTCTCAGTATGCTGTTCCTCATGAGGAGACATATCAAATATATCATTATTGTGACATGTGTTGAAGTTTGATACCTCAGATGGTGCATTGGTGTCATAAACAGGAAGTGTGTCAGAATCCGTGTCATACTTAGCTTCCTGAAGATTCGCCATAAATATGCAGTTCGCATCGATATCCTCTCTATCTTCCATGTCATCCATAAGAGCCATAAAATCATTCTCCTATGCGTTTAACTGAAACCCTGCCTCATTCTTATATGCCAACAGTAATGCTTTCTGCAAATACGCTGTGTCTTTCTTGTTCGGCTTAGTAGGACAGTTCCTTGCCATATGACCTATACCCTGACAGTTGAAACACTTTACCGGATTACCATGATTCACATTTCCCAAATTCCCAACTACTGGAGCAGCAACATTTCTATTCTGATTACCCATTGCCTGATTACCAACATTCTGACCCCTCTGATTTCCAACAAACTGACCCAACTGATTCCCTGCATACTGACCATATTGATTTCCTGCATTCAGCATATTCTGATTCCCCATGTTAATTCCAGTAGCATATCCTTGCTGATTCCCATAAACTCCAACCATTTGGCCTCCGTTGCCCATATTGAAAATCGGCTGAGCAATCTGCTTGTTGCTAGTGTTCGATGAAATCCTTTGGTTGTTGTTAGTTGGTGTAGAATAGCGTCCTTGGAATGCCTTTGACAGAAAAGCAAACGCTTGGGTCAATGCTGCAGTAGCTTCATCATTTTCAGTGAATTTTGGTTCTTGGAATTGTTGGTATTGCTGTTGTGGAATAACATGTTGTTGTTGTTGTGGGTAGAACTGTTGTTGGTAGACCGGTGTTGGTTGTTGAATGTATGATGGTTGCATGTAGTTGTGAGTGGAAGGTGATGATGGTTGTTGTGTGTTCACTGGTAGCGGTGTTGGTGTAGTAGCAATTAATGCAAGAGGATCATGATTCTTTGCCAATCTTTCTTTCCTTACTTCATTAGCCTCAGCTTGGTTTTGCTTCAAAAAGTCATAGAGTTGATCATAGTTCACCTTATGTAAATCCTTTGTTTGATTGACAATTGTAACATAACGACCCCATTCTTTTGGAAGGTTATTGATGAATTTGATGTTTGTTGCAATTGTTCGAGGTGTCAACTTGTTTCTGATTAACTCATTCATCAAAGTGCAAAACCTTGTGTAGTAAGATTCAATCAGTTCACCTTTAGTGGATGTAAAGTTCTCCCATTCCGTAAGAAGTTTGTTCTCAACGTCCTGTTGTCCAATCTCTGTTCCATGACATATCCTTCTGACACGTTCCCACATAGCATAAGCAGTTTCACAACTGTCGACCGCAGCAAAGATCTCCCGTGGTAATCCAAGTTGGATTAAATGCATTGCCATATCATCAGCGGCGATCTGCTTCTTGTCTTCCTCTGTGTAATCTGCTTCTGTTTGTTCACGCACGAATGGTTGAGTAGGAGGTGTTGCATTTGGATTACCTTCAATTTGAACCTGTCTTGGCTTGAATGGACCATTTGTAATGGAGTTGATCATTAATTTACCATCAGGCTTTGTTTTGATGTAACGAAGCGTTCGGCTTGTCCATGGGAGATATCCACCTTTTTCAAGCATTGGGCGTCGGTTTTCCGCACCGGCTGCATGAATATCTTGCTGAGATGCCATTGATGAAGTGTAGATTGATAAAGTTGATTCTTGGATCGATTCAACGAAGTAGGAGTTGTGATTAGTGTAAGTTGATGCAAGTTTTTATGGTGAAAAATTTGATCTAAAACCTTAAAACCTCAATAACTGCTTCTCGGAGCGTTTTTAGGCCTCGAAACTTCGCCTAAATCGATAAATCATTTAGCGTGTCGTTCTCCTCTGTCTCACGGTCGTTTTGACAGCTGATTCGTCGAAAACGGAGTTACGGTTCAAAAGTTATGGCCGTTTGAAGTTTGGTTGTCAAAAGTCAAAACTTACGCGTAAAGCTTGATCTTATGCGTAAACAGTAAACTTAAGCGTAAAGGGTAAACTTATGCGTAAACAGAATCTTATGCGTAGGAAATGTTATGCGTAAACAAAAGTTATGCGTAAACAGTAAACTTATGCGTAAGAGAAATACTTATGCGTAAGATTAGTAGTTTATGCGTAGGCTTTGTGTTTATGCGTAAGATTAGTTACGCGTAAGGTTTACCTTATGCGTAAGATTTTTACGCGTAAGGTTTACAAACCAAAATGATCTCTCAAACTTATCCAAGCTTGAAAGATATCCCGAGTCGAAGTATTCCACAAACTTATCCAAGTCAGGGAAGTACTGAGTAGTCTCTGATCGATGAAGAAATCTTATGCGTAGGATCTTACGCGTAGAATCTTTTGCGTAGAAGTTCAACTTAGGCGTAGGATCTTATGCGTAAGAACCCAACTTATGCGTAGGAAAGTGAATTTATGCGTAAGAAGAGGGTTTTGACCAAGCTTATGCATAGAAAAAGGGTTTTGACTTAATCTTATGCGTAGGAAGTACTGTAGACAGCTGTTTCTTGTAGTATACTCAAAACTTACGCGTAGGATGACCAGAAAACTTCAAAAATTCGATTTTTTTCACCCAAAAACTCCTTTTTCACTTGTTTCTAATGATCAAATCTTTCCCAAAACACTTAGAATCACTAAAACTTCAATAAAAACAACAACTTTAACACTAGAAACACGTAAAAATCAAAACTTTTTGAAGAAAAAGTACACAAATGAATGAAAAGTGTGACTTTTTTAACAAAAAACTTGATAAAAACACTCCTAAATCATTGTTAGGCGATTGATACCACTTGTAGGACCTTAGATATATCAACTTTAACACAAATATAAGCACTAGATGAAGTAAAGATGGTGACTTGAATATATATATGTGAGGCGTTAGTATCTAAAAGAGAGTAATAGATGAAGAGAACTTTTATTAAAAACACACACAATAGACACACAAGTACACACCTCAAATGAGCCTTTGAGGTGTTTATATAGTTCTTAACATAGGCTTTCTATGGGCTTGGGCTTAGACTTGGATTACATGTTTAATAAAAAGGCTTAGATAAACTAACACATAACATATTAGCTTACCAAGACCAAGGCCCATTGACTATTCTAATAACATAAACTACGACACATTACAACGTTACAATAAATGAGAATGACCATCACTTTTTAATATAATTTTTAATGCTAACATCATCACTATTCGAAGTGGATTCTTCATTATCACTTGATTGGACTCTAGCTTTCAAGGCAATGGACTTAACTTTTTCTTTCTTGCCTCTAACTAATTCCGAATCTTTTTCCATTACCATTTCATTAACTTTGAGGTTTCCAATTAGCTCATCAAGTGACATGCTTGAAAGATCTTTGGATTCTTTAATTGCCGTCACTTTTGCTCTCCATTTCGGATGGAGTGCTCTAACGAATTTCCTGACAAAATTCTTACTACAAAAAGATTCATCAAGTGCTTTAAGTGAAGTAATAATAGTGTTAAACCTAGCAAATGCATTATCAATAATCTCATCTTTGGGAATAACAAATTGTTCATAATGTTGATCAAGAAGATCACTTTTGTTATCCTTGAATTGTGAGTTTCCTTGATGAGTGACTATTAAAGATTGCCAAATATCTTTGGCGGTTTTACACATAAAGACTCTTTCATATTCTTTCTTAGGTAAAACATTGTAAAGCATCATTTTAGCTTCATCATTTTTAGCAATTGATTGAGGCTAAACAGTCAACCTAATTGACCAAGTACATGGTCAACAAGGTCAAACTATCTAGACCAATGCTTCCGGGTAATAAAGGGTATCACCAGGTCGTTATGTCCCGACGAGGTGTGATGGTTATCAAACGGGTTTGTGATCGGGTGAATTTGGACATGAAAAGGTTTGTGAGTGATTAAGCTAAGAAATCTACAAAGAAATAGCTTAAACAAGCTATATGAATAAGACTGGAAATTTAAAAAACCAGAAACGTTTTAAACCTAAAAACGTGTACGTTCACGTTTTAAATAACGTAAACGTACAAAATAAAACGTGAAAACTGAAATCTGAAAACCCCCAGGGGGTGAAAATGACTTTTTTACAAACTTAAAGATGAAAGAAATTTTTTGGAAAAAGAAAATAAATTTTTACACTATTTAATTATTTATTATTAATTAATTACTATTTAATACTTATTATTAATATTTAAATAACTTAAATACAATATAATATTAATTAAACACTAAAAAAGTGAAAATTAATTTTATAAAATTATAAAATAACTAAAAACAAGTTTTAAAATTAAAAATATGTATTTTTGTCTTTTTGTGATTTTTCTATTAATTAATTACTAATTAAATATTAATTACCTAATTAAACTATTTTAAATTATAAAAAATAGCAAATGAACAGTAAAAATTATAGAAAAATTCCTAAAATTATATTATATTATATAAAAGCTAGGAAAAATATAAAAACTAGGTCTTACTTATTAAAAACTAATTATGCTATTTAAAACTTAATTATTAATTAATTATTAATAAAACTAATATTAAATCTAATAAATACTAAATGTTAAAATAAAAATCTGAGAAAATTACTAAAATTACTTTAATATAAAAGGTAATTAATAAAAATATAAAAAAGCCAAGTACTTAATAAAAATTTAAAAATGAAAATTAAAATTTAAATTGCATTAAATAGAAACTATCACTTATTATTAAATTAGTTTTTCTTGATTTTTCTTTTAGAAATCTATTTTACACCTAAAGATAAGAAACTTTTGTAAAAACAACTTTTTTATAAATCAAAATTAAGCACTTTGAATGCTTTTTGGCTCAACAGTTGACTTATGTTGACCAAGAGAGAAAATAAGCTCAAATGAGCTTAAGTGGGACCTACTATGAGTGATTCTGGCTCAAATGAGTTTTGTGAACAAGTTTAAGCTGGAAAAAGCAAAGAGGTACCACAGAATAAGCCAATGAAACAAAATAAGCACTTGATTAAGCAAAAACCAACACAGAAATGGGACAATGTATAGGTCTTATTCCAAGTGGGGTCCACAGGTCCCTAGGTCAAATGGTTGGTCAAAAATTGAAGCCTGGTAGGAGGGGTATTGAAAGGACCAAGAAGGGGGGTTGTGGGACCATTGTGGAGGGCTGTGATGCGTGGGAATCGCAACAGGCTTTACCTCTCGAGGGATCTCGAGAAGCTTACAACCCCCACCAGGCAGTGTACCTGATCGTTGTAGTATAGTATAGTGACAAGTACCGGGGGATTGATCGTTCAGCTTAGGAATAGTGTCGCTAGGATTAGAAAGCCTAAATACTAGTTCTAAAGGTGAGGGAGGATTCTTTTTGTGTTTTTATATTTTTTGGAAAGCAAGTAAAAATCTCGGTTTTTGGAAGAGTGGGCGGAATTAGTTGCTATTCAACTAACCCAATACTAAGATGCAATCAAAATAAAATACTAAAAATGGAAATAAACTAATTATACTAAGGTTGTGAGCAGTAATTGGAGAAAATGTGTTTACTTAGATTTCACTACTCCCTAGATATCTTTTACACGTTAATTACTTGTTATAATTGCATGGATGACGGATCGTATTCCTTAATACCATTCATGGGGTGGCATACATAACTCCCCAATTCTATGAGCTCTTATCTCCTCCTACACCATGCCCAGCACAACTATAGGGATTGTAAACAGTGGCTCATGCATTAAATACAACCAATAAAGACCTAGTACGCCTCAGTTCATGTTTCTTAAGACGTTCAAGCATGTTACCATTTGGAGATCTGCCAGTTTTCTTAAGCCTAACATATAAATCATTCATCCAAGACAAGAATAAACAAGTAATCAACACATAATCAATATCTAGGTTTCATTAGATCTAAGCAAACACAAAAGAGATCTAGCCTAGCATAATGGAATTGAGACAAGAACAAGATATAGACAACCAACACATAGACATATTGATTGAATTAGAAGAACACTTATCTCAATTACAATGCAAGGTATCAAGGGTTTGGAACCCTTGAAAAACCTGTAAAAGTTGCACCAAAATCGTACTTAGGGTTTCTCCAAAACTTCTCTCCTTTAATGTGAAAAATTAGAAAACTATATATAGAAAAACAGGTCTGACGGCGTCAAGAGTAATCTTGTGACGCCGTCACCTCGCCGCCAAAACTCTCCTCGGACTGCCTAGATCTACTTCTGACGCCGTCAAGACTTAGACACTTCCAGGCCGTCATGACTCTTTTACTCTTGACGCCCTTCTCACGTGACGCCGTCAAAACTCTACTGGGTCGTCATGGAAATTCATGAAATTTGCTCTTGACGCCGTCAAGGATTTGCTCTTGACGCCGTCACCTACTGTTCCCAGCATGGAAAATTAAGACTTTGGTGTTTTCTTCACTTTTATGCTCCAAAAACGTCCGAATTGCTTCCTTTTCCAGATTTCTCTCCCAAAGTACCTAAAATCACAAAAGGAACGATTTAGGGCAATATTTGATCAAATAAATTCAGATTCGGGCTTAAATGACCCCCTAAAAACGGATCATTTTTCGCCTCATCAGGCTGCAACAGCCACCAAAGGTGGTGGAGTGGTGGTGAGGCTGCTGATGCAGGGGACTATCTCCCCCTGCAGGTGTGTTTGGCAGGGTGTGGGGCCTAGTGAAAAATTCACAAAAATAATAGGACAATGGGACCTCAAAGATGAGCTGGTAGACTACAATTCCACAAAAGCACAATGTTTAAATCTTAACTAAAAATTCTAAACAAATCCTACAATTTTTGGAATTTTTGCCTAAGCAACTTTTGACTTTTTTTGGTTATGAACTATGTTGACTAAATTGGATTTTGAATGCTTCTAGATAACTGAATATGTAATAATAAGCTTGTAAGAGACTGAAATAAACAACTACAACATCTTATGTAAGGATTTAAGTGATCATGGATCTAAAAAAACATAACAGTGAACAAAAATGGAAATGACAATGAGATTTTGACTTTTTTGTGATAAAACCTAAGTCTGATGTCCTAACTGAGCTATGATTACCTATTGAGACTTTTCTCGAGCACAAACATCAACACAATCAGCCTAAGGCTCAGGGAAACAACCTGAGCCAAACACCCCTTTAAACTAGACTAATATGAGTTTTTCAAAGTAACTAGGTAGTTTTGGTTGAGAAAATGAAAAGCAAGCATGGAATAAGTTATTTTATGACAGATTAAGCTCTGAGGTTCCAACAATAGACAGTTTCCAATAAGAAAACATGAATAAGCAGTCTTAAGCTACTATTATCAGTGAGGTTGAAAAATTTTCACAAATGGTAAACAAACTTTAACCTAAACTATCTAACACCTAACACTAACATAATAAGCATAATTAACCTCAAATAAGAACCAATAAGCAAAAAAGAAACTATGCTATAGTTAAAATCTAAAAATGGAAAATTCAGCTTACAAATGATCCAAGCAGAACTGAGGCACAAGGGGCACAAAACTACATTCCTATTACTCCCCTAGGAGTTCTAAACCAGTACCATACTTGATTCTTTGCTTCTTCTTCTCTTCTCATGGATTTTTGATTTATTTCCTATTTTTTTGTATTTTTGAGATTTTTAATGAGACTTGAATTAAACTGAGATTTCAAAGTTCCAATTGGTTAAACACACTTAATGAAGCTTAATAGAACAGTAAACATACATTTTTAACAACATTTAAGTGAAAATGAAGAATTGAGCTTCTTTGAATCAAATCTAAATTAAGCAACAAGAACTTGAATTACTAATTGGAAATGGTTTGTATTACACTGAAAACCTTAAAAATACAACTTTGAAGCTAAAAAGTACAATGGAAAGTTAAAATTTAACTACAACGACATGCTACAACTAAGCTAAACTACACTAGCTAACTAACTGAGCTTCTCTTCATTTTTCTTTATTTAAATAACTCTTGGCCGTTGAGATTTTTTTGGCTGGAAATCTTATTTTGGCAGTTGGTGGGTAACTTGGAGGGATTTTAGGGTATTAAGTGGGTTTGGAATTATGTGTAAGTTGGGGGAGACAAGGTGTAGGAGTGGTGAGCTGGAGGAGGGGGGAGATGGGGTGTTGCAGTGGAATTGCAGGCGAGTTGGGAGGTGGAAGGTGAGTCAACGTGGGTTGACTTGGGTGAAGTATTAAAAGGGACGGGGAAGTATATTAAAAAGGAGTGGGCCAGTTTGTGTTTTGGGCCTGGGGGTTCCATGGATTGGATCAGGGGTTGGGATGGTTTTGTTTAGTGGATTAGGTTTGTTGGGGTAATAAACAAATAGGGTCCGTTTGGTTTTAGGTAATGAAATACCACAAGGACCAAAGTTGTAACTTTTTTGAAATTTAGGGGCTGCAAATGAAACTTTCCCAAAGTTATCACAAGGATCAAAATTGACAACTTCAATAACCCAAAGACCAAAAATGTACTTTTTCATTTTTTTAAAACACCGGGGACCAAATATGTCAATTTGCAAAGTTTAGGGGTCATTTTTGCCAATCTGTGAAAACTTTTATCCAAGGACCAATATTGAACATTTTATAATTTCCAAGGACTAAAAATGATTTTTCATCCAAAAATATCCCACCAGGGACCAATTCTGCCAAAATTTGAAACTCCAGGGACTAAATTGCAAATTTCCAAAACTTTTGAGATTTTTCACCAAAGGACTAAAGATGACAACTTATGATTTCAAAAGGACCTTTGGTGATAATTTTCCATATTTTGAATGACCAGGGACTAGTTTTGACATTTTATGAAAGTTGGTGGACTGAAACTGCCAATTTTGCAAACTTTGTACGTTTTTCATCTGTTTTTACTCTTTTTGCATCTAAAACATATAAAACACAATTTTGAAATATTTTCAGTATTTTGATGCATTTCTGAGTGTTTTTGTATGTTTTGCAGTTCAGATTTGACAAAAAATGATGAGTGTTTGAGCACTCATCAGCAATCAATTTCTTTTGATCATCATCTTTAGTATTAGAAGCTATATTATCACCATCAATGATTATATATCATAAATCTATATCTTTAGATTTCACGTAAGTTTCAAAATGGTTTTTCCAATATATAAAACCATTTGCTTCAAAAAGTGGTGGTCCTTGCATAGATTGCCCTTCTTTGTAATTTTCAAAATCCATGGATCGTTTCAAGTTATAAAACACAATATATTTTAAAAGCTTGAGTAACGTAGCTCTTGATGCCAATTGTGGAAAACTAGAAGGGGGTTGAATATTTTACCGTTTAAAATCTTTTTAACTTGTTTAATTAGCTTTGAAACTTTCCGTTTGATCGAAGATATATACACAAACACAATATATAACATGCAAGTAAATGAAAGAAACGATCAAACCACAACACGACTATTTATCGTGGTTCGGCTACAAGGACTCTTTTTCCTTGCCCTACATCCACACCCCGAGTATCCAACTCGAGAGTTTCTTTCACTAGTCAACAAGCTCCTTTCACCGGCGGAGAAAACCTTACACGTCACTTATACACGTTTACCGACACTAAGCTAGATGTCGAGTTCTTTTACAAGGGTATAACCACTCCCGTTAGTTCTTTTACAAGGGTACAACAGCTCCCGTCACACTTTGTATTTTGAGGACTAAAATACCAACCGATCACTACTGAAAATACACAATCAAAAGAAGTGTAAACTACACAAATCTACACAATGCTAAGTTAACAAGTCTTGCAACGTTGTGTTGAATACTTGTAACTTTTTATGAACTCGTGAATCTCTTTGCTACAAAAAGAAACTTCACATATGAGATGTTAAAGGGTTAGATGAAAGAATGAATGAATGTGTGTGAAAATATGATGTAGAGTAGTAAGCCAAAAATCAAACTTGTGGCTTGGTATTTATAGCAAAACCTTCTGCAGGTCTGGCGGATATGGCGGAACCCTCAGATGGGTTCAGCCCGTGTACCCCCAGGGTTCCGCCAGGCTTGCAGTTGGTTTTGCAATAAATCATGCAAACCAAACAATGTCACATCTCATAACACTTAGTAAGCAAACATATGGTTAGTCAAACACACTTTCTTTCCATAAATGTATATTGACAAAACTTGCCATAAATGTAATGTGACATTTCTATTTTAAGAAATAAAAAGTGTTGTGTTTTATGAAATGTAGAATGTAGCAAATGTCTAGTTATGCAAGTCTTTAAAACTAAGATTATGATTTACTTAGAAACTAAAGTTTACATTTTGTCGTTAATAAAACTTAGCAAAGATCTTAAAATATAAATAATGTTTTTAGGCGATATTTGTATTAACAGAGTACACTGCTCGTTAAGTGTGTGCGTTAGTAATAAGTCGGCTAAATATAAATGTAAAACTTGAAAAGGCTTAAACACCCTATGCTACACTGACATTACACAACGCATCAACTGTACTTTAAACAATAAAAATTTTGCCATTTTAAAATGAATTTGAAAGTTATGTAAAATCAATAGATCATGATCTTTGGCATGTCATTTCAATTGGTGAATTTCAACCAATTAAAACTAATTTCGAAAATTAAAATCTCATAAGAAAGTTTTGTAAAAATATTGAAGCAAAAACGTTGATTTATAAAGCTTTGCCGAAGATTGAGTATGTTAGGATAATCTTATGTCAAACGGCAAATGACATATGGAAAAATACTTTTAAACTTTCATCAAGGAAATGTTCAAGCCAAAGATGATGAAAATATGTTGCTAGAAAATCATTTAGTTGAAGTAGATGCATGTGCTACTAGTTCAAATGCTTTTGTTGTAGGTAATGTAGCCAACAAGAATCACATATGCAACCTTGTTAATGCACTTATTTACAAGTCTTGAAGTGATGCCGATGAAGAAGACAACGTGCACCCTAAGTGTGATACTAATCAAGAAGTTGATTTTTCAAATGTGTATTATCAAGTCTTGCATCACATACAACACATTTTTACGGTAATGAGAAATTAAGGATAGCTAGCGGCTAAGGTACGTTTTCTTACAACCTTGACTATTATGCTTGCTATTTAAGTGTTTGCTATATGCTTACGTGACTATGTGATTAATTTTTACTCGCTTGCATGCTAGATAATATTTGTATGCTAATATGTGCTATATGCTTTATGAGAATTAAACGTTATTTCTATATGCTTATCCTTCTTTGGATTCAAGCAAATTATTTGAAAAAATAATGGTCTTACCACAACCATTATTAATATCGATTTTTACGTCAATCAATCACTATAGACGATGCACACTCCTTTCGCTCTTTATCTTTTCTCTAGTTCTCATCTATGATTTTTCTTGGAATTTAGATGATTAACTTCTAGTTTCGTCGACTCAAATCCCACTCCCTATTCAAGCGTTTCGAGTCTCTTCTACCTCTTCTGTCTCGATTCTGTTCCATACCCATTCCTTAGCCTACTCGTGCGTATTGAGTCTACTTCATGTCTAAAAATACAAGTATCATATATTAAGACGGTCCCTAACAAAAAACTTTTCTTAAAAACCAAAACATCAAAAATTGTCAAAATACGCCAACCTTCTGCTGGCGGTACCTGACCGAATGGCGGTCCCTCATCGATAAGGGACCGTCTGGGCTTTTCTATCACAAACACGGTTTCCTCTTTTGCTCACAGCCAAACAAATTATATTTCCACTCTTATCACTAAAAGGTAACGAAGAACACATCCAAAATTACCATAAAAGTTCAAAGTTTCAAACCCAAGTCTACTAATAACTCTTGTACACTAATTGTAAGTCATCTTTGTCTAATCTCTCTTTATTTCATAATTAGGATTCATGCCATTAGATTTGGGGGTTATCAATTTTTTTACTATCTAATCCTAACAATACATTACTAATAATACACTTATTAATGCTTACATTAGTAAATAGGATATAATTTCAAAGATACATTAAAAACATGATAATTCCCATGTAGGAAAATGATTTTGAAACAACTTCTTAATGACACATTGTTAATACATGTCATACTTGTTAAGTTAAAAATAAACTCCAAGTAATTAAAGTCCTTAAGTAATGTCAAAAACAAAATTAACGTTTAAATCTAGCTAATTATGTATTTATTTTTGATAGGTGAACAATGCCTAAACCCACAGGACTTGACCACCAAAACACACGTCAATATATTCCTAAACTTTCAGATTATTACCCAAATCCCATCAAGGAAGCTTTCGAAAACGTGGAAACTCGGTTTTTCCATGTGGGTCGTCGGGTCTATGCAGACTATACCGACACACACTACCTGAATTCTATGTTTGAACTTGTCAATCTAGACTGTATTTATAAAGTAAATGAGCAAATCGTTCCAAAATTTGTCCTTGAGTTTTATAGTCTTCTCAACCTAACAACTGATAATGAAGGTGAAATTTACATCAACTTCTCCATTCAAAATTAGATGATTTCCCATCCTTTTCCCATATTCGGTCAAGCCCTTGGTGTTCCCACTGAAGGATAAAGTACATTCGCTCATGAATGGAGCCTTGACGCTCTGGCTAGGAGCTCTTCTTCGTATCGAAAATACGCCACTATTCCTCCATATCCAGATGAGATAAGAGCCATCATTCAAAATGATCGACATGGACCTGAATTTCAACTATACAGAGGGGCACTTCTTTCCGTTAGTGAAATTCAAATCCTAATGAAAGAATTTGTGGATCACATGAAACCCATGGCTGAAATCATTCGCGAGAATGTCTTCTGTCTTGGAGGAAATCATGACCACGTCCCTGCCTGTCTCAGCTACATACTCTATTGTATTGCTGACACCATGCAATACAATCTTGCTTATTACATAGCCAAACGAATGGAATTTGTCCATAGTAATCCCAATATGATCTTGCCATACGACATGATTTTAACCCGCCTTTTTCGTCATGTCATGCATCATTACCCTCACCTTAGGAATGTTGATTATCCTATAGTTAACCCTGTCATGTTTCCCCTAACCCAAAATCTAGAACGTAGGACTAGATCTGATTACGGGTCAAGAAGGTCGGTAGGACCAGAACTTAGGACTAGGTCTAACTACGGGTGAAGAAGGTCAGTAGGTTCAAGTTCCTTCTCTCATAGACCATCATTTAATCCCAATGATGACGATGGTGTGTTTCCTGATGAAGGATCTTCTCGTGTTAGTACCTCATCTCCAGTCACTTACGTTAACTCCCTACCATCCAGGTACCCTCAAGTCATCTTCCTCCTGAGGATCGGAACTTTGACAACTTTTCTGCATGCCAAGCCCAAATCATGAACATGCAACATCAGTTAAGGGATGAGAGTCGAGGTGCTTAGAAGTCAATTGGAAAGGGATTTCGCAAGTTATTGGGGAAGAAATAGTTAATGCCTATCATCTTGTAATGTATCATTTGTTTTTGGAACATGTTTTAATCTCCCTAGACATTATGTTTGATGTGTAATTGGATAATTGCTACTATGATCTTTAACTCTATGTTGATGATATTAGGTGATCTTTTCATAGTTTTATCATCTAACAAGATCCATCATTATTTGTTAGTCTATGTGATTATAAGCTCCTTCTATCGAATGAATGTATGATTGTTGTAACTATTGGATTGCTATAGTTGCTTGCTTACTCGTTAAACTAGCACTTAAAATAGGTTTATAAAGGTTTATGGTGATATATATTACACTATATCATTCTGTAGGTGCTGATTTGCTGAAATGGAAAACTAGGCTGAAACCTGAGACTCCACTGCCGGCAATCCCTTATCAAAATGGTAGTCCCATAACAATGATGGATCGTCCTACATTTAAGGGACCGTCAGCCCCAAGTCACGGGTTCCTGCACTGTTTCTCATTTCTTGCAAACCTGGTGCCCTATTGCGTGATTTTCACCACCCTTTCTTATATTAGCAAAACATTTGTATGTGCTTATAACTTCCTAATGCATACTTTACCCATTCCATAATCCTTCTTGAATATTTAAACATCCATGCTTCATGTTAATCTTCATCACCCTCATCATCCCCCATATCCTCTTTATCTTCTACAATGGATCTCCTTCAACATCCTTGTCCATATAAAAAAAAGGCCTAAAATCACTCTCTCACCACCAAAAACAAACTTCATAAACCTCACTCAAAATGACCCATCCTCTCAAGCACCAAATGTATCTCTCAAAACTCCCTCCATCAAAGGCACTTCATCATCCTCATCAAGACCTAATTCCTCACCATTCACATCGTTTATCAAAAACTCATCACTCTTACTCACTCACTTAAGTTCGGGTGCTTGCACACCATTTGTAAGTAACTCATCCACTTCCATCAACACATCAAACTCCCCAAGTCCACAAATTTCTTCATCATCCCAACTACCAAATTTCCTTGAAAACATTTCACCCTATCTTTGGGAACATGTCTTCTCCTCCAAGGATCTTACATCCACCTCCACCTAATACCTCTCTAACTCTTTCACCAAATGGTCCTTTGGAATACACTTCATCCACTCCACCACAATCCCCAAACATAGAACCTTTTCTTCATTACAACTTTGTAAACAACCACACAATTGGTTGTGCATGTTGTTATCATAACTTCCATCTCATCTCCTCCCTTAGAGATGAGCTTCACTACATGTTTGGATATTTTGAGTACCTTCTCTCTTAACAAAACACTCAACCAACTCCTCTTGCCTCAATGCCGGCCACCATCGGGTCCACCACCATCGGGTCCACCACCTCCTCAATCACCATCATCCAACTAATCATCCCTACATGTCTAGTTGAATAATTCAAGAGGATTAAGTCGTGGATCAAGCATGCTCTAGGAAAATAGGATTCCTAGTTAGTATTATGAGATGTATTACGATTATGTGATAATTATGAATGTTATTGTATGTTTTCCATGCATGAATGAATGATTATGCTTTGAATCATGTTAACATGTTGTGATATTATCATAGTTGACTTGAAAATGGACTAAAATTATTCAACCTTAAAAATGGGAAGTTACTAAAATCACAACATTACTGCCAACCAAGTCAGGTCCTTTAATGGACTGGCGGTCCCCTAATCTACAAGGTACCGTCCCCCATTTACGGGACCGTCCCCAGTAGGATCTAAAACTCAGATTTCTGTTCAATTATTTTATCTTATTCATGCTCTATCTATTTGATTTCACCCTTCTATTTATCTTATTTCTCCATATCTTCCTATATATATGCATGTGCTTTGCTTCTAACTTGTTTTTATAGCACATCACCATAGCTCAATTCCCCGATGCCTTTAGTTAGGGGGATCACTAAGCTAGGGGGAGCTTGTATTCCGTTGATCTCTTCGACGATGCCCTATTCAGGATGATAGTATTCCGTCAACATCAACGATGCCCTTTAAAGGATACTTGTGTTTCCTCTCCTCAACATCGATCCTTTTTTATTCTACAAAAAGGAGGAGAAGTAACGGGAAAACTCATTAAAAATTTATCAACGCATAATTTTACCTAAAATGAGTTTATATTTTGTAATCATCAAAAAAGGGGAGATCGTTAATACAAATAATGTCAAAAACGTTATTCGCATTATTCGATCTTCTTCTGTTTTGATAATCACAAAATATAAAGACATGTTTGTTGATATGAATAATGCATAAAAACGTTATTAATATTTCTCGATATCCCTATGTTTTGACGATCACAAAATATTAAATCATTAAACGTAAAATCATTACGTATACAAGTATTTAGTGCAAAATATCATTATATCCAATTTAATCACTTAAGGTATGAATAAACAATTGCCTAATACATTTTATGATCAAATGAAGATTTATTTAATCATTACAAATTATATAAAATGGTATAAACATTTTATATATTTAGAAAAACACTTTTGGTAATTAAAGGAAAATGTTTAATTCATAATAAATATATGAATTCAAATTTTTAACCAAAATCAGTTAATTTTTCACCAAATAAACTTTCCTCAGAAAAAGACAAAAGTTCAGGCCGTTATAGGAGGGCGGCCCCCTTAATTTTAAGGGGGTCGACCACCATTTAAGGGGGCCGGCACGCTCCTGTGACCAGGAACTTTTGCCTATAAATACTGGTTCAATCCTGCATTTTTTCCTCACCTTTAGTACTAATACTTTCTGTCCAAATCATCTTAAATCATCTTCCTAAATCCTTTGATCATAAGTTTATTAGTTCTTGTTTCAAGTGATCCAATCCTTCACCATTCATAGTGTAAGAGAAGAATACTTCTTTCATTTCAAATCAAGAAGTTTTGAAGATTAGTTGTATAGCTTGTCTAAATTAATTGTAAAGTTGTGTAGTGCTTGTAATAAGTAGTTTTAGGTTGGTGTGTAATTAAGTATAGTAGAAGTAGTGGTGTGAAGAAGAAGTTGTGAAGTAGTGAGTAGTTGTGAAGTAGTTGTGGTGTGTACAAGTTGTGAAGAAGGTGTGCCAAGTCGTGAAGAAGTCGTGAGATTGGTTCTAGTTACTATTAAAACTCGACATTTAGCTTAGTGTCGTAAATTGGTTTAAGCAAAAGTTGTGTAAGGTTTCTTCGTCACAAGGGAGTTTGTTGACATATTGAAGAAAACTCTCGAGTACGAGACTCGGGGAGTGGAGTAGGGCGAAGAGGAGCTTCGTAGCCGAACCACTATAATTCCTTGTGTTGTGGTTTGATCTTTCTATCTATATCTTTTCTTTACTTTCATATTTACATTATATTTGTTTAGTTAGTTAGATTAACTTATTCATATAGTGCAAGTGTTGAATTTCACATAAACAAGAATCGAAGTTTTTGAAAACAAAGTTTTTATAATCCAAATTGGCGTAAAACTATTCAACCCCCCCTTCTAACTTTCCACAATTGGTATCAGAGCTACGTTAAACAAGATTTTTTAAAATAAACTGTATTTTAAAACTTGAAACGATCTATGGAATCTGAAAAATATTTAGAAGGTCAATCTATGCAAAGAATACCACTATTTGAAGGTGATGGTTTTCTTTATTGGAAAAATTGATTCGAAACTTGTTGACATAAATAATGCATAAAAATATTATTTATATTTTTTGATATCTCTATGTTTTGACGATCACAAAATGTAAAATCATCAAACGTGAGATTACTACGTAAACAAGTATTAAGCTAGTTTATATCATTATATCCAATTTAATCACTTAAGGTATGGATAAACAAGTGCTTAATACATCTCATGATCAAAGGGGTATTTAATCAATTAATACAAAGTTTATTTAATTATATAAACATATTATATATTTTTGAAAAACACTTTTGGTAATAAAAAAAATGTTTTAATTATACTAAATATATGAATTCAAATTTTTAACCAAAATCAGCTAGTTTTTCACCAAATAAACTTTCTCCACTAAAAGACAAGTTTTCTGGCCATTACAGCTGGGAGGCCCCCTTAATTATAAGGGGCGGTCCCCTTAAAATTAAGGGGACCGGCCATGATTTAAGGGGACCGGCCAGACTCCTGTGTCAGAAACTGTCAGAATTTTTCTCCTATAAAAACCACCTTAATTCTGGAATTTTGACCCACCTTTTGCACAAGAATTTCAGATCTAAAACTCTCTAAACATCTTCAAAAATCCTTTGATCATTTGATTACTAATCCTTGTTTCAAGTGATTTAATCCCTTCTCATCCATCCTCATCCAAAGTGCAAAAGAAGAACACTCCTTCTACAACTAAGTTCAAGAAGCATTGAAAAGTAGTTGTGTATATTGTGTATATTATTTGTGAAGTTGTGTTGTGCTTGTAATTAGTAGTTTAGAAGAATTAGAAGTTGTGTAGGTAGAAGAAGTTGTTTAGTAGTGAAGTAGTGTAGTTGTGAAGAAGATAGGTGTGAAGTAGATTGATGTGAAGAAGATAGGTGTGAAGTAGATTGGTGTGAAGAAGTTGTGATCAAGTTGTGACGTAGTTGTGTGTGTAAATTGGTGTGTAAGGTTTTCTCCGCCATAAGAGAGTTTGTTGACATAGTGAAGAAAACTCTCGAGTAGGTGACTCAGGGAGTGGAGTAGGAACAAGGAAGGTGACCTTGTAGCCGAACCACTATAAATCCTTGTGTTGTGGTTTGATCTCTCTAACTCTTTTCATTACTTACTTATTTACCTATACTATATTAGCTTAGTTAGTTAGTTACTATATAATTGTTCATATAGTGCAAGTATTGAGATCACATAAACTAGAATTGAAGTTTTTAAAACAAACATGTTTTTATAAATTTTAAAAGGACGTAAAACTATTCAACCCCCCTTTCTAGTTTTCCACAACTTATGTGAAATCAAATGATCTAGATCTTTTGCATGTTATTACTAATGGTGATTTTCCTCCTATACAAAATAATCCCGAAAAAAAAGGGATGAATTTGTACCTTTTGAAAAACAAAACGATGATTTAAAAAAGAAACTTGCTAAAAACAATGAGGCTAAAATGGTAATTTATAATGCGTTACCACGCAAAGAATATGAAAGAATTTTTATGTGTAAAACCGCAAAAGAAATTTAGAATTCTTTACTAATCACTCACCAAGGTAATAGTCAAGTCAAAGATAATAAAATAGATCTTCTTGTACAACAATATGAACAATTTACGATTCCGGAAGAGGAATCAATTGATAATGCTTTTGCTAGATTTAACACAATCATCACAAGTTTAAAAGCACTTGATGAGAACTTTTCTAGCAAGAATTTTGTAAGGAAATTTCTTAGGGCTCTCCATCCGAAGTGGCGTGCAAAGGTGACGGCTATTGAGGAATCAAAGAATTTATCAACTTTACAACTTGACGAACTTATTGGAAATTTGAAAGTGTATGAAGTGATAATAAAGAAAGACTCTGAAATGGTCAAAGGAAAAAGGGAGCAAAGCAAATCAATTGCTTTAAAAGCTAAAAAGGATTCAAGCGACGAAGAATGCTCAACCTCCGAAAGCGACGATGAAGAATATGCTATGGCCGTAAGAGACTTCAAGAAATTATTTAAAAGACGAGGAAGACACGTTAGACAATCATATGATGAAAGAAAAATATTCCAAAGAAACAAGGACGACAAGAGTAGCAAGAATGAAAGAAAGTGCTTCAAGTGTGGAGATCCAAATCATTTTATTGGAGAATGTCCGAAATTATCAAGAAGTCAAAACCAAAAGGCCTTTATAGGAGGAGCATGGAGCGATAGTGATAATGAAGAAAAGGAGACAACAAGAGAAGAAAAGTGTCTTGTAGCAAAGGCATCCGATGAGGTACGTTCCGAAACCAAATA
Organism: Artemisia argyi; assembly: GCA_030686995.1. NCBI lineage: Eukaryota > Viridiplantae > Streptophyta > Magnoliopsida > Asterales > Asteraceae > Artemisia > Artemisia argyi. The sequence goes on along the minus strand of CM060691.1, from coordinate 67,398,525 downwards.
ATGTAGTGATGATAATTTATCGTTAGATAAAAAAGACTTAGATAGCGAATATAGTAAATTATGCAAACTAGGACATAAAGTCATGGCTAAAAATAAACTACTAAAACGCACTAACAATCAATTAAAAGATGAAATACTTGAATTAAAAATTAAGCTACATAACTTAGAAAAGGGTAAAGAAAAGTCTTATTGAATGTAAAAAATGTCTAGTTATTAAAAATGAGAATGAACAACTTAAGGAAGAAATTACCAGATTTGAGAAATTTGAAAGTAGTAGTCAATCACTTAATTAAATAATTAGTACTCAAAGAATATCCAAAGATAAAACCAGTTTAGGATATGACTCAACCAAAGCATCAACTAGTAAAGCTAAAAATGTAAAGTTTGAAGGTGAAACTAGTGAACTAAAATCTTTAGAGTCAAGACCAAAGTAAATACTTTTGAAAGATAGATTAGTACCTATTGCAAGTGATGAAGAAATTAAAAGCCATCATAAACCATCTTTGAAACACGAAGTCGAAACCCTTAAACCAAAAATAAGATCTAAAACTCCACCACCTAGAAAACCAAGTAGTCCTCATCCTAGGTGTAAAACATCTCAACCTAGAGTAAACCAAAATAGACGAAACTTTCATCAAATGTGGAACTTCATTCCTTGGGGAATGATTAAGCCATATATACACCCAAGTCAAATGCAAAACATGTTTGGACCAAGCAACTTTAGTCAAATGAGATAATGGGGACCAACAAGATAGTTTTGTCATACTTCGGCAAACTTGGTTATCTATCCGGTTCTGTAAGATCATACCATCTTTTGAAGACATTAAAGAAAGACGACAAAAAGGTACACATCTCTTTTAATTTTTATGTTAAGATTGCATGCTTAGTTTAAAATCTAGTTTATACATGTTATAACTTGTTTTGTAGTTTTTCTTAGATATTATTCATATACCTATAATACACACACACACACACACACACACACACACACACACACACACACACATATATATATATATATATATATATATATATATATATAAGCGTTCAAGTGAGTAGCCTAAATTTTGTTAGAATGCGAGAAGCAATCATATCCACTCATTTTATCCTCCTTTAACTTTAATCTAATAGCTAATATTAGTTAATCAATTTTTCGAAAATTTCTAAAAAAATTTTGAAATTTTTTTTAAACAACTAAAAAAAATTTTTCGAAAATTATTTTTTGATTTTCTTTTCAGATTTTTTTTTGAAAATTTTTTTTTCAAAAATTTTTTTTTTCGATTTTTTTCAGAAAACTTTTTTTTCGAATATTTTTTTTCGATTTTTTTTTCGAAATTTTTTTTTCTGAATTTTTTTTTCGAAATTTTTTTTTCGAAATTTTTTTTTCGAAAAATTTTTATTTTCGAAAAAAAAAATTCGAAATTTTTTTCGGAAAAATTTTTTTTCCAATTTTTTTTTTTCAAAATTTTTTTTTCGTGTGAATTTTTTTTTTTTTCGTATGAAAAAAATTCGTCACATATGAAAAAAAAATTCTGTCACATGTGAAAAAAAAATTTTCGTCACATGTGAAAAAAAAACTCGAAAATTTTTCAAAAAAATTTTCTGAAAATTTTTGGAAAATTTTTCAAAAAAAAATTTGAAATTTTTTAGAAAATTTTTCAAAAAATTTTTTGAAAATTTTCAAAATTTTTCAAAAAAAAATAGTTAGCTAATATTAGCCATTAGATCAAAGTTTAAGGAGGATAAAATGAGTGACTAGGATTATTTCTCGCGTTCTCACAAAAAATAGATTTCGCACATGAATAGCCTCCCATATATACATACCTTACACAATTCCCTCTCCGACTTGACGGCTTAATTAATTTTATCCAAAATTATCAAGAAATTTTAGTTGAAGAAATATCAAATAAAAGTTTCAAGTAATTCTTTTCGTGCGAATACCCTCCAACGTATTTTTGATTAAATATGAATCTAATATATATATATATATATATATATATATATATATATATATATATATATATATATATATATATATATATATATATTTTTTTTTCCAGAAACAACGCCGCGAAAAATAACTTAAATTTTGGGCTGGCGGCCCCCTTAAAATTAAGGGGACACTTAGCCAAATAAGGGGCGGCCCCCTTAATATTTAAGGGGGCCGGCTAGCGTTTTCTCTCTCGCTGATTTTTCCACTTATCCTCATTGCCAAACACTCAAAATCTCACTCCCTCCCCATCTGGTACTGCTGTGAACGAAATAAAAACCCAAAACAATCAATAATCCACTTCCAAATCACCAAATTCGACTTGATTCTCAAAGGGCAAATACTTATAACACGATTAGCAACAAGTATTTTAAGTTTTTCATAACAAATTTCATTTAATTTCATCAAACTTTGATCATAATCACTATTAGTCATTTTATTTCAATTTCTTCAATTTTATTTTTTTCTTTCAATTAAGTCTAGGATTTTCATAACTAAATGATCCCCATAGGATTAGAATGCTTAATCAACATTAAAACCCAATAATCACAACCCCTCTTACTAAAATTTTTGAAAAAGTTCATACACTAGTTTTCGAAATTTTTCTTTAACACATTGTCGAATAATGATATAAAAACTTGTTAAAACTAATCACATTGTGTTTTTACAACTTGTTAATCATGAAAATATAAGTTTCAATACCTTGAAAATAATTTTATATAAACAAAAGATGGTGTTTGGATTATGTCCAAAAGTTATCAAAATTAAGTCAACATAATTTTTATAACACAATGTCAAGATTATAAACATAAAACTAGTAATTTAGAGTCAAGATATATAATTCATATATATATTGACATTTTAGTAGTAATTTTTTTTTAATAAGGGAGCGTTTGGTTTAAATTAGAAAACTACATTTTTGAGTCAAAATCTTGATTATCTTTCTCAAAACAAATCACTTGCATAAGAAACTCGTAAGAAATAGCTAGTTATACAATCTAATGTACATGTAGCAAAGTTTCAAGATATATTAAGATGCTTAAAGTGGTGTTTGTTTTATTCCATAACAACTTTCTAAACATCGTAAAATATATCTAGAACGAGTTAAAAATAAAAAATAAGGAACATAGTAAACTACTTCTTAAGTTTAAGGTCTTAGAGTCGAAGTATGTTTACGTTCCACATATGTCATAATAACATATGCATTATATTTTTTTTGTTAACTTTATTTTAATGTTTTTTGTTATCGTGTTTAGGTAAACATGCCCAAAGTCATTACCGAAGATATTTCCCAAACCAAAAACTATGTTCCTAAAGTCTCTCAACTTCCCACCACCTCTCCTTCCATTGCTCGTATCTATCGTCAAATTGAGGATAGAAACATTCATGAAGGTCGTGTTGTAGAACAAGCTTACTATCAATCCGATTTCATTGAACATTTATTTTCAAACGTTCGATTCGAATGTATTTACCAAATCAATGAACCCGTCATTCCCCGTTTCATTCTTGACTTCTATAGCCAAGTCACGGTCCAAAACGATGAATTTGGTTCCATTCTCATCTCATTCATGATCCAACATGAATTCATTACTCTAACTCTTGCACAATTTGGGCAAATCCTCCAAATTCCTTTTTCCGGTCAATCCGTTTTCACCAACGAATGGGATCTTGGTGCTCTTCAATGTTGTTATCCAACTTTTGGTCCTTATTTCTCCGAAATTCCTTCTCCCGAAGAAATTCATCAAATGCTCGGGTTAGCCCGTGAAACTACCACTCGCAAAATCAAGTCCAAAAATGTCGATATTTCTGAAAACCAAATTCTACTCAAAGAATCAAGCCCCGACATGAAGCTTTGGGAAGAAATCATTCGCGAGAATGCGTTTGGTACCGGAGGCCACCGTGACCATCTCCCAGTATGCCTCGCTCACATGTTGTATTGTGTGGTTGCCGAACAACCTTACAATTTTGCTTATTTCTTTATTAAGCATATTGAATGTGCAAGAGCTACTCCTAAAGTAGATCTTCTGTATGGTATGTTCCTCACTCATCTTTATCATCATGTCCTTCAAAACTATCCTGATCTTGATGGTAGTATCTATCAACCTATCTATCCAACCTTGCGTCCTCTCGTTCTTAAACAAGCCCGTAAACCTCGCAGTGATAAGGGTAAATCTCGCCGTCATAGTTTCCATGGTTCATCATCTCGTCAAGAGGATGACGAAGAGGATGAATACATTCATCGTGCCCCCTCTCCCGATACGTTTGTTGATGACTTGGTGGATCTTGACTATACCGATTACCAAGTACCATCTCCTTCCGCTCAAACCAACCAAGTACTATTTGAGCAAAAAACCAAGTTGCTCAACCAAAACCAAAGGATGCATGAGGAGATGCGAGGAGGCTTCAAGTCTATGGCCAAGACGCTTGGAGGATTGTTCCAAAAGAAGAAGAAGTGATGGGGAGCGTTATATTTTCATTGGATATTTATGTTTGTTGAACAATTGGTACTTTATGTTTGTTGAATAATTGTTACTTATGTGCTATATTTCCGATATGTATTCGGAAATAGTTATGTGTTGCTATAGATTATGGTACCTTAGAACTATAACTATGATGACTTATTATTATTAGTTGTTCTACTAATATGCATGCATGTCTCTTTGTATCTATTATATATTTGCATGATTAATATATGATTATATATGAATTAGTTGCTGTTCTAATAGACCAAGACTAATATAAAATGTTCCAATAGAGCTTGCTGCAAACACAAAACAAAAATAAACCATTTTTAGAAATTTTTTAAAATTGGTCGCTTGGAAATTCACCAGATGGGCGGCCCCCTTAATTATAAAGGGTGGCCCCTTTAATTTTAAGGGGGCCGGCCAGGAATTAAGGGGACCGACCACCTGGAACAGTTTTTACACTGTTTTCTTTTGCACCTTGTGACTCTTTTTGTTAGTCCCAGCTACCATTTCCCTTAAAAACAAAACTGAATTTGGAATCTAATCATATATTTTCAAATTAACTCCATTTCTAAACATGCTTTCATGCTATAAAATCCTTATACACCTTTCATCTACACTCTATCATCATCACACTTATCAAACTCAACTAATTCATCATGTCATCACCAAAAACCACCACCTCCAACAAAGCCAAGAAACAAAAACTTGTCATCATACCAACAAAACAACTCTTCATTGATCTCACAAATGAAGATAACACCACTCCATCACCACCACCTCAATGTTTATCTCCTAGTACTCCCAATGCACTATCCAAAACACTTTCAACTCATGGAACCTCTACCTCCTCCATACCATCATCATCATCAATCAATAACTACATCAACACTCACTTATCACCTCCACCAAGAATACCACCACCACCACCTATTGAAAATACATCTTTAGACATCACCCTTTCATTATCACCAATCACACCTCTTAATGTACAATTTCCACCATCATCAATTAACCCACCAAACTTCAACCCCATCCCATGAAGCCTACTTGAAGCTCATGGTGCTACTTGTCTTTGTTGCATCCATAACCGTACCATCATCTTTAGACTAAGAGATGAAATACACTACAACTTTTCATATATTGAAAGCTTGTTCCCTCAACCTCCATCAACAACATCCACACCTCCACCACCAACACCATCATCTCCACCTACAACATTGCTTCCCTCCAACTAGGCATGTCTCATGTTTTGGAAAATAAAATTGTTTCAACCATTTTGATGGCAAGCTCTAGGAAAAACATTTCTATTGGAGCTTTGGTTACTTATTTGTGTTTTTATGTATGCTTGTAAGCCCATAGGGCATTAGTTTATTGGATAACTTGTTTATGCATCTTTGATGCATTTTGCTTGTAACCATATTATCATTTAGTAGAAATGATATTTTCATACTCTAATTGCTTGTTTTACTTATATATATATATATATATATATATATATATATATATATATATATATATATATATATATATATATATGTATATATATATATATATATATGTATATATATATATGTATATATATATATATATATATATATATATATATATATATATATGTATATATATATATGTATATATATATATGTATATATATATATATGTATATGTATATATATATATATATATACATATATATATACATATATATATATATATATATATATATATATATATATATATATATATATATATATATATATAGATATACATATATATATATATATATATATATATATATATATATATATATATATATATATGTATATCTATATATATATATATATATATATATATATATATATATATATATATATATATATATATATATATATATATGTATATATATTTGTTGCATGCATTATATATATTGTGTATTCTAAATATTTTTGCAAGCATTCCATATCTCGAATTATCTTATAACCTTAAAACGAGGGGGAGTAAATGTCGAGGGGGAGCTCTAACATCGTCGGGATAACCTTTTTGATGCTAACAAAAAGGGGGAGAAATGATATAAACTCACTAAATACTTGTACACATATTAATTTTTGATTTAATGAGTTTAAATTTTGTAATCATAAAAAAGGGGGAGATTGTTGATATAAATAACGCATAAAAACGTTATTAATATTTCTCGATATCCCTATGTTTTGACGATCACAAAATATTAAATCATTAAACGTAAAATCATTACGTAAACAAGTATTTAGTGACAAAATATCATTATATCCAATTTAATCACTTAAGGTATGAATAAATAATTGCCTAATACATTTTATGATCAAAGAAAGATTTATTTAATCATTACAAATTATATAAAATGGTATAAACATTTTATATATTTAGAAAAACAGTTTTGGTAATTAAAGGAAAACGTTTAATTCAGAATAAATATATGAATTCAAATTTTTAACCAAAATCAGTTAAATTTTCACCAAATAAACTTTCCCCAGAAAAAGACAAAAGTTCAGGCCGTTACAGGAGGGCGACCCCCTTAATTTTAAGGGGGCCGACCACCATTTAAGAGGGCCGGCACGCTCCTGTGACCAGGAACTTTTGCCTATAAATACTGGTTCAATCATGCATTTTTTCCTCACCTTTAGCACTAATACTTTCTGTCCAAATCCTCTCAAATCATCTTCCTAAAACCTTTGATCATAAGTTTATTAGTTCTTGTTTCAAGTGATCCAATCCCTCACCATTCATAGTGCAACAGAAGAATACTTCTTTCATTTCAAATCAAGAAGTTTTTAAGATTAGTTGTATAGCTTGTGTAAATTAATTGTAAAGTTGTGTAATGCTTGTAATAAGTAGTTTAAGGTTGGTGTGTGATTCGTTGTGTTTTGGTGTGTGCAAAAATAATTTATCAAAATATCAACAAACGTGAGGTCTAATTTATTGTGAGACAAATAGACGTGAAGTAATACGAGTAAACCGTTTAGGAAAACGATTACCTCGCAAAACTTGTGAAAGTGATATTCAAATTGTGAGACCGGGAAGTGATTTCCCGGGTTGTACCCCAACGAGGTGTGAACGGAAAGCTTCGAATGAGATTGGGATTAAAATCTTGTATGATTGGAAGGGTTATTTGGTTTTACGATACGTTAAATTAACGAAATTGAAAATTTACGAACGAAGGTAAAAATGAGTTAACCTAAGGCAACTAACAAACTAGGAAAAACCTAAAACACTACGGGAAAACATAATTAGGTATCGAGAATCCTAAAACGTAACCTAATTTAAAAACGTGACATTTATTTAAAAATAAACGTCAACGTACAAAATAAAACATGAAAGTTAAGATAAAAACGTCCTACGGGTTTACAAACAATTTTCCTACGTACTAGATGACCAAATATTTTTAAAAAAAAAAGAAAATTAATTTTATGATTACAATTCTAATTACTATGAATTAAAAGCTATTTTACACTAATTAAATTCTAACAAATATTTAAACCATTCTAAAAATCTGAAACTTTTTCTAAAAATGCTGTTAGGAATACAAATATTCCTGTAAAAGTCTCGGTCACCTAATGATTGTAATAGCATTAAGGTAGCTCGTAGTTAGTTAGTTCATTAGTTAATTAGTATTAGATTAAGTAACACCGTGGAAGAAGGAACGGGTCTTTACCCACTGTATGCCTGATCCACAGCCCGGGAGTGGGCGTTATATTGTAACTATAAATACCCCTCTCCACATGTGGAGAGGGTTGGACCTTTCATACATTTTCAATCTAATCTTTTCCTTTTTCTTTCAAGGTTCCACTCTTTCTCTCCTCTCCTCCCTTCTTCCATTTCTACGCCTAACTCACCACCACTTAATCATGTTTCCAACTTAATTATTGTTCGACAATTGGTATCAAGAGCCAAGGTTTCATCTTAGGGCCTTGTAGAATCGAATTTGATGATGTTTTGAGTGGTTTTGTGAGTTTAGTGCCACTTTCTTGGAATACATATTGGTTTCATCCATCTAGTGTTGTTATACATGTTTGTGATGTCCTTTTATGTTCATTAGTGTTTGTGGAACATTGTAGTGTAGAGTGTGTTACAATTTCATCAAGCTATTGGAAGTTTGGAATTGTTTTTAGGCGTTTTTCTTAGTTGCGGTTAAGTCCACTGGTTCATTTCTTAGTTGCGGTTAAGTCCTGCGAGCTGCGATTAACTTTCTGCGTTTACTATTTCGGGAATACAAACAAAACGCAACGAAAGTGACAGTTTTGGAATTTTGTCTCTGCGGTTAGATTCTGCGGTTAGATTCTGCGGTTAAGTCTCCCTCAGCTTGCGTATTGCGTCTAGGTTCTGCGGCTAAATATTTTTGCGTTTGGTTCTAAGTACTGCGGTTAGATTCTCTGCGGTTAAGTGTGTTGCGGTTAATTCATTGCGGTTAAGTGTCTTGTGTTCAAGTGCATTGCGGTTAACTTTTTCTGCGGTTAGTTATAATCTGCGGTTAGTGTCTTGCGGTTAGTATTTTTGGTCTGCGGTTCGTGTAGGTTGCGGTTAGTTTATATTGCGACTGGATTTTGTTGCGGTTTGGTATAATTTGCGGTTAGTACTCTGCGGTTAGTATCTGTGGCCTGCGGTTTGCTCTGGTTGCGGTTAGCTCATACTGCGGTTGGATTGTGTTCTGCGGTTTGGTCAAGTTGTGGTTAAGTTGCGGTTGGTTTTTATTGTGGTTAAGTTGTGGTTAATTTATTTGTGATGTCGACTTCTTCCGATGACATTCAAGCTGCGGGGTCTGACACTCGACCTCCGATGTTGGACAGAACTGACTATGAATCATGGGCTCAAAGGATACGGCTGTACTGTCTAGGTAAAGATAATGGGGTTAACATTCTGAAATCCATCGATGAGGGACCCTTTCAAGTGGGTACTACTAGAGACACAATCTCAGAAGCAACTGATCAATTACCGGCCGTGTTTGGTCCTGATAGACCTCGAACTTACAATGAGTTGTCTGAAGAAGAAAAGAAACGCTATGATGCAGACATCAGAGCATCTAATATCATCATTCAAGGCCTTCCCAAAGATGTCTACAAACTGATCAACTTCAACACTGAAGCAAAGGCGGTCTGGGATAATGTCAAAATGCTTCTTGCTGGGTCTGAGTTAACTAAAGAAGATCGTGAGTCACAGCTATACGATGAATTTGAGCATTTCAAAATGAATCCAGGTGAAAGCATCACTGACTATTACGTCAGATTTCACAAGCTGGTCAATGACATGAGAGCTATCAAGATGACAATGCCCAACATACAGCTCAATTCAAAATTCGTGAACAACATGGCACCGGAATGGGATAGGTTTGTCACGGCTGTGAAGCTCAACAAGGGTCTCAGGCACACCAATCATGAACAGCTGTATGCGTATCTCCAGCAACATGAGAAACATGCAGCTTATGATCGGCTAATGCGAGAAAAGCTCAATCCGTCTGCAACAAATGAATCTCTTGCTTTTGTCTCCAATGTTCAACAACCCAGTCAAACCTCTAAAGATCAAGTTCAACCATCACAATCATTCTCCAAGTCTACCCCAACCCCTAGTCAATCATCAACTTCCTCACCATCTGCATTGAATACTCAACTTGATTCTGGGTATTCTCACACTGACATGATGATTGATAATCTCTCCAACCAAGTGTCTTTACTAGTCCAACAGTTCAGGGCTGCACTCCCATCTACTAACAACCAGCTCAGAATCTCATCTAATCCACGCAATCAGGCAGTCATTGAAGATGGTCGGGTAGTGGTGCAGAATGTGCAGGGAAGACAGAACTTCAACCAAAGAAATGCTGGTAGAGAGAATGGGCAGTACAGAGTTGGGAATGCTCTTCAAGCACAAGCTAAGCAGCCGAAATGCTACAACTGTGGAGGGTTGGGCCACATTGCTAGGAACTGCACTCTCCCAAAACGTCCCCAAAACTCTGAGTACTTTGTTGATATAAATAATTGACTAAAAACATTATTCATATTTTCCGATATCTCTATGTTTTGATAATCACAAAACTTAAACTAATCAAACCAAAGATCATGACGTAAACACGTATTTAGTAATAAATAATCACTTTCACCAACAAATCACTTAAGGTATGAATAAACAAAGTGCTTAGTGCAATGTATGATCAAAGGGGTATTTAATTAACTAATACAAAGTTTATTTAATTATATAATCTTATTATATATCTTTGAAAAACACTTTTGGTAATAAGGAAAAATGTTTTAATCATACTAAATATATGATTTCAAATATTTAACCAAAATCAGTTAGTTTTTCACCAAATAAACTTTCCCCACTAAAAGACAAGTTTTCTGGCCGTTACAGTTGGGCGGCCCCCTTAATTATAAGGGGCGGTCCCCTTAATTTTAAGGGGGCCGGCCATGCTTTAAGGGGGCCGGCCACGCTCCTCTGTCAGAACTTGTTGCCTATAAATACCACCTTAAACCTGGATTTTTTCCCCACCTTTTTGCACAAAAAACTTTCTGTTCTAGATCTCCATTTCAATCCTAAAAATCCTTTGATCATTTCATAAGCCTTTGTTTCCAAGTGATCCAAAGCCTCATTCTTTCAAGTGCAAAAAGAAGAATACTTCTATTAGAAGTATTACAACTTAGTATCATCTTGCTATCTAAGTTGTTTGTTTATATTTTCTTGTATATCTTTCATACTTTGGTGAATAAGGTGTATGTATTAGTTAACTAGATTTAGTTGAAGAATCTAGAATTGTTGTAAGTGTGAAGTGTAACTTGAAGTGAAGAAGAAGGGTTAGATAGTAGTGGTGATAGGAGATTGTAGCAATAGGAGCTTGTAGTGAAGAAATTAAGGATCTCTAGTGGAGAAGACTAGAAGACATTTGTAGATTGAAGTTGTGAAGACATTAGTGGCTTGAAGGTGTCAAGACATTAGTGCATTGAAGGTGTGAAGACATTAGTGGCTTGAAGGTGTCAAGACACTAGTGCATTGAAGTTGCGAAGATATTAGTGACTTGAAGGTGTCAAGACATTAATACTTTGAAGGTGTGAAGAGAATAGAAGATTGGTGTATAGAAGATTGGTGTGTAGAAGATTGGTGTGAAGAAAATAGTAGATAGGTGTGAAGATTGGTGTGTAGATTGGTGTGTAGATTGGTGTGAAGATTGGTGTGTAGATTGGTGTGAAGATTGGTGTGTAAATTGGTGTGTATATTGGTGTGTACGGTTTTCTCCGCCATAAAGGAGATATTTGATCTAGTGAAGAAAACTCTCGAGTAGGTGACTCGGGGAGTGGAGTAGGGCAAGGAAGGTGTCCTTGTAGCCGAACCACTATAAATCCTTTGTGTCTCGGTTTGATCTTTCCATCTCTCACTCTTTGATTTATTACTTACTTGCATTTCACACATAGTCATAATTGATAGTATTGTGCATATGTTGATTTCACATAAAGATCAAACTAAAATCCAATCATAAAACTAATCTTACAAAAACCAACCTAGTACATATAATTATATCTATACACTACTACACATATATATGCTTACATAAAATATATGAAATTGTATATTCTTCCCAAACATTATACATAAGCATTGTATATATAAAACCTTTAATAAATCTTGTATTTATACTTTTGTAATTAAGTGTTTTGAAATTGTACATTATACATAAGTAGTATTTATACTAAATCATAAATTAACTAGTATATATATTTATGTATTAAAGTGATTTGAAAGTTTCATCTTAGAAACTATCTTTTATAAAATAAGCAAAACGAAAAAGGCGTAAAACTATTCAACCCCCCCTTCTAGTTTTCCACAATTGGTACCAGAGCCACGTCTAGCAAGATTTTTAAAATAGACTGTATTTTAAAACTTGTAACGATCTATGGAATTTGAAAAATATTTAGAAGGGGAATTTATGCAACAACCACCATTATTTGAAAATGATCATTTTCTTGAATGGATAAACAAATTTGAAAATTATGTGAAATCAATAGATCTTGATCTTTGGCATATCATTTCAATTGGTGATCTTAAATCAACCAAAATAGATTTTGAAAATCAAAATAATAATTTTCAAACTAAAATTGATAAAAACACTAATGCCAAATTACTTATTTTCAAAACTCTACCAAAAGTCAAATATGAAAGATTATTTCATTGTAAAACGGCAAATGATATTTGGAAATGTCTTTTAAAGATTCACCAAGAAGAATGTAAAACCAAAGATGGTATACTTGATATTGCACAAGAAATAGTTAATCTAGAAAATTTAGTAAATAAACATTTAGTTGAAATAAACACATGTACTACTAGTTCAAATGTGATCATTGAAGGTATCTACAATGAAGAATACATGAACCAAATCCAAAGAAAGAGCGTGAATGAATCATGGTGCAACAAGTGCAAAGAAGACGATGATAACACGGCTCATGAGAATATTCAATCAAATGAGAACACTAGTATTGATGCATGTGAGGAATGTACAACTACAAAGAAGGTACAATCCAAAACTAAACATTTTTGCTATGATCAATTTATATTAGAATTTTCAAAAATGGAAAATAACTTCAAACATTTTTGCAACATTGACTCAAAAATTATTTTTAAAAATGAATCTTCAACATCCGCTGAAAATAATTTTGAAAAAGAAATAATTTTAGAAGACAAAATGTCTAAACTTGAAAGTAATATTGAAATTGATCTTGAATGTAAAAATTGTCAAGAATATAAACATGAAATTAAAATGGAAAAGGAAAAAGCAAAAATATTGGCAAAATTCGAAAATAGTTCTAAATCTTTAAAATATCTACTTGACATTCAAAAGTCATTTTATGATAAAACCGGATTAGGATTTATGGCAGATGAGTATTTGATAAATACATCAAAACAAATAAAATTTGTTAAACCTAGTGAAAAATTTAGAACTATTATTATTTACATCCATTGATTATTTCTCTAGTCAAGAAAGTTATTGTTTGTTTGTTAAAACAAACAAATAATGAATTCTTGTACTTCTTGATGACATCCTCTTCATATGCATTTAAGTGCATTGGATGTTCGCTACTAATCAACTCGGACCCATGAGAATCTGGGTACCAAGCTCTCTGTCATGTGTAGGTAATTAACGATCAAAGGAACTACTACTTTTTGGATCACTTTATTCGATTTCTTCTATTTGATGACCATTGGTTCCCTCTATTATGTTTCACACTCTACACATGTGTTACTTTTGACATTATGGCGGTTATCCTTGATCTTCGGCGGTCTGTGTTTCACTTTTGGGTGCATTGACTTTATGGTGTGTTCGTTACTACCTCATAACGAAGGATTCTTGTTCTACCATTCTTAATCTGCACGTCTTGTGATGATTGTTGCGACCGATAGTATTTCTATGATCAAGACTCCTTGATCCTTAATGCATTGGAACTTTACTTCGCTTCTTCAACTTGCTTTGGGGTAAATCTTTTTGAAGTCTTCTATTGCTCTCATAACCAATCTTAAAGAAAAGCTGGACCTGAGGTAAGTTTTCTTTTCAAAAACTTGCCTACATTACATTATATTAGAATATGCTTCAATTAGTATATTAATATGATTTAATCTATATGTTGCTATGCTCTTAGATCATGAATACCAATATATGCATACATAACATTAGGATAATTAACCCTCTTGTTGCTATGTCTATTATTATTTATCTTAGGTTTCATCTATATTGATAATCTTCTATGATTTAAAGTAGAATACTTGCCATTTATGCTATATGATCTTACTAGTTGCATTAATAGATGTGTTATAATTAAGACTTGCTAGTAACTCAATATTACAATGTGTCTTGTATACATGCATATATTCATATGTCTATATTGTATTCATTGATGATTTTCTTTGTCCCTTCCTATCTCATTGCATTTAGATGTTTAATGTCTACCATATCTCTTCATATCTTTAGTTGCCATTAGAAACTATTATATGTGACAATGGGTTTAATCGATTCTCTTGAAGTGTATCTTTCACTTAAAATTTCTTGATTGTCAAAATCAAAACATCATATTTAAACACTTCTTTCTTTGAGTTAAAACCTTTCGAATATCTATTTTATGCTTTTTCAAACAACATGCTTAATCATAAGCTATCATAACATTATTTTGATCTTTATCAAGATAGAAACGTTTTTTTCTTTTTGAAACAAAACAAATTTTGTTTTATTGGGATACTAACTTGAATGTATCTCAAAACATTAAGCTAAGTATTAGTGAATCAAGTAAACTACATATTTGGTAATCTTCGATAGGTAAATTTAGGAACTCGATTTCGTCTAAAAAGGAGAATGACTACTGGAGAATCTATTGACTAGAAATTCAATTTAACCTAACGGTTGAATTGCTTCTATGTGAGAAGTTGGGTGTGTGTAACCCGTAAAAACGGTTGTGTTTAGCCTGAATTGAGCACCACTAGTAATAGTCTCATACTCATTCTCCAACTTGATTAAATTGCACTTCCTATATATACCTAACGCTAGTTTATCTGTATGAACTTTGCTTCTCATTAAACTCTTTCATTCTCAGATTTATGGGATTAAGTGAAAACTTACTTTCAAACATTGTTGAATAAAACTAAAAACATTTTATTTAAAACATTGTTTTTATCTTCTCATATATGTCATACACTTATGTGAAAATGACATCTACAATTTAATCAAATCATTTCATGAGAATCATGGTTTGCCCATATGGATCTTGTTTGTAACAAGTCTTGAAGTTCATATAATCATGTCTTCCCACGTGTTTATCATAAGCAATCTTCAATTTGTCTGCACTTATCCTACTTACCATTATCTTTACATAGTTGCATACTTAACTAGTTTGCTTTATTGCTTCCTTAGTTACCCAACTTAATTGAAATATTAGTAGATGACATGATTATTAGGAATTAATTGTTTACTTTAATTATTTCTATGATATTCTCTACATTCATGAATAGTATGCTCTATATTGCCTCAATAGTTGAACTTACTTGAATCCAAACCCAAAAACACAACCTTTTTGAAAATTCTCTGCCAAAAACCCATTTCTGGCATTCTGGGAATCACCAGATGGGCGGCCCCCTTAAATCATAAGGGCGGCCCCCTTAAATTTAAGGGGACCGGCCTCCATTTAAGGGGACCGGCCATCTGATGGTCGGGGATACTGTTTTCTTTATCACTTTTTGACCCATTTCAGCCTATACTTCCCAAAATTCACAAACATATTTTGTCCCATGCTATCCCTCAAAATTTACCTTCCTAAACCACATTTCTCATACACTATAAATACCCTCTTTCCATCATTAATGCCATCACACCCAAACATGTCATCTCCCAACAACCAAAAACCAAAGATTTCAAGAACCGCAAGGATCTCCGTCAAACCCGTTTGGAAGAGGAAACTTGATTCTTGTCATAACTCTTGTGATGTTGTTTCAAGTCAACCAACAACTCAACCTCAAACCCGCTCAAATGAGTCATCCCACAACCTATCTTCCACTAATACCCTCATTAATGCTTCCTCTTTTGATGAGCATGCTCAATCCCAAAACAACAATCCCAATATCTCAATCAACACTTCACATATTGCTCATTCAACAAAGACATCATCCACTCATGAAGAAACTCTTCCACCCATATCATGTTTTCATGATTACCCAAGTTCAAACATATCTCCACCACCTAGAGTACCACCACCACTTCCTACTACCTCACATGTTACTCCAATGTTGCATGTGCAAACCTTCACCCAAGACAACTATCATGCTCCACCACCATCACCTTCCTCCGAACACTTGAAGTTCGTTGAGGAGCTAAAAGAGGCACATGAGCTTAGTGCTCTTTTAGCTTTACATCTTGCTCAACGCAATTTGGATCCACCACAATCAAGCTCACCATCATCACCACATAACAAAAACCAACTTGAGAAGCATGTTAACAATTGCCCTTGTTGCATCTTCCTTCAACAACAAACCATTGCCTTGAATGAGCACTTCACTTGGATTGAGTATCTTCTTACTAGATCTCAACAAACCCCATCACTTGAACAACATCACAACTCTCAACCAACAAACTCCACTTCAAATCCACCACCACCAAGCTCTACAAACTCACCAACACTCATGGAACCAAGAGTTTACCTCCACTAAACCACCAAGCATTTGATATGCTTATGTTTTCTCATTTTCAAATAAAACTCCTCAACCATTTTGGGATTCAAGAAAGTTTGATGACACTCCTTGTTGGCACTATAGGATGTTCTATGTTATTTAGAATTCTATTTGTATTGCCTTTGTAACAATGATTATGGGTTGACATAATCATTTCTCTATTATTGAATGGTTTAATATATGTTTCTTATTACCTTGTGCCATGATTATTACTTGCTAATATTATGCTATATGTATTTGCTTGTGCCATGCTTGTGCTTCTAATATTTTTCTTGCAAAAATTACTTTCTTGAAACCTTGGTGCCCTCAAACGAGGGGGAGCATACATCAAGGGGGAGTTTTCTACCCGTTTAAACTTCTCTCACGAAGCTTATTCGGCCTAACCTTTTTGATTCTACAAAAAGGGGGAGAAGTGAATGTAAACTTACTAAATACTTGTCTAAATATTAATTTTTGGATTTAATAAGTTTAGGTTTTGTAATCATCAAAAAGGGGGAGATTGTTGATATAAATAATTGACTAAAAACATTATTCATATTTTCCGATATCTCTATGTTTTGATAATCACAAAACTTAAACTAATCAAACCAAAGATCATGACGTAAACACGTATTTAGTAATAAATAATCACTTTCACCAACAAATCACTTAAGGTATGAATAAACAAAGTGCTTAGTGCAATGTATGATCAAAGGGGTATTTAATTAACTAATACAAAGTTTATTTAATTATATAATCTTATTATATATCTTTGAAAAACACTTTTGGTAATAAGGAAAAATGTTTTAATCATACTAAATATATGATTTCAAATATTTAACCAAAATCAGTTAGTTTTTCACCAAATAAACTTTCCCCACTAAAAGACAAGTTTTCTGGCCGTTACAGTTGGGCGGCCCCCTTAATTATAAGGGGCGGTCCCCTTAATTTTAAGGGGGCCGGCCATGCTTTAAGGGGGCCGGCCACGCTCCTCTGTCAGAACTTGTTGCCTATAAATACCACCTTAAACCTGGATTTTTTCCCCACCTTTTTGCACAAAAAACTTTCTGTTCTAGATCTCCATTTCAATCCTAAAAATCCTTTGATCATTTCATAAGCCTTTGTTTCCAAGTGATCCAAAGCCTCATTCTTTCAAGTGCAAAAAGAAGAATACTTCTATTAGAAGTATTACAACTTAGTATCATCTTGCTATCTAAGTTGTTTGTTTATATTTTCTTGTATATCTTTCATACTTTGGTGAATAAGGTGTATGTATTAGTTAACTAGATTTAGTTGAAGAATCTAGAATTGTTGTAAGTGTGAAGTGTAACTTGAAGTGAAGAAGAAGGGTTAGATAGTAGTGGTGATAGGAGATTGTAGCAATAGGAGCTTGTAGTGAAGAAATTAAGGATCTCTAGTGGAGAAGACTAGAAGACATTTGTAGATTGAAGTTGTGAAGACATTAGTGGCTTGAAGGTGTCAAGACATTAGTGCATTGAAGGTGTGAAGACATTAGTGGCTTGAAGGTGTCAAGACACTAGTGCATTGAAGTTGCGAAGATATTAGTGACTTGAAGGTGTCAAGACATTAATACTTTGAAGGTGTGAAGAGAATAGAAGATTGGTGTATAGAAGATTGGTGTGTAGAAGATTGGTGTGAAGAAAATAGTAGATAGGTGTGAAGATTGGTGTGTAGATTGGTGTGTAGATTGGTGTGAAGATTGGTGTGTAGATTGGTGTGAAGATTGGTGTGTAAATTGGTGTGTATATTGGTGTGTACGGTTTTCTCCGCCATAAAGGAGATATTTGATCTAGTGAAGAAAACTCTCGAGTAGGTGACTCGGGGAGTGGAGTAGGGCAAGGAAGGTGTCCTTGTAGCCGAACCACTATAAATCCTTTGTGTCTCGGTTTGATCTTTCCATCTCTCACTCTTTGATTTATTACTTACTTGCATTTCACACATAGTCATAATTGATAGTATTGTGCATATGTTGATTTCACATAAAGATCAAACTAAAATCCAATCATAAAACTAATCTTACAAAAACCAACCTAGTACATATAATTATATCTATACACTACTACACATATATATGCTTACATAAAATATATGAAATTGTATATTCTTCCCAAACATTATACATAAGCATTGTATATATAAAACCTTTAATAAATCTTGTATTTATACTTTTGTAATTAAGTGTTTTGAAATTGTACATTATACATAAGTAGTATTTATACTAAATCATAAATTAACTAGTATATATATTTATGTATTAAAGTGATTTGAAAGTTTCATCTTAGAAACTATCTTTTATAAAATAAGCAAAACGAAAAAGGCGTAAAACTATTCAACCCCCCCCCCCTTCTAGTTTTCCACATACTTCAAAGACAAGATGCTGCTAATGCAGGCACAAGAAAATGGGACTGTGTTGGATGAAGAAGCTCTGCTCTTTCTGGCTGGTAATGATGGGAACACCTTTGACGCTGATGTGGATGATCAACCTGTTCAGGACATGGCTCTTAATGATCCAAATATCTTTCAAGTTGAAGAGTGTGATGCATTTGACTCAGACGTGGATGATGAACCAACTGCTCAAACAATCTTCATGGCTAATCTGTCTGCAGCAGCATCCTCTTCACAGCATCCTGATTCATCCATCACGTCTGCTATCTCTGAGGTACCAACATCTTCTATACATGATCTGAATGATTCTGCACCTGTACAGGGGGCATGTGGCTCTGTACAACTCAAGAATATTGTCAACACAGACATCACAAATATGGGTAATACCAATAATATCCCATATGAAATGTATGTGAATGACAATGGAACCCAAGTTGTACCGAGTGACATGCCGTCTATTGATTCTAGTAACCATGAGATGTATGAGCACTCTATATACAACCCTGATGATTCTCTGATCACTAGAATTAACGCCCTTAAGGATCAAGTAAACATTTATGAGCAGCGTGCTAAGTTTGAGTTGAATGAACGTGAGCAGAAAATGGAATGGCAACTGCGTACTTACATATCTGAAAATAATTCCAAACAAGAATCATTAAAAAGGGAACTAGTTTCTTTAAGGAGCCAATTGAATCAAACCGTCAAACAAAAACTTGAGGTTCAAAAAGGTTTGACTACAATCAAACAAGAATTCAAGGATAAAGAAACTAAACTTCTAAATGACTTCTCAAAATTAAAAACGTTAAAAAATAAATTGGAAGATAAGTTGTACACACAGGGCCAAACCATTCAATCTGCTCAAATGTTGGAAAACCACAGGAAGTTAAGTGATGAATTTAGTGATCATGATACCTTCAAACCCAAAGCAAGATTCCTTAAAATAGGTCTAGGTGCCCAACCAGCATTATATGATGCAAAAACTATGCTTGAACCTAACCATGCACCTCCTGATACTCGATCCTATGACCACATCAATGAGGCAGAGGATAGAACTAGGGCAAAACTTGCTGAACGGTTAAAGGATCCTAAATGTATTGCTAAGAATCTCGTGTTTCACTATGATCATGCTAATGACAATCACACTGCAATTTTTGTTCCTCAAAAGAGAATTTATCCTGAAAAAGTGTTTTGGAATATTGACATTGAGAAATTGCAAGCTGAAAGAGTTGTAGGCAACACATGCACTATGTTTAGAATTGCTCACCCAACTGCCTATCCCCTGAACACACCCAGGCACCTTGTCCCTCTCACTCTTCCCACACAATGTAATACTCTAATTGGGCTGTATGTGCTTGGTCAATTGTTCAATGATTTTGAGAGAACCTGTAAAATAAGAATTACACCTACAGGGATTACAGAAGGGGAAAGGGGTTTTGAGCAAACAAAACAGTGTTACCTAACTGAAGTTATGCCATTTTTTAAACTTCTAAAAGAACATTTTGAGGGACTTAAAAACACCATTAATGATGATGTGAGTCAAATGAAAAAGGTTTTTGATGAAGTGGAAAGTGAGGGTAACCAACTTGCTATTGATCTCAAACACAATGAAATTGACAGGAAAAACATTCTCATCATGAATGATAATTTGATTGCTAATTGCATTGCTAAAGATGTGTTTTATACTGTTACCGACTCTGCGCTATCTGCTCGACAATTTCATGAAATGTCAGTTACTCTGAATGTCTTTCAAAATCGTGTGATTGAGCTTGAGGGGGAGAATTACAAACTTATTAAAAAAATTCAAAACGATGATCATGATAACATGGTCAGGAATTTCTCAAAACTAGAAGTTGATAATTTGAACCTACAATTAAAATATCAACATCTAGAAGAAAGTATAAAAATATCAAATGCCAAGATATCTTCGGAAGTTCCTGAATTTGATACATGTTTTGAATTAGCCAAAAAGGATGAAGTAATTCAAGCTCACTCTAACACGATTCGGAAGTTGAAGGTCCAAATTGCACAATTAAAATCGAACAGAAGCGATGTGATCAATACCAATTACCAGAAGTCTATGGATTCTCAAAATTTTCAAAAACAGGGCATTATCAATGAATTACAACATGAAAATGAGTGGCTTCGTGCTGAAATGTCCAACGCTAAACAACGTTATAAAGAATTGTTTGAGTCAATCAAAACAACACGTGACCAAAACAATGAGAAAGTCACTTCTTTGTTAAATGAAATTGAGAATCTAAAGACCATGGTAAAGGGTAAAATGCCCGTTGTTTCATGTGATCATGCAATGTCCAAGATACCTGCTTGTAATAAATATGCGTGCGATGCTGTGAATGTTTCTCTTCCCCTTAGGAACAATAAGTTAGTTCATAATAACTATCTTAGAAATCTTAAGGATTGTCTGGCCATACTTAGAGAAACCATTGAAGATGAGAGGATTGCTAAACCCCTTGATGATGGTATTATTGGTGCGTGCTTTCTCACTAATAGGGCCCAGGAATTGTTAGAATATGCCATAGGATCATGCCCCAAGAATGATACCAAGTCGGATAGGACAACTGCATTGCACCCTCTCAGTGGCAACAAGCATGTCACAGTTGACTTTCCCCGAATCATGCCTCAATCCTCCATCTTGATCACCAGTAAACAAGTAGCAACTAATCAGACTAATGTTCCCATCATTGCTTCTACAGGAGTAAAAGGTGTATCTAATGCTAGCAAGTCACAGCCTAAGAGCAATACAAAGAATGATAGGACTTTGTCGGCTAAGAGCTCACTTATGAAGGAAGTAGAAGAATCATCTAGGAACAATAAAGTGTTGCTTAGTGAAAGGAATCGAGTTATTTCAAACATTTGTGTGAACAATGATGTAATTAATTCGAATTCTGATGCTATTTGTAAGACATGTAACAAATGCTTATTTTATGGTGATTATGATGCATGTGCTGTGCCTTTTCTTAAATCTATTATACGATCACCAGATATGAATGTTTCTAGTGTTAAACGAGCAAAACAAGTCTGGAATAAAACAGGAAAAGTGTTCACTAATGTTGGTTATCAATGGAGACCTACTGGAAGGAAATTCACTCCGAGGAAAATGTGCCCAGTAACTAGGACTACTAACTCTAGAGATATGCCTATTAGGATGTGGAGACCTACTGGTAGACTATTTCCTATAGAAGCAATAGATACCACCTCTAGTTCTAGTGCATCAAAATGTGAACACTTCAGTGAGATACCTGTTACTTATGATAATCCAATATTTGTGTGTTCTAACCAAACGGACCCCAACTGTGTGTGGGGCTCCAGCTTTTTCAGTTATCCACGATTGTCTGGTTTCAAATGCAGGTCGTACAAATCGTCCTTTGGTATTTGGACTCAGGCTGCTCAAAACATATGACTGGTGATCGCTCAAGGCTCAAGAATTTTGTGGAAAAATTTATTGGTACGGTTAGGTTTGGGAATGACCATTTTGGGTCTATAATGGGTTATGGTGATTATGTCTTTGGAGACAGTGTCATATCCAGAGTCTACTACGTGGAAGGTCTCGGGCACAATCTATTTTCTGTTGGTCAATTCTGTGACTCAGATCTCGAAGTCGCCTTCAGAAAGCACACCTGTTTTGTTAGAGAATTAGATGGTGTTGATCTTCTCAAGGGGAGTCGGGGCACTAATCTTTACACCATCTCCATCGAAGATATGCTACGGTCCTCTCCAATTTGTCTGCTCTCTAAAGCATCCAAGAACAAGTCATGGTTGTGGCATCGACTTTTAAACCATTTGAACTTCGGTACCATCAATGAACTTACACGAAAGGATCTTGTTCGAGGCTTGCC